>CM053569.1:22557832-22594776 GCA_028646485.1 Cryptoprocta ferox | reverse complement strand
ATGGATGAAAGCAGTTGTAAAAGTACAAAGTCCTGGAAGAAATTCCGCTGTGTCCTGAGTGACAGGTATAGTGTCTATGCAAGAAGAATATATGGTTTACTGTGCTAGCTGAACTAAAAGACATCATGAGAAGTCAGGTGTATGAAGTAGTGAAATAATACCAAGGAAATGAAGCCAACCAGAAGGCAGGGAGATCCTCCCAGAAAACTGTAGTAGATATTACTTAAATATTACTTTTTCTTAGTTTGCATTAACTCCTTATTTAAGAACTGAGATGCATTATACTTGCTTTACATCCATACGCATTAACAAGGAAGGAGAGTGTCCTACTTTTCTGAATCATCTTTTGCAAGGGTCCTGACCAAATACCTATTTCTGGTGAAGAAAAGCTATTTTTCTCACAGTATGATGGAGGACTAAAAATGGAATTTCAAAACTTCTATTGTTCATTCCAGTTTTCTGTTCATTGAGCCCATCTTTTCAAGTACATACGACAGGAAAAAGTTTCATAAAGTACATCAAAATTTCTCAAGCTTTGTTCTATGAAGCATTATTAGGCTGAGAGACTCTAGGACCTAAATAAACAAGCTTAATGTTATTATTCCCATTAGTCACCAAATGTTTTTTGTATCAAAATAGTTAATATTTTACATATTAAAGTCTAAGAACTTGTGTTTTTTTAGAACACACACTCAAAATTAATCAAGACTTCTTATAGGTATGACAGTAATTCTGGGCATTTAAGGAGCAAGCTGCAAATGCCATGAAAATTTAGAAAACTAGGCATAGCAACTCAAGAATGGGAAAGTGAAGGGGGTAAAATTAGATAGAACAAAATTAAATGCAGAAAAAAGTTACAAATGCTTATATTTTGTGTGTTGGAGTAGAGTAAAAAAAGTACATTTTTTTGTAAGTAATTAGTTTAATCTATACCCTGGTGTGGGAGATTTTGATAATTTTCTTCTTTAACGTGTGCATTTGACAATGGGAAGAATAATCTGATGTTAGGTCTGAAAATAATGTAGAAATAATAACTTCATCCTGAATAACTTAAAATTTAACATAAGGAATACTACGTCTTATTTTATGGGCACACAGACATAAACACACATACAAATATAAACACCTGGACTTGATATATAGCAATTCATTTTCTTTTCTAACTACTAAATTAACAAGTTTTTTGTTAATAAGCACATAAGTCAACCATTCAAAGACTCTCAATAATATAAAATGTTAAGAGTGCTTTGATTATGTTTGAGGCATTTTTTCTTTCAAAAATATAACTGATGAAAAGATCAGGGGTGCCTGAGTGGCTTAGTCGGTTAAGCATCTGACTTATGCTCAGGTCACGATCTCATGGTTTGTGAGTTCAAATTCTGCATGGTGCTCTGTGCTGACAGCTCAGAACCTGGAGCCTGCTTCCAATTCTGTGTCTCCCTCTCTCTCTGCTCCTCCCCTGCTTGTTCTCTCTCTCTCTCTCTCTTGCAAAAATAAATAAACAAACATTTAAAAAAGATCAGCACTCAAAATTAAGCAAACAGAAAAATAAACTTGAAAATGTTTCATAAGTCACTTCTCAAATTTTAAAAGCCAGGAAAAAATAAAATTCAATTGTACTAGAGGAAAATGTATTTATTTGAAAATCAAGAGCATAATAACTAAAACTCCAAATAAATAAAATGTTGATGCTCAGATCATAATATTAGAGGTAAATGGTCTAAATTAGGAAGTTAATTAATCCTCTTACCATATATAATACATTATTAATAGAGTATGATATTAATTATTTTGGCTCCCAGGATGCTGAAATGGAGAAAGAATTGGTCCAGTAGTAAAAATTCAGTATCTGAACCCTCAACTCATTCAGTTTGCACCACATCCATAAATCTGAAGTTTCTTGTTAGATACTGGTGCTGCCTTTTCTGTCTTATAACACCATTGTGAGATTCAAAGCATCAAAAGCTCAAGTCTTAGTGTTAGAAGATCCAGGTGTTAGTTATACCTCTGGAAACTCAAAGCTTCATTCTATTTTTCTATAATGCAGAGATAAAGACATCCCTGCAAACACTTACGAGAACTAAAAAGGAAACATGGGGATTGAGTACTCTTAACTGTGAAGATCAAATCCAAATGTATATTGCACTTCTATTACTAACCTCAATTTTAAACAAATCTTACATGAAATCTCGACATTAAAAACAGATCAGAGTGGAACTAGTTATGGCAGAGCTACATTCCTGCTTCAAATCCCTCCAGTACTCAGATTCCTTCACCAGGAAGTTTCATAAGACACTGAAATTCCCCCCATCCCCAAAACAGTGTGAAAAGAAGCTTTCCATAACAAGTATTATTTATTTATTTTTATTCAAGTATAATTAACATCCAGTGTTTTATTAGTTTCAGGTGTAAAATATAATGATTCAGCAATTCTATACATTGCTCAGAGCTCATCTGAGTACTCTTGGGGCGCCTGGGCGGCTCAGTCAGTTGAGTCTGACTTTGGCTCAAGTCATGATTTCACAGTGTGAGTTCAAGCCCCTCATCAGGCTCTTGCTAGCAGCACAGAGCCCACTTCAGATCCTCTGTCCTGCCCTCTCTGTCCCTTCCCCACCTGTGCTCGTTCTCTCTCTCTCTCTCTCTCAAAAATAAATATTATAAAAAAATCAAAGTATGAATAAGTGTAGTGTTAATCCCCTTTATCTATTTCACCCATCTCCCCACCTCCTCTCTGGTAACCACCAGTTGGTTTTCTATATTTAAGAGTCCATTTTGTTTGTTTGTCTCTTTTTTTTCTTTGTGCATTTGTTTTTCCAGATCTGGGCATACATCACCATATCATTCCACTATCATCAAGTTATGCTTGAGTTGTGAAGAGGTACTACTTGAGGAATAAATAAGAACTAGAAGATTTCATAAAAACTAAAATAGATCATTTGATCGATAATTTGGATAGGCACAAAAAGTTTAATATACACATTTCTATTATGTTCATTTAAATAGTTATCCTTCTTTTCATTTAAGAATTGGGTTAAATATCACTCCTGCATGTTAACATTACTTTCCATTTGGTTTTTGCTCATCAACTTTCCCTCTGATTCATAGAAAGAAACATGACATCTTCAGTAGGCAGCAATTCTTTCATTCAAAGACCATCATTCTGTATTGAAACAATGGATCTAACCTGAGTATTCTGATCCCTAATTCTCAGTTAGGGCTGGTACCTCTAGAAGCATGTTTGGGACTGCAGACTCCATTCTACTGGTAATCTTTGACACCTACACTTTCACAAATCAACACTCCAATTTGCAGCGTTGAGGCTGATGAAGTATATAAAGTCCTTAATTATTTAGAATTACACATTTCACATCCCTATTTTTCTTTTGATATTATATCTTTGCAGACAATTGTCAATCTCTTATATCATTTATTCCTTATATTAAAAAATAAAATCTTTAATATTAGTCACTATTGAAGACCTTAGAAGACAGTGTTAACCAGTGAGTTTGTGGAACTCAGTGTTGATTGCAATAAAAAAAATAAGTCCATCTTTTCTACCCTAATTTATATACCAGATTTTTATTTCCATTTATGATATGATGTCTTACTACATCTAGGTCTTCTTCCAAGAGCTATCACACTAATACTTAGATGGATCTCAAGAAGCATTTAACTCACATATTCTTTTATAGGGGCACCATGAACTTGGAGCAAGGGTGTGCATCTCTGGTGAATCTGTGTTCTTTTTGGCACTACACTTCCAGTACCGAATTGTCTATCCATTAGAAGTATCTTTGGCTCCATATATCAGACAACCAAATTACACTGCCTTAACCATATATGAGTTTATTTTCTTTCATAAACAATGTCAAGGATGCAAACTGGTGCAACTACCAGAGGATATGATCAAGGAATCTATCTTTTAGTTCCACTTTCATTAATGTCTTATCACAGGAAGGATTTTTTTTATTTTGGTATAGCAGCTAATTCTTATAGGAAAAATTGGTACAACAATATTATCTCCCATTAAAGTTTTAGTTTGGGATTAACATATCAAGTTGGTTGTTTTATCAATTGGTTTCCAGAATCTTTTTTTTTCATGTGATTCCAATTTTTAGAATTGACCAAAAGTAAAGTTGCACAATATTTGGAAAGTGAAAGTGAAACAGTATCCATGAAGTTCTGAAGGTTACCATTGGTTAAATGTTGAGAGACAGACAAAGGTGGTCCCATTTTGTTCTTGCTGTCCCTATGCTTGGAATTTGTATCTCCTTCTCAACTGCTAGCCAGGACAATCAACAGCAAATGCAAGCCATCATCAGATGTTTCACTGCAAATTTACAGAGGTAAGGCCAAAAAAAGCCAACAATTTTCCATGGCCTTTGCCCTAGCCCTGTATCTCAGCCATACTCCAGCACCTGCATGTGCATAGTGTTCAGATTTCCATGTAAGATTTGATTCATTCATCATAACAGGGCTAATGAGTGACCTATCTTAGATACTTCTTTTCAAACATTTACTTTCCTAACCTAGTACTGATCTAGAGAAATAAAATATATTATAAAAGAATTCCATAACAAATTGTACCTCAACAAATTAGATAACTTAGATAGAATTCACAAATTCCTTAAAATCATTAAATTACCAAACCTGACTCAAGAAGAAATAAAAAATCTGAATGGACCTATAACAAATAAACATATTGAATCAGTAATAAAAAAAAATATCATAGGGTGCCTGTGTGGCTCAGTCAGTTAAGCCTCCAACTTCAGCTCAGGTCATGATCTCATGATTTGTGGGTTCCAGCTCTGTGTCAGGCTCTGTATTGAAAGCAGGTTCCGGAGCCTGCTTCAGAACGTGGGTCTCCCTCTCTCTGCCCCTCCCCTACTCACACGTTGTCTCTCTCTCTCTCAAAAATAAGTAAATATTAAAAACACTTTTTAAATCATGGCCAAGAAAAGTCCAAGACCAATAAGTTCATTGGTGAATTCTTTCAAATATTTAAAGGATTAGTAGAAATCCTTCTCAAACTCTTCCCAAAAAGTAGAAGAGGAAGTAGCACACTTTAACTCATTCTGAGGCCACATTTACCCTGACACTAAAGCAAGACAAAGACAGTGTAAGAAAACTATGCACCATATTCTTTATGAATATAGATCCAAAAATAGTCAACAATATACCATCAAACTGAATCCAACAGCATATTAAAAGAAAAAGAAGATTTAAAATAAATAACACATATAAAATGATTAACTTATCTAGCAAAATATAAGCACTGAATAATTTCCAATAGTCATTATTATCATCAATGTTTCTATTGATGTCATTGTTACAATTTTTATATCCCATAGCACTGAGTCCACAGCCTAGCACATATGGTTTTCTGCTGACTTATTATTGTTTATTTAAAGGCAAATTTATCTGTCTGTGTGTGTGCCCAGTACTGAAACTAGATCTATGGAATGATGGTATTATGTACTAGACTATCCACTCCTGTAACAGAAGAATATTTTTTATGTTTTTTAATTCCTTCAAACTAAAAAAAAAAAAATTGCTTGTGCATAATTATTGCTAATGCATGGTTGATGATACACAATACATGGGTATTTGAACAAATTAATGAACACACAGATAAAAAAATTTGGTTATATTAGAACATAGACTTATTTATTCTTTAAAGTCAAAATAAGGCCTAGGTGTTGATAAATACTGATTTTTCTTTAAACTGGCAATAGTTTAATTAATAGCATGTAAGGATACCAGGAAACCTCTTGGATGTGAGTTTATAAAGATCATTGGCCATATTTTTTTCTTGCATTTTCACACATTGCCAATGACAGTCTGACAAGCACAGATGCTCAATAAGTGGAAATACAAGAATGACAGTAATTCAGTAAGTCACTCACACAGGAAGAGCAGATCTTTTAATATGTTTTTCTGAGTTCTCTTTTTAAGCTCAAAGTAAATGCTACTAAGTTGCATTAAAAAAAAACCAAGCAAGCCATTGGATGAAAAATATAAATTTACATCAAGACTCAAGAGGTAATCACCTTATATTATGAAACATTAAACCAAACAGAATGTTCAATAAAGGCAATGCCAAAGTTAACTGAATATTCTTTACTTGCTGAAATAAAATCATGCCTGAAAAGAAAACAAAAAATAAAATAAAATAAAACAGAAAACAAAAAAAACACCCCAGTTTTCATTTGAATCCTTTTACAAAGACTAAAGACTTTAAAAATATGATTATTACTGGAGGTAGAGAGCATATTTGAATACTTCATAATAAATACTTTTATCACTTAGGGTTGTTTCCTTAGCACATTGACTAAATGCTTTTAAATATATTTTATACATTCTTTTGTAAATTTTTGAAGTCTTTATTTTAGTTTCAGTTAGTTAACATACAGTGTTATATTCGTTTCAAGTGTACTTTACACCTTCTTTACATACAAAGAGAGGAGCTATGGATATCACTTGTTTTTAATGATCCCTTTGATAAACAATGCCTTTAAAAAATGTAGCTAAAACTTCTGTGAAAAAGCTTTGTTCTTGCATAAAAGGCAAAGAAATGTACTATATTGTTTTTACCAATACCAAGACCCTTTTACAGTAGTATGGACTTTTTGAGAACTGTGATAAATAAAAGGAAGTCATTTATTATCAGTTCTTTCTCAATTAGAGAGAATTTATATATACTATTTTGTCTTGCAGAATAACAAGGTAACTAATTAATGAATGTCTCCAATGGAGCTCCATAATGAATGGCCAGAAAATGGTTAATATAGGAAAAAATAAGTCACCCTCCCTTGTTATTGCTTGATCTTTTCCTTAATTCAAGAATATTCCTTAAGAGAAAATTCTTCCAAATTTCTTTGTAGAGTGATATAAATCTAATATCCTAGACACATTAGGGAATATTTCCTTCATGGTTGTAAAATCTTTCTCACAGATATCTGTAGTATGGACAAAACAGAGCAGTTACTGAGAGCTTCACTTTGCTGAAATAATACTTTAGTTTCATTGACAGTTTTAAAATTTAGGGAATTTGCTTAATAAGTGAATTTTAATGCATAAAATCAACTTCCTACACATTTTCAAAACATTATTAATCACATAAGTTTCTGAGATTCATTGATAAATTCCCCTAGAGCATATCATAGAAACTCATATTTAAGTAGAAATCTACTAATTTTCACATCCTGCAACCAAGAATTATGCCTCTAAAAAAGAATATATTCCTCTTTGGTAAGTACCATTGTGTTGTCTACCCTTCCTCAGGTATATCTTCTCTTTTTATAGTATATTTTGGTGTTGTCTGTTTGTATTTGAGTAGTGTAATGTCAAACACATATCATCAGCTATTATTTACATCTCCTTAAATTTTAATAAAGTGTAATTGCTTGTAAGACTACATTTCTGACTCCTTTACCCTCCCTGTAATTTGGACTTTATGTGAGAAAAGCTCTTTTTCCATTCGTATCACATGCTTCAATTGGTAAGAATTTTAGAAAAAAGCAAAAAAAATTAATTCTTCAAACTCAGTGCTTTTATTTCATTTGGAATATGGTTAATCAGGAAGATAAACTGAAGTATGCTGCATACAGAGCTCATCAAAACTCACATTGTTGGAGAAATTACTTTTCATTTGAAGATTAAATTTATCTTTCTTAGGTTCAATTTTCAACAATTAGTTTGGCAATTTAGAGGTTAATGAGAAATTTGGTTGGAAAAATTCTACACGTTAGAAATTAATTTGCTAATTAATTATGATATGAAAAAATGCTAAATGTCTACTTGAGATTATTATTAGACATTCTATTCTATCTACTGTGTAATTTTTTTCTTTATTGAAGTGCAATTGACAAATATAATTGTAAGATATTGAAAGTGTACAATGCGATAATTTGATAGATATATATATTGTGAAAGGATTCTCCATATGGAATTAATTAACACATCCATAACCTCATATTTAGCTTTCTATGTGTGTGAGAACATTTAGACTCTAGTTTCTCAGCAAATTTCAATTGCATAACACAGTGCTATCATCTATAGTCACTACATAATACATTAGATACTCAGACCAAATTCGTCTTATAACTAAAAATCCATTCCCTTTTACTAAATTCCCACTATTTTCCCTCACTCCAGCCTCAGGCAAACACCTTTCCACTCTCTGGATTCTATGAATTCAACCTGTTTTTTAAACTCTTTTTTTTTTAATATATTTTTTTTTTTGAAGGAGAGAGACAGAGTGCGAGTGGGGGAGCAGCAGAGAGGGAGGGAGACAGAGAATCCGAAGCAGGCTCCAGGCTCTGAGCTCTCAGCACAGAGCCCGATGCGAGGCTCAAACTCACAAACCACAAGTCATGACCTGAGCCAAAGTTGGACACTTAACCAACATAGCCACCCAGGTGTCCCTCAACTTTTTATTTTAATTCCACATATAAGTGATACCATGAGGTATTTGTTGTTTTCTGGCTTATTTCATTTAGCCTAATGCCTTTCATGTTCACCAATGTTGTCACAAATGATAGGATTTCCTTCTTTTTAAAGGCTGAATAGTATTCCATTGTGTATATACATATACCACATTTTCTTTATCCTTCATGTGTCAAGGACACTTAGATTTTTTCATTTCAGGGATTATCAAGAGGTTATAACATTTGTAAATATTTATGCCCCCAACACCTAAAAATATGAAGCAATTATTAACAGATCTGAGGGGAGAGACAGAAATACAATAATAGCAAGGGACTTTACTTTGGTTTTAATTCTTCAGCTCTGTTTAGGACATTTGCATATTTTCTTCTCCTGTTGAAATTCTCATTTCGTTCGTACATACATTGCTCTCCTGGCCTTGGGGAGCATCTTTATAACTGTTATTTTGAACTCTCTATCAGGTAATCACTTATCTCTGTTTCATTAAGATCTGTTTCTGGAATAATTCAGAGAAAGAAAAATACCATATGATTTCACTCATGTGGAATTTAAGAAACAAAACAAATGAGCAGAGGGAAAAGAGAGAGAGCGAGAAAGAGAGAGGCAAACCAAAAAACAGATTCTTAACTACAGAGAACAAATTGGTGGTTACCAGACTGGGAAGAGTGGGGGGAAGGGCTAAATAGGTGACAGAGATTAAGGAGTGCACTTGTAATGAGCATTGGGTATTGTGTGAAGTGTTGACTCACTCTATTGCACACTTGAAACTAATATTACAGGGTATGCTAATTAACTGGAATTTAAATAAAAACTTAAAAAAAAGATTTGTTTCAGGATATTTATCTTTTCCTCTTGTTTGGAACATATTCTTCATTTTCCTGACCTTCTGCATCGCTTTATACACATTAGATAAAATAGCCAGCTCTCCCAGTCCTCACTGCAGGGTCTTGTGGAGGAGATGAACCTCATCAATCAGCCTGTCCAAAGCTCTCAGTTTTCTCTCAAACCTTTGTGTTGTCCGGGCCACCATTTTTTGTACCTGGTGCGTCTCAGTAGTTTGGGATATGCCCAGACTCATCAGTGTCCCAAAGAGGAGGCTCACTGTCTCTCCCAGATGGGATAAATATGTTAGGAAAATATATAGTTATGTCCTTTCCAAAGAAAAAGCAGGAGATAGACTTGTTTGCTCCCTCTGTGCTGGGCCCAGGTGTATAGCTACAGAGTGGTGGGGGTAAGGGGTGGGGAAGGGACACCTGTGCCAATTTAGAACTGGTCTTTTGTTTGCTATGGCCCTGTGAGACTCACTAATGCCAGCCCCCTTTGGCTACTGAGCCAGGAGATCTGGGTGCATGCCCTTCAGGCGGCAGCCGCAGAAGCTGGAGCACCAGATGTGTGTCCTAGCTCCTTCCAGGGAAATAACCGGTGAGTTGGTTTTATTACTGGAGTAAGCTGGGGAGAGAGGGCCAGAGAGTATCTGCTGGCTTCCCTGGTCTTTGAGGAATATCACAGCCAGCTCCTAGTTTCTGCTAAATTAGAAGTCTAGCCCTCCATCCGCAGCTTGTAAAGCATTCAGATAAACTCCTTTCAGGGAAAGCCGGGGGGTTGGGGGTGGGAGGGATGGGGGGTTGCGATGGGTGGTTTTGCCTGTTGAGTCTGCCCTGAGCCCTGGAGAGATAGCTGCAGTGTGTTAGCACACCCATTAAGAGTTGCTTTAGTTGTATATAGTCTTATGCTCACCCACCCCTGCATCCACCCACTACCCCCACCCCCCCAACCTAAGCCCTATTGACTTCTAGAGCTAGATAGTTGGGAGCCTGTCCCTCAGGTGAGAGTCTTAAAAGCTGGGACTCTAGATGTGACTCCAAGTCCTTCACTCCTCAGGGAGCAGTTGGGAGTGGGGAGTTCCCTCAGGATTCCATGTCTCTGTACTGTGGGTGGAGTTTACCGTGAGAGTTTCTCAATCTTTCCTACCTGGTTCAAAGTGGGTATTTCCCAGTTCATTTGATGTTTATGAGTGGGTCAGCTGGTTTCCCCTTTCAGAGGAATTTCTCCACATGGAGCTGTACATTCAGCGTGTCTATGAAAGGAAGGGAGCTCAGGAGTTTCCTTATATCACCGTCTTGGTCAACTTTTTCCTGTGTAATTTTTAAAAAATTTTCTCCCTTCTAATTTGGAAAGCTTCATCCTTAGTGAGGGAGAAGATATACAGATTAAGCAATATATTAGCAGCCTTCTCTAAAATTGGGTGCTTATTCTACAACTTTTATTAATAAGATTTCTCCAGTATAGTAAGAATTTAATAAATCTTAGCTGGTATTGTTATTAACATTCTTACTGTTATTGGAGATGCTATTGGCAAAGATCAAATAGCTAATAAATGATAAATCTGGAATTCAAGTACAAACAATCTAGGAGATTAAAATTAAGTGTCAAAATTGTAAATAATGCTCATTAGTAAGCATGTACAATATTAAAAACAAAACGAAAGATTTTTGGTAGAACTTTTCTCTCACAAATATGTCTATATTGTGAGAAAATTGAAAACTGGTGTAGATTTAGATAATGAAGAATGCTGAACACTAAGCTAATACTATGGTATTTGGGACTATTTTTCCCATGAGTAAAGGAACCATTAAAGATATTTTTAACAGAGGAATGGCTTACACACATTAGTATGTTTCATCTGGGATTGATGTTAATGATGGGTAGGAAAGTTTTGAAAAATGAAATACAGAAGACCAATTAGAATGGTATTGAAATAGGCCTATAAGATTTGATGCATTCACCTTCCAATGTGGCTAAGCACGTTCCTACTGGGTATAAACCTCTCACAGATAATTATACAATCCGGGAAAATAAATGAGGCTTAAAGCAATTGGAACATGATCAAAAGCAGACAGATTCTAGAGGGGAGTCTAAATTTGGAAAAAGGGAATGACACTGAGTGAGCAACCATTTTTATGGCTGTTAGTCTGGGGGCAAGACAAGTCAGGATCAGTTGGGGAAACTAAAATAAAACTGAAGATATTTCTGAACTGAAAAACCAGAGAGACTTCAGAACAACCTCAGCCACCAGAAACGAATTCAAAAAAAGACAAAACCAAACATGAGCAAGTAATAGAGCAACTGAATGTTAATTGTACAACCACTGTTGAAAAAAATTAGTAGCTTCTTAGATTCCTAAACATATATCTAATCTATAAAGTAGCAGTTCCAGATTCCTGGGTGGCTCAGTCAGTTGAGCATCCAACTCTTGATTTTGGCTCAGGTCATGATCCCAGGGTCATGGGATTGAGCCCCGTGCCGCCCCATGCCAGTTTCCATGCTGCCACATTGAGTGTGGAGCCTGCCTGGGATTCTCTTTCTCTCTCCATCTGCCCCTCTACCCTTCTTATTGCTCTCTCTCTCTAAAAAAAAAAAAGAATTTTTGGGGGGTGCTTGGGTGGCTCAGTCAGTTGAGCATTCGATTTCAACTCAGGTCATGATCTCCCGGTTGGTGGGTTCGAGCCCCATGTCGGGCTCTGTGCTGACACCTCAGAGACCTGGAGCCTGTTTCAGATTCTGTGACTCCCTCTCTCTCTGCCTCTCCCCCGTGCATACTCTCTCAAAAAAAGAGTTAAAAAATTAAATATAAATAAATAATAAATAAATTTTTAAGTAAAAATAAAAATAAATAAATTGCTCATACCCTTAAAAAGTGTAGCAGTTTCATCACACAGTATGTATGTAGGACAAATGAAAACATACACCTACATATAAGAGTTTTCAGAGAATCTCATTCATATTGTCCCGAAACTGGAAACATCCTGGGTGTCCAACCATAGAAGAATGGATAAACTGTCATTTTTCATAAAGTGAATCAGATATACGAAAAACACCAGGGATGAATCTCAAAAGAATCTGAGTGAAAGGCATCTTACATAAAGTACATAGAAAATAATCCCAAAGGCAAAACTAATATGGTGAAAAAAATTAGAACTGTGGTTGACTCTGAAAGACGAGAGTCAGAATGGACTGAGAATAAGCATGGGGCACTTTCTGGAATGATGTTCATGTTCAGGATCTTGATAGAAGTTTGGATTGCACAGAATTTGTGTTTCACTTCAGATTTCTGGAAAAATGTCTGAGTATATATATATATATATATAATCAAAAGTAAAATATATCTTTTTATATAATATATATTTCTATATCTGTATATATTTATATGGCATCATTATTTGTATAACACAGTATCTGTGCCTGTCTATATATAACATCAAATGTAAAACTGGAATATATATATATAATGTTTTATCATTTTATATATGTACTACATCAAAAGTAAAACTAGAAAGCAGATATAAACTCTAAATATGCATGCTGGAATAGAAGGAACAAATACTACACTGATATTTGCAGTTTACTTTGAAATAATGTGGATTGATGAATGGATTGAAGGATGGATAGATACATAGATATGTGATAAGAAACTATAGCAAAATGTTAATGACATAAATTAGGTGTCAGGCATGTGAGTTTTCACTGTGAAATTATTTCAATTTGCTCTTTTTTAGGTATTTGTAATTAAAATATCCATAGTAAAGAACTGATGAGCTGGTAGAAGAGAGTACTTTACTAATAAAATTAATTGCAATGTATTGAAATTTACTACTTTACAAATGCTGTTAACCACTCTGCCTCTTCCTCTATTATCTCACTTAATTATTAAAACAATGTGCAGTAGTTTTTATGATACCTATATTATAGATGAAAAAAACGGGGCTTAAACCTGGGCATTTAGTTAGTAAAACCAAGTCCTCTGATAGAACTGTGTCTGTCAACCACAAAGCTTGCATCTTTAAATAAAACCACTATACTAGAATTAAAGAGTAAGGATTTGTGAAAGATAGTGTAATAGTATTAGATAATACTATAGTATGTCTGTAATTTATAGTTCATAAGTTTATAACATTTTCGAGTTTACTCAATAATGTCAATAACAAAAATAGGTACAACGGTTGTAAAAGCTTATGTGAGTAGATACAAGCAGAAGGAAAAAATTACAAATTCAATTAAGACCATATTGAGTAATTGATGTAATTTTGATATCCAAGCAAAGATATCCATCAGTAATAAGTTTTCAAAATGGAACTGGGAAACACACTGAGAGTTTAAAATACATATTATAAATCACTTGCATAGAAGTAGCTGTTAGAAGACATAAATAAATGGAAAGATATTCCGTGTTTGTGGATTGGAAGAATTAGTATTATTAAAATGTCCATATTACCCAAAGAAATCTACAGATTCAATATAATGATTATCAAAATTCTAACACATTTTTCACAAAATAGAGTAAACAATCCTAAAATTTGTAAGGAACCACAGAAGATCCCCCAAAGCCAAAGCAATTGTGAGAAAGAACAAAGTAGTGGCATCATGCACCCCAATTTCAGGCTATATTAAAAAGTTATAGTAATAAAACAGTATAGTATTAGCATAAAAACTAACACATAGATCAATAAAACTGAATAGCAAGCCCTGAAACAAAACCTTATATATATGGTCAATTAATTTATGTCAAAGGAGGCAAGAATATGCAATGTGTAAAAGACATTCTCTTTAATAAATAGTATTAGGACAATGGGACAGCCACATGCCAAAGAATGAAACTGGATCATATCTTACACCATAAACAAAAATTAACTCAGGATGGGTTGAAGACTTGAATGCAAGACCTGAAATCATAAAACTCCTAAAAGAAAACACGCACACTAAACTCCTTGATAATGGTCTTGACTTGATTTTTTGGATCTGACTCCCAAGGTAAGGGTAACAAAAATACAAATAAACAGATGGAACCACATCAAACTAAAAAGCTTCTGTACAGTGTTGGAAGTCATCAGCAAAATGAAAAAGCAACCTGATGGATGGGAGATGATATTTATAAATCATATATCTAATAAGGGGTTAACTCCCCAAATATATGAAGAACTTATACAACTCAACTCCCAAAAAAACCAAACAATTAGAATAAAAAATGGGCAAAGGATGTATTTTCCAAAGACATACAGATGGCCAACAGACACAAAAAAATGTGCTCAACATACCTAATCATCATGGAAATGCAAATCAAAACCACTATAAGATATCACCTTATACCAGTTAGAATGGCTGAAGTCAAAATGACAAGAAATAACAAATGTCGGAAGAGGGCAGAAGGAAAGAAACCCTTTTGCACTGTTAGTGGGAATGTAAATTGGTTCAGCCACTATGGCAAACAGTATGGAGTTTCCTCAAAAAATTAAAAATAGAACTTACCATATGATCTAACAATGCCACTTCTTGGCATTTATTGGAAGGGAACAAAACACTAATTCAAAAAGATAAAATGTTCTCCTACATTCATTGCAGCATTGTTTACAATAGCCAAGATATTAAAGCAGTCTAAGTGTCCATTAGTGGATGAATGGATAAAGAAGACGTGAGACATATATACAGTGAAATACTAGTCAGTCATAAGAAAGAATAAAATCTTGTTATTTGTAAAAACATGGAAAGACCTTGAGGGTATTATGCTAAGTAAAAGAAATCAGACAGGGAGGACAAATACTGTATGATTTCATTTAAATGTGATATCTAAAAACAAAACAAATGAACAAACAAAACAAAATAAAATTCATAGGTGCAGAGAACAGACTGATGATAGGCAGAAGGGAGTGGGGTTGAGGGATAGGAAGACAGGTGAAGAGAATCAAGAGGTACAAACTTCTAGTCACAAAATAATTAAGTCATAGGATGAAATATACAGCATAGTGACTATAGTCAATAATATTGTATTCTATATTTGTAAGTTAGAAGAGTAAATCTTAGAGCTTATCATAAGAAATTTTTTTGTAACACTGCATGGTGAAAATTGTGATTATTTTTCAATGTATACAAATATCAAATCAATATGTTGTACATTTAAAATTAATATAATGTTATATGTCAATTATATTGAAATAAAAAAAAAAGAAGTAGCTGTTGAATATTTAAAGCCAGTGTGATTATTAGAGGAAATGGCTTCAGTATGAAAAAAAAAGGAAGAGAAGAAAATAGAGAAGAAAATATAAGGCAAAGAAAGGCCTGAAAAAGAAGGTAGAAGAAAGCAGAAGAAAAAAATCAGAGGAAAAGAAGCCACGTGTGGCCAGTACTCCCTTTACAAGAAACGTAACTGTATGTTGGAACACAGTGAAGTGATGAACTTGTAACTTCCAAGATGTTCTGAAATGTTCTGAAATGTTTGAAATGTTCTGACATATTTCCAAGATGTTCTAAAACATTCTGAAATGTATGATTTAATCTCAGAAACAATAGCAAATGATCACCTCAAGAATAAATTATGTCTGTTTTATAAGGTACTCTTTTAGAAACTAAGAATACAAAAGTGAATACCAATGGATTCCTGAACTAGAATATATTATACCCAAGGAGGGGTGAGGAATAAGGAATTAAATATCAATACAACGTTGGATCATCATGTACCAAGAGAAAGCTATGGGCATTAGTAAGCATATTCCCTTCTTGAAAGCAAAACCATATCCCTTACTATGTAATCTTTAGCACAGACTTTCTGCATGTGGTTCTTCACTGTATAATTGTTAAGTTTAATCAGATTAATGTAATTCAGAGCCTGGTGGTATCAATAAAATAATTTTGAGATTGAAAATTGCAATTTTCATGTTTCTTGGAGGTAAAATTTGCATGATGTCTATTTGGTTCATTCTAAAATTTGAGGTTCTATTGTTGACACAATGTCTACTGTTAGCAATAAAGTACTGGGTTTGCCAGTGCTCCTTGCTTTCTGTACACCATTTTGCAAAATTCAGCACCAAAAACAGTATTCTATAACCACCTTCAATTCAATTCTACTTCATCAATGAAATTTTTTGAGTCTCAAGGCAAAGCCTTATGCTGTACAGTCTAACAAATGACCTCAATTTTCTTCAAGTTTATTGCTAACTTGTAACCACTGACTCAGCATAACTATTCATCATCCTTTCTTATGATGAGTGAGTTTTCTGAACGCAGTTATCAGCATATGGCAGATTCTATACGACTGCTTCAAGGACTTTTGTAGAGGCTTGCATATGATTGAGAATTCATGAGCTGCTCTACACTTGTGTCTCCTCTCTGGATGTGCACATTTAGCAAATGATGCAGTGAGCTTTCAAGGGCTGGGCTGGAATTACTTATTGCTCCACAGTTTTCATTTTACCAGAAGCTAAAATGTCAAAAGAAATGTTCTCCACCATGTAATCAAATGGCATCAAGGTGAAACACTTTTCTGATAATGAGTATATTTAATTTTTCTGGGGAAAGATAGTTTCTTACCTATTAAAACTAATTGGAAAATTTATGTCTTTTATTCCTTTAGTATCTAGAAGCTTCACAGCTTATGTTTTTTTAGGGACATTATACTCCTGGATTTTAAGTTTATGGCCAATTTCCCGTATTTCTTTTTCTTTTTTTCACTTTAAAGTTCCTAAAAGCACAGAAGATAATAAAAAAATTTTGGTATCACTAAAAGCACCTAAGAAAGAATGCCTATCTTGGTAGAGAAGTGGTATATTATTAGTAATGTCAAATGAAACAGGTACTTAAAACTTTTTAGAAATACCTGTGCATTTAGTATATAGTTTTTATATAACAGCAGTATAACAATTATTATTTTCTCTTGTGACATTTCATGTCTTCTGTCATCACACTAAAATCCAGTTTTCAGGGATGTCTGGGTGGCTCTGTCGGTTAAGCATCCAACTTTGGCTCAGGTCATGATCTCACGGTTCATGGGTTCGAGCCCCACATCGGGCTCTGTGCTGACAGCTCAGAACCTGGAGCCTGCTTCTGATTCTGTGTCTCCCTCTCTCTCTGACCCTCCCCCACTCATACTATCTCTCCTCTCAAAAATAAATAAACATTAAAAAAATAAAATAAAATCCAGTTTTCATTTATATGCAAAAATCACACACACACACACACACACACACACACACACTCACACACTATATATATAGTTGACTTGTGAACTGCATGGGTCCACTTATATATGGTTTATTTTTACAGTACAGTACTATAAATGTTCTTTCCTTTATGATTTTCTTAACATTTTCCTTTTACAAGCTTATTATAAGAATATAGTATATATACAATACATATAAAATGTGTTTTAATCAACTGTTTATGTTATTAGTAAGGCTTCCAGTCAATAGTAGGCTATTAGTAATTAAGTTTGGGGGAGTATGGGAGTGAAATAGTATACACTATTTTTCATTGAATAGGGGGTTGCACTCTACCCCTCACATTGTTCAAAGGTCAACAGTGCATATACTTATCTGTGTGTGTGTGTGTGTGTGTGTGTGTGTGTGTGTGTGTCGAGAAAGAGAGAAACAGAGAAACATAAAATTAGGTTCAGATATCTATATTTTATAGTCAATTTTTATTACAGGGAATAAATTTCTACCCTTTACCCTTTTGCAGTATGGGGAGAATATGAATTAATTTGGAAATAAATTTCTAGTCTCAATAACAAGAAACGTTTTTATGCATGTGAAACTTTTTACACTACATGAGGGTTAGATCTGTGCTTCCTAGAGCTTGAAAGGAAATTGGTCCCTAAATGTACTGCTAGTTAAATTTTCAGGGTTTTTGTTGCAACCAGGGCATAAACTTTTCAAATAACAGTAGGGTTTATAACCCTTAGTGTGAAACTTTAACAGGTCTGTGCCTAATGAATTTCTGGGAAGCCAAATACAGGAAGCGGTTTAGGAGATTCAGCAGATAATGGCTGCCTTTGCAGCCAGACACTAAACCAGGTTACCAGCACCTGGTGGTCTCATAATGCTGATTTTTTTTTGTGGTTGGTAAAGTATTTCTATAGTCATTCAAAATTTTTTATTTTGCCTCATTTTACAAAGAATTACTTTTGATGAATAAAAATGTCAATGAACCAGCCATGGGCTTTGAAAGCTATATCTATCTATATTCAAACATATATATATATATATATATGTATATATATATATATGTATATATATATATACACACATATACATGTTATATATAAACATGGGCATATCCACAAAACAGCCTTAAAAAGAAAACAAAACTCTAATATTAGTGGATCCCTCAGAGAAAGAAAACATGAGTACTTGGCGGAACGTTTAGGAAGATTTAAGTTTCACTGTGTATCTTCATTTGACTTCCAAATTCTGTATGCTGTGTATTTATAAAACAAACACAATTTTACTACAAATCTGTCTAATCTTTTCCCTTTGTCTTACCTGGTATGCACTTTTTTTCTAAAAACAATAAAGGAATTTGAAGCAAGTTTTCCTTTTAAATTTCATCAGAATTTGTTCACTTTTCTTGATACTTTAGTTATGTCGAATTCAACCACCTAATACTAAAAATAATGCCTTAGTTTAGTCTGAGTACTTTACATCCTAAAAACTCTAAGAACTTTCATGCCTATAACCCCATATGTTGGCCCCTTTACAGAATGACCCAGACACTGCCTATAAAACAATGTGAAAATCTGAGAACAATGAAAATTATAAGCACAGTTTAAATGTATAATTGACTGTAAGATAGAAAATCACATTTTTTTCTGATGGTACCCATGCAAAATGAAGCAAAGGGAAAATGTAACCACTTAGAAAGTTTTAGTTAGTCAAGATGCATGTATAGCAAATATTAATATGTCCAACTCAGTGAATCCTGTCTATCACTGCACATTTTTCAAGAAAAAAATAATTGTAGAGCTAATAGGAAACTGAAGAATCAAGAGAAGGAAGGCAGTTCTGTGGTTATGAATGTTTAAGATAAAAACTGAGTTAATCCTTCTCCCCATTTTATGTTACTTCCATCTCCATCCTTTGTCCAAAAAGCTAGGTTTTTGTGGTTGGTTTTTTTTTTTTTTTGGCTTTCTTTATTTTTGTTTTCATTTGCCATTACAACTGCATTCCATTAATGTCTTTGTCATATGCCTTTAAATATGCATGTAGTACCTTGGCAGTAATGGGGTTAAACTTAAAAATCAGGCTCTCCCTGTTTTTCCTGTTCTTTTAATACTTGTATTCTTCTTGGGCATGGGATGGCCATATATGTCATTAGGACAGCCACTGATCTTAAGACTCCCATGTAAGGTTTCCTCCTAAATAACCCAGCGTGATCCCTGAAGGAGAATAAAATCCAAGATATATCTGATTGCGTACTTCCCAAAATGGATCAGTTAGAGCCATTCCCTAGTTGGGGCACTCACCCAATGGGGGGACCACTCCCTTGGAACTGGATCTTGGATAAAACTCATGAGAAATTTTCTGGGATTAGGTAGGAATTTCACACTTTTGTTTTTTCATGTCTCCTTTTTGCCCTTACTCTCACAGGCTATTTGGCATTCTGGGTCCTGCTCTCAGATTAAAGGTACGTCTGGCTTAGACAAATGATGCTTAACATGATATAAAATAGCTGCCCTTTTTCAACAAAGGCCAGGACCTCCACCTCACCCATTAGAACTAGATCTAGAGGCTTACAAAGGGTATTATTGGTTGTCAAATATATTGACTCTCTCAAAATTGAAAGAGGCAGCATCAATGTTTGCATCATTTAGTTCACCCACTAGCACCTACCGTAGCCTAGGAAGCAGTAGGGAAGGAAGGGGAGTGGACATCCCTATCCCTTCTCAAGTAGTACAAAGGTATCAGTGTGGTCTAGAAGAGGATGCCTCTGGCCACTCTGAAACCCAGGAACCTTTGGCAATATTCCTGATGGGACTCCATTTGGAAGCCAAGGGTGATTTTTGTAATGGACTCTTAGCTTATGTACTTTCCTCATTTTGCAGGATTTAACTATCTGGTCAACTTTCTCAATCCCAAAGGATTCCCTCTTGGGCTGTCCCTTAACATATTGGAGTCCATTTGGAATTAAAGAAAAAGTGTCAAACCCTACTTCCCACCCCAAATAATAAACATTCCATCACCTAGTTAACAAGTGTTAATAGAAGATAGAAACCCAATCCCCAGGGTGCATAGCTCTCTCTCTCTCTCTCTCTCTCTCTCTCTCTCTCTCTCTCTCTCAAGCTCTCCTGCTCCCAGATCTTGAGACTGTACTTTTTGCTTTAATAAACTTTCCCACTTCTGTTACTCATCCTACTCATCCACTGTGCTGCATGTCTGTCCTTGAATTCCTTCTCCCTACAAGACCAAGAACTTTCAGCAATTCCTCTGGGTCTGGCTGGGTCAAGTTCCCAGGACCCAGGGACTCCCCAATTCACCCAGAAACATCTTTTTGGCAACCACAAAAGGATAAAGTAACAGAAGGTTGAGCAACTCTTCATCATTGGGTGTCCAACTCTTGCCTTCCTTGTGCAGGACAGTTGCTTAGTCACTGTTATCCTTTGTTCTACTCTCTTGTCTACCTGGGAAAGGGCCTAAAAAGAAAACAAAAACCACTGGTTCACCAGATTAAATTCAGTCTCAGTGCAGGGGAGACTTCTCCTGTTTCCCAAGGAAACTCATGTTGACTAAACATAAGGATGGGCAGGGGCTCCCTCTTCAGGAGGTATACTAGGCCTAAGAGGTCAGCAAGGTTGGGGACCCTCACGTGCACCAGGAATGATAGTTTGATGGTTCCAGGGAGATATCCCTGGGACACAGACTATCAAAGGTGACACTCTTGAGGTTCAGCAGGGACATCTCTTGCCCAGGAAACTGTCACTGTCTATCTTTCCTCTAAATCCTGAATCCCATCTGACACTCCCTTGGGATGCATCCTAAGAAACTGGAACAGGTTTGACCCTGACACTTAGTATGCTTCCTTCCCAAGTCTGCTTCTTTTATAACACTGTTGGCTTCAATGTAAACTAGAGGAGGGAGAAGTATGACCAGAAAAATCCCATATGGTCAGGTCTACATGGCCCTGTACCAAAATTTTGATCTGTCCATACTCCCTTAGGATGCCTGAGAGTATCCATCTCCTCATCCTCTACTCCTCAATCCACCACCAGCTCAGTTGCCTCAGACCCTTCTACTTCTGTTAATCCACCACCTTCCCTGTGTTCTGTCTTGTTCTCTGTGCCCCCTCTTTGTCTCTCTTGCAAACAGGTTGCCGCCAAGATCCTGTATATGCCTTCCTCTGTTTTTCCTGAGACACTCTTCTCTTTATTTGTTTCTTCTTTTGCATGTAAGATCTGAAATAAATCTTGAGAGAACTGGATGAATGTTGTCTGACTCTTGTTGTATGGGGGGGGGGGGTTCTCCCTCATTTGTTTCCTAGGTTAAGGGCTATGATAATGTGAGCCAAGTATCTGGTTAGTCTGACTCGGGATGGAGACTTTAAGGAAACTCTGTTTGTTTCAAGGAGGTTCCCAATCCTCTCTGGCCGGATAAGGACTCCCTATTTTCACTTTTTGTTGGGACAAAGAAAACATGCAACTGTTCGTCTGTCTGAGTTTACGAACTTTAGGACTGGGAGTCCTATTTCTTCTGTCTGTGCTTTTATCTGGAGGCATAGTGCTGGAGGCACCTTACCTATTCTGCCTCTCCCTCCCCCTGCCCCTCCTCCTGTTTCTGCACCACACTGGGTACGGTTTTCATTACTGACTCCTGTACCATCTTTGGTGCCTTTGGCGCCATTGGGTCCTTCTCCCCCTACTCTCACTATCAAGGAGCAAAAAGCACGCCAAGCAGTTAGGTAATCTCCTTGTGAGGTTCAAACTGAAGCACCTCCTAAATCAGCATGATGGGGCCCAAGGGTTCCCTTGGACTAAAACCAGCCCCTTCATATTGTCCCACAGGTGTCCCAAGCAAAATTCACAGTGGGGAACAGATTGATTGACTGTTCATGGGCACAGGTGCAACATACTCTGTATTAAAGCTAATTTCAGTTTGTTAGTTTAACTACAATAGACATGTCTTTAGAGTTATCAGTATTAAATATAAAACTTTTTACCAGGGTTTACTAAAGGTCAAATAAGCTCATGTTATCTTTGTTGCAAGTTTTCAGCAAAAGATGGCTTAAGATGATAGTTAATTTTGTGTCTCATAAGAGTTTTCATGGGTAACTGTTAAGAACAAGTAGTTTGAATAAATAAAATTGTTTATAGGTAAAAATTATAAATAGCTTTCAAAATCTTTGGTAACTTGGAACTTTAAAGTTTTGCTAAGTTAAATGATAAATTGCATTAAACTCATTGTTTATCCAAGTCTTTTCCAAATAAGATAAAATACTAAAGCACTGATTATTGAACATAGATTTGTGCTTTGGCTTCTTATTATGGAGAAATTGAGGATACCTCAGCCTATTGGTAAACATACTGTCTGCTTTACTGAAAGTTTGTACTATGGGAAGATATTGTTTTTAGAAATTATGAAATGTGTTCATAAATTTGCTAACCTAAAGATAGTTCAAAATTGATTTCAACTTAATTTTCACTGGAGACTAAGGTTGCTAAGTTACAATTCAGTTAAATGCAATTAAGACTGATGGAAATGACAAGGAAAACAACTCTGTAGAAAGGAGGCAAAGTGTAAAGAAGGTGTAAGAAATGAAAATATATTTTGTGGAGGGAAAAAGAAAGTACTTGTGTCCTAAAATGAGACTCGTCATTTAGAGAGAAAAGGCTTTGGACAAAATCTAAATGAAAAACAAAGTTGTAGAAGGTTTGTGAAAAGAAATCTTTAGAAAAGAATTTTATATGTGGTCAGGACTAAGATTAAAATAAATGGATATTAAAAGTACACTGGTATAAGACTGAAATTCTACTTTTCTGTTAAAAAATATGCTTCTGATACAAAGTTATAAACAAAGATATTTTTTCTTCTTTACCTGCCCAGAATTCCAAAGCTTCTATATTTTATAAGTAGAAATTCAAAGAATTTGAAGAAACTTTTGTAATGTGATACTCTATGCCTGCTCCCTCCCCTTTGATTACCAAGTATATAACCATCAGCCTCACACAATAAAGTGCAGCTCTTTCTGCCCATGGGTCCTGTCCCAGTGGTAGGTAAATAAACTTACTAAGTTGCACTATAAAAAAATTCTGTTGCCCCATCTATAACAATAATTTATTAATCTATTTTGTCATATCTTCTTTTACATTATTTCCAAATAGGTCATGATAAAAGTTGACATTTTGCTACATTGTAAATGGTACTTTATTTTAGATTTTATTTTCTAAGCATGCATTCATAGTATTGAAAACATTTCATTACGTTCTTCGAATTGGCCTTTCCAGTAAAATTGCCTAAATTCACTATTAGTTTAATTAGTCTAAAATAGATTGTGTGTTGTGTGTTAATTCTGTTTGACATTCCATAGTATTAATTGTATCATCTCCAATTAAGAATTTTATTACTTCCCTTCCAACCCTTAGGTCTCTTTTTTTTGTTATATTATTTTGACCTTAATATCCATAATAATATTGTATAGTAGCAGCGAAGATACTGAAGCAATTGCATTTTTCCTCCAAATTAAAGGGAACATAGGTAAACTTCCTAACTATGATGTTCAATATAAGTTTTTGGTAACTATTTTATCAAGCTGAAAAGTTGCTTACTACTCCTAGTTTTCATTTTCTTACACAAATAAGTAAGAAACATTTTCGGATTCTTTTTCTTCTTCTTTTGAGATATAATCAAATTTCTTACATGTCAACTATTAAAATGAATTACACTGTTACAATTTTTAATGTTATTATTGGGAAACAGATCAGACATACAAATGAATGCATATACTATGTATTTAAAGTTAAAAAATTAATAAAACAAAGGTCCTGCTTCTAGTAAGGGCACAGTAACTTCTTTTGACAATCTCTCTTGCAGATGAAAATTATGAACTCTGGACCAGATATACAATAACAACTGTCATTGAAGAGCAAACAAAAGAGAACAGAAACTGGAAGGTATTTGACCCTTAAAAGAAGGGAATAGTAGGAGAGATCCATGTTTATATGTCCTTTCAATGAGTGCAATCTCTGGTCCATTCAATGTAAGACAGCTAGAACTTAAACAGAATTACAGTCTTTTTTTGCTTGAGAGTTATAGTAAGAAGTTTAGGGTGCAGGAAACTCTCAGAGGGAACCCCAAAAGAAAAGAATCATAGCAGCGAAGCCCTGAAACCTGCATGTAAATGCCATCAATCTTTGTCTCCTGATTGCATTTTTATGGGAAATGTCAAGGAACTCAAAGATAAGCAACAGCTGGAAAGCTAAAAGAATTTAGAGCTTTCAGCTATGGCCAACCAACCAGATTTCTCAAAAGACAGACAAAAAAATAATAATAACATAAACACAACCTTAGTGATTTGTGAGACAATACAAAGCAGTCCAACATTCTAGTGAAAAAAGGAGAAGTAGAGTGGGGCACAATATATGATTAAATAAGTAATGACAGAAACTTCCCATATTTGAGAAAAATGATAAATTTTCACAGATCCAAGAATAAAAAGAAAAAACACACCAAGACACAAGAGCCATGTTCCTGATAACCAAAGATAAATTGAAAAATTGAGAGTTACCAGAGAAAATGGTACAATACATATAGGTCAATAGTAACAAAAGAATATGCAATAATGAGTTAATTTCTTATTAGAAGTAATAGAAGACAAAAGACAGTGAAATAAAATCATTAGAGTTCTGAAATTAAAAAGAAATAAAACCTGTTAATCCCAATTACATAACTAAAAATACAGTTCAAAACTACACAAAAAATTAAGATCTAAGAAAAGAATTTATCAGCAAACTGGAATTCAAAAAATGTTAAAGTCATTCAGGATGAAGAGAAATGACATCAGAAAGAGATGCAGACGTACAGAAAAGAAGGAACATCAGAAATGATACATGTGTGAATGAATGTAAAATATTACACACATATTTTCAAATACATATTTACACACATATTTCATTTAGAGTTGCACTTAAAACTTGCAACACAATAATGTGTAGTTTATTATGATTGCAGATATAATATAGAGGGCAATGACAGCACACAGGATGGATATAAATAGAAGTAACCCAAATGTTCTTCAGTAGACAAATGGATAAAAAAAAATGTGGTACACACATACAGTGGAATATTATTCAGCCTTTAAAAAGAAGGAAATTCTTCCATTTGTGATATCACAGATGAAACTGAAATACATTATGCTAAATGAAATAATTCCATCGCAGAAAGAAAAATACTGCATGAGTACATGTATGTGAGTTATCTAGAATGGTCAAACTCACAGAAGCAGAGAATTCAGTGGTGGTTACTAGGGAATGGGGAGGGGGAATCAGAAGTTGTTGTTCAATGGGCATAAGGTTTGTTAACACTACAGTGTTGTGTACTTGAAAATGTGCTAAGAGGTAGGTTTCACGTTAAGTGTTAGGCCCACCTAAAAAAAAAAAAAAAGGACAGGACGCCATTTTGATTTTGGCTCAGGTCATGATCTCATGGTTCATGGAATGGTTTAGAGCCCCCAGGTCAGCCTCGGCCAACCACCCCGCCCCCCATCAGGCCTCACAGCTGGCCCACATGGGGCTCCACACTGACAATACGAGCCTCTTTAGGATTCTCTCTTTCCCTCTCTCTCTGCCCTCCCCCACTCTCATGCATGCACACCTTTCTCTCAAAATAATAAACTTAAAAAAATAATAAAAAGGACATATTAAATCTTTTGGAGATGATGGATATGTTTCTTTCCTTGACTGCGGTGATAGCATCACCAGTGGATGTATATGTCCAACTCACCAAAATCTATACATTAAATATGTGCAATTTTTATATACCAACTGTACCTTAATAAAGCTGGAAAAAAAAATAAACCAGTACTACTGCAAAGTTGTAATGTCTTATATTGAGTCATCTAATTTTAACTCTAAATAACTGTGGAAAACAATATATATACTGTTATTATAATAGCAACAATTAATATAAGGCAGAGCAAAAAGCAGAGCTCATTAGATTGGATGTGAAGGTTAGAACCAATGCTTTCTAAAAGAGACAAACTTTATGTATGAAAACACAGATTTCTTAAAAGTAAAGAGATGAAAAAATATATACCATGCAAGCACTAAGCATAAAAAAGCTGAGGGGGCTTTATTTTTCCATGCATATGTTCCCTTCTGACTTAATTCTTGCTTTTCTCCCTTCCTGGCCACCACCTTTCTTGCCATTCTTCCATCCTTCTGTACTGATTCAGAGCAAAATTACTCGTTAAGCCATGTGTGGTTTGAGGCTATGTGTCTATGTCAAGGCCAGGGGCCAGTCACCCGGCATGGAGTTTCAAAGCTCTACAGGATAAAGTGGGTCTCTGTTCAGGAGCAGGAAACACTGACAGGGAAGATACCGGAGCAGGCCAAGTAGGACATCCACGTGAGTGGTGGCAAAAGTCCCAAAGCAGTTTCTGATTCCGAGCAAAGTAAGAATGTTTTCCATGTGTTGGTGATGGATCACAACAATAACATGACTTACTAGTCTTCAGTGTTACCTAAAAGCAAATAAATTCCTCTATGAATGGGACACAGAAAAGAGGAGCACATAACCCTTGTAGTTATGAAAAACTAGAGGAAGAATTTTCCAGAAGCTAAAGAACTACAGAGTAATGGCAAAAGATAAAATAATAGTGCCAAGATGGAGGGTTTTGATAAAAATTTCCCTAAATTTACAGTTCTTCAAGATCCTGGGAATCCCTCCAACAATGGGAGTTTTTATACTGTGTAAGGTTTTAAAACTTTTTAAAGAGAGAAAGTTTTCTCGTTATTCCTAAAGCCCAATATTTCATGTGTTTAAGATATATATTTGTCTAATTTTAGGATACTTCAGTCATATTCGGCAGATGGGAAATTACCTTATATAACTATATGCATAAGGTTCACTTTTTATTTATCAGGACATCCATCCGTTATCCACACAAAGAGTCAATATACATTTATGAAGTACTTTATTAAATCACCATGATAGGCAACAAAGAATAAAAATATGAACATTATTTTCATTTGACATATTATTCTTGAGAATATCCAGGGTATCAACAATAAATACAATTTTGCTTGATTCTAAATCTCTATCTCATGCTGCCCTATGATATAAGGATCTTTAAAAAATATTAAAATGCAATTTGGTTACTATCATTTGGTTATCCACTGCTTTTGTTGTTACCATTCTTGTCCCCTCTATAGCATACAATTGCCTACCTTTGGTGTCACCACTTTCCCTCCTCCCACTCTCCCACTCAAATCAGGCAACCAGCTCTATCAATCTATTGAAAGACCTTTGTCAAGGTTGCCAATAAACTACGACATTGTTACATCTTGGTCAATTCTTAGCTCCCATCTCACTTAACAACCATTGGCAACATGGGACACTCCCTCATGATTCCAGGACATTATTCTCTCTTGGTTATCCCTCTATCTCTTTTAGTTTTTTTGTTTGTTTTGTTTAGTAGATCCTCATGTCCTCTATAGATGGGCACAAACTTCAGATGCCTTTTCTTCCTAGATAATCTCATTCAGCCTCATGAAATTAAATACAATCGAAAATTATGAGTCACAAATTTACATTTCTAGCCCACACATCTCACATAAACTTCTAACTTTTATAGCCACTTGCCTACTCAGCTTCACTATTTGAATATCTAGTACCTAAAACTATGTAACTCTTGTGAGTAGTAACTTGATATTATTGAATTCCTAAGGTAGGCCTGAAGTTCAAGTCCTCACTGTGGAATAAGTCACAGTACCTCCTCTCAAAAGGTAACGGAGATGAAAGAAGAGAGCAAGATATGTGAGAATAGATAGTAATAAGATGCTATAGGGGTTCAGAGGAAACAGAGGTTAATTTTGGGTGGAGAGGCTGGTCAGTTTTCATCATAGTACTGGATTTGAACTTAACCTTGAAGGAGTGTTAAGTATTTTATAGCTAAAAATAGGGGAGAATCACCCCCAGGGTATGTAAACAGCATGAGTAAAGGCAAAGAGGAATTCGGCATTTGGCATGTTTGAGAAATATCGAATGATTCAAAGAGATTAAACCATAAGCTGCATGAGACCAGTCAAACCTGGTAAGGTAGATTGGAAGTTAAATTCTAAAAGTCTTTACGAAATACTAGCCAAGAAGAAATAATAAAGAAACTGCTTTTCAGATAGGTGAGAGCAATTGAATAGGCAATTTCTTTTAAGACAATGCTACATGCTTGCTGTTTTTATATTCTGATACCCTCAGATGATACCTGTTTTTATCTAGGCTATTCCCCCTTCGACTGCAAATTCATATGTTGCACTCACTTGATACTCCTTTACTCCTGATAACTCCACCTCCGTCTTGCCTCTCAGTTTTACATTTGTTATAAAATTAGTCCACTTTGACTTCCCATTGTTTTTCAGCTCCCTTTCTCTATTACCCCTAAATTCAGCAAGAACTATGTCTAACACTACACAAATAATGTTGAAACCCCCTTTTTACATTGTTCCAGAAACATAATGTATTTTATAAAACAGATATAGATATTTTATAGTTTTCTATGGCTGAATTATTAATTTCTTAAATCTATAACATGTAAATATAATTCCCCTTCATATCTATCAACTCTGAAAGCTAGAATACAAAAAGTGTACTATTGTTGGAAGAGATTGTTAATTTCTTTTAAAATTAACCACCTCAACTAACCATATATTCTAAAAGTTTGGAGAGAATTCAAATTCCTGATCCAAAGGTAAAAATAGTCCCAATAAACTTGGGTCTATTATTCTGATCAGATCTTCACCTCTCCAGTGTGTTGGCTGCTTCATCTTGTAGGATTGAAATATTTTGATTCTCCCAGGAACAAAAAGGTTTAATGGTAACATATTCAGGAGACACAGATATTTCTCAAAATTGAAGATATAATTTTGCCAAGGGATACATACTGGTTTCAATATTAATCTTTCTAGATTACAAATTTTAAAAGCATAGATGTCTATTGCATTGACACTATCTTCAAAGTAAAAGTTTATCAGTGTATGTAATAAAGAGCTGGCTTTATTTAAGGAAATGTTTACACAGTGGAGTCACTGTCTGGAATAGCAATGGAGGCACTCACACACTGAAAGAGGAGTCACATGTGCAAACAAAGGATATATGAACCAATGTGAAAAAGATAATGATATAAAATGACTGAAGGAATATAGAAGGGAGTGTTGACCAATTTAAACAGGAGACTGAAGAAGATTTCACAGAGCAGTAATTTAAACCGGATCTTAAAGCCTTTGTGTGCGGGGTTGCGGGGGTTGGGAAGGTGGAAGAGATAAGTAAAGTAAAACAGGAAATGTGGAAAAATGTGGCCTATTTAGGGAAAACTTATAATTAAGCATTTATAATACAGTGTGTGTTAGGAGGAGTCTATGCAGGGATGTTCTGAACTTGGAGCAGCAAGTATGGGCATTATATGATATAAGGAAGAATTTCAACACATCCCCAAAGCAATAAAAAAGCACTATAAGCTTTAATGCAATGAAGAAGAATAACTAGATTTGTGATATAGAGTGTTGCGTCTAATGGCAGAGGCATGTGTATTAGTGGAGGTGGAAAAATCTGTAAAGATGATAAGTTCTGAGCATCAATGTGAGAGCTCAAGTATGGTATTATTATTATGTGTAATAAGTCAATAGCCAGACATAAGTCAAATTCAAATGAATTTAAAAGAATGATCCAAATAGCATATGATGCCAAACAAACAAATAAACAAAAAATTGGATGCAATTTGTGACTAATTGCTGAATAAGCTAATTGGTTAAAAGATAAAATGGACAGAAGGGAAAATATCAATTATTTCAAATAAGCAAATTTGGTACATGATGGTGTCACTGGAGATACAATGTCAGGTAGAAGGATCTGTATTAATGTATATGGCACAAAATAGTAGAAAAGAGGAAGAGAATGGAGAAATACCTAGTTGAGATATTTTGGAGATATATTTGGTCAAATTTCATAATTGTGGGACTTAATTTATAAATAGGAGGTTGAATTTTGCTTATTGTCAGTAAAAGTTATCATAGTGTTTGAATCTATCATTGTAATTTTTAGACACAGCCTACTTTGAGCATATATTTAGAATTTATAAGTTAAATGAATACTCAAAGAAATAATAAGGTTATATCAGTATTTGAATGCTACCTCAGCACTTAATTCTCTGACATTGGTCAAAATCTTTGTTTAGGTTCAGTTTCCTCTATAGAGTAGGAAAACAGTTCTTAACATGTATCATTGAAAGGAATAAAGAATATTACATGTAAAACTCTTAGCCAGTATGTCTAGCACAAAATGAGTACTCATTAGATAATATTTATTACTCTTAATAGAAAAGACCTTGAAAGATTTCTTAGTAAAGTCTAACTGATATTTCCTGGAACTTAGCTAAATCAGAGGGTGAGGGTAAATTTTTCTCTATTGAAGGAATTAGAAAAAACAAACAATATTTTACAAGTGTTTCTTTGGGCACAGGACTTCATTATATTCTAAATTATAACCTTCCCTATCACCAAACAATACTCTTTCAGTGAACACTCAATAAATCACAACTCACTCTCTTAAAAATGTGACTTCCAAATTTAGTTTTTTCTTGTTTCTTAATCTTTTCCATAGTATTACTTTACACACATATATGCCTCATTATTTCTGCTATTCCTCAGAGATTCATTCCCCAGGATCATGGTCTTTGTTCTCTTGCCTTCTCCTTCTCTTTTAACAAGATTCTGTAAACCTTTATAGCTGTAGCTTATCCACACTTCCTTTCACACAATCCTTGCCAATTGGCTCCAAAAGTGTTTTTCTATGGTGCACTCAGAGACCAGGTTTTGCTGTGTCTCAAAATTTGAAAACCTCCCTGTGAAATGTATGTTAAGTTTTAGGTGGTCAAGAATATATTTTCATATTTAAATGGAATTCCCAAAATTTAAATTAAACTTGGTCATTACAGAAGAAAAAAACAGTATTATATCAAGTTCATCTGCTTTTTAGAAACCATTATTATTATTATTATTATTATTATTATTATTATTTAAAAATAAACTGTTTCCTTTGCAGTGTTCTCAATCCTGCCTGATGCAATGGCTCTTTTAGAAAACATACTATAGGGGTGCCTGGGTGGCTCAATCAGTTGAGCTTCCGGCTTTGGCTCAGGTCATGATCTCACGATTCGTGGGTTTGAGCCTCGCGTAGGGCTCTGTGCTGACAGCTAGCTCAGAGACTGGAGCCTGCTTCAGATTCTGTCTCCCTCTCTCTCTGACCCTCCCCTGTTCGTGCTGTCTCTCTCTGTCTCTCAAAAATAAATAAAAAACATTAAAAAAAATTTAAAAAACATACTATAATGCCAAATCTATTATTCTAAAATTAAATTAAAAGACAATATATGCTTCCCATATACAAAATTATATAACAATAGTAATGGTCACTGTAATATAATGAAGGCTAAAAGGAAAAAACGTTAATATATAAATGCTCTGATATCACCACAATGGAAAACAAAATAAAGTGGCCACATATTTGTACATACTTGTCTTATGAAAAATAGTATAAGAAGTAATGCTGATAAAAAAGATATATATTAGAATAAGAACTGTTGTTTTAATAAGTTAATAATGGACCAGACTTTTTGTGTATGGTAACAGAAAGAGGGAAAATAGTTTCATTTAAAGTAGAAATAAAATGTTAAAGCAAGTTAAGAACTTTAAAAGTAGAGAAACCAAGAAATATCATGTTGTTCTAAATGACCTTATTGATAAGAATAGTGTCTACATGATTCCGTTTGTTATGGCATAGCATGTAAGTGATACGTAAACAAGTCTTCTATCATGAATTCTCACTATCTGTCAAGGCATATATTCAGATTCAAGAACTTGAAAAAATGAAAGGAAAATATATCTTAATTGATGAAATATAATAGGAGATGAGTTGGAAAGGAAAAGTAAGCTAAGAAGGTATAGAAAGTGAATTCCTCTGACTACGTTTTCAGAAGACTAAAATAAATAGATAACCCCAAACAGGTGAACATTTCAATATGTAATGTTCACAATGTGTACTTTTAATGTTATAATTTTTAAGTGTATAGCAAATTTACCATTATTTACATTTCTTATGTCTCTTCTTTTTATAGTATTTTGCTCAAATTTATTAAAATTGTGGTTAATGGGACTCAGTGGGTAACTATATGAATGACTAAGAAGACACTCATTTTGGGAAATAGGACGAACTGTCTTTATTGGACCTCTGTTCTCGTCACTGTCCTTGTGTATGTATTGTCCTTATCGGACTTCTGTTCCCAGAAGCTGGGAACATGGGACTTGATGAAGTCCCAGGAGGACGTGCAGGACAGAGCCTTCCTGGTCATCAGCCAAGTGCGTCAAGAAATCACGGGCACCGGAGATATACCCACGCACAGTTGCAGGATATTCCTGACCTGTCCTTTCTTTATCTGTAGCTACTGTTCTGAGTAAAACATTCACCGTAACATTTACTGTGCTCTCCAAGCTTACAAGGAGGGTATAAAATAAGATGCTGTTCCTAATAAAGTTTGCCATTAGCCCTCAGCTCTTGGTCCGTCTCCAGTCTCTTCCGGGACGTTCACGGTGCCCTTGCTTTCCGGGACCATTCACGTTTCTATTGAGAAACGTCCCTCACATTCCCATCAGCGCTGTTTGGGAATGTCCCTGTTTCCATTGGCCATCAGCCTTTGGGAACTGTCGTTGTGTCCCACTCATCGTGTCCCCCGGACCCCTCCTCACAAAGGAGAACCTACCACACACTCAGAGTCATGTTAAAATTGGGAGAATTTTTCATTTTGTGAGACCATCCCACTAATTTCAGTGGTGCTCCTCCAATAACTGTAGCAATCCAAATGCTTCTGCAGATTTCAAAAATGCTTTCTAGGAAGAGGGATAGTATCACCCATATTGAGAACACAACCTTATTTTCAGCTCCTTTCTGAGGTTTATAACATGGAAATCTTTTTAGAAGAATAGAGACAACGTGGATGAGTCTATTATAAAGAGGCAATAAGGCATATGTTTTTCTTAAATCAGACAAGTAAGGTTCAAACCTCAAATTTCCAATTAAAAGTCTATGATATTGGACAAGTTAATTATCCTCACTGATGCTCTGTTCTTGAGTAACCAACTATCCTGGTTTGTTTGAGATTTTCCTGGTTTTAAAACTGAAAGACCCATGTCACAGGAAACCCTTCAGTCAAATGCAAACCAAGTTGGATAGCTGGTTACCTTAATTTCTCCTCTTGGCAAAATAGGATATCCTTATTAGGTTTTAATGAAGTTGAGTCATAAATGAGAAAATATTTGAACACCAAAACAAAGTCTAGCACATACAAAGAAATGCTCAATAAATTACAGATACGATTATTATTATCATCATTATTTGATCCTAAATAGGCAATGGAGTAAAATAACCTGGAAAGTGAATATATGCTTTAATTTCAAAGCTAAAATCTCAATTTACATTTTCCTGCATATTGAATACCTTAACATCTAGGCTAAACAACAAAATCAACAAAAGAAAAATAGGGATAATTAATTAGTATTCGTATATGTGGTGGAAACTCTTTTAAAGAGTTTGAATATTTTATTTTACTTTCATAATTTTCTTATTTTTCTCATTAAAACAAACTTGGCAATGCTAATATTTGCCAAAGATAGGACACAAAACGTCACATTGATAAGACTCTCAATTCTTTGCTTTTTAAGCAATCTGCTCAATGTCCTCTTTCAAATTTTTAAATGTTTATTTATTTTTAAGAAGGGGTTAGGGGCAGGAAGAGGGGGAGACACAGAATCTGAAGCAGGCTCCAGACTCTGAGCTGTCAGCACAGAGCTGGACATGGGGTTCAAACTCACGAACCAAGAGATCATGATCATGACCATGACCTGATGCAGTCAGACGTTTAACCAACTGGGCCACCCAGGCACCCTTCAATGGCCTCTTTTAATGAAGGAAAAGGAAATTACAATGTATTGAAATGAAGACCAAATTTCTCAGACTATGGTACTAAAATGTTCACCTTCGACATTGTACTAAATTATACATTTATATTCCTTGTCAAATGTACCTTGCCAGTGAGCTTGAAAGAAGAGAAAGCAAGATATTGGTGCAGAATTATCACACAGGATGGGGGAGGACTCTCAGATTCAATAATTCTTAGAAAATAGTATGTATCAATGAAATCCAAGTGTTTTCTTTATATTCCACCAGTAGCAGAGTCTGTGACAATCAGTTGAGAGTGTTCGGTTTATTGAAGTGTAATCCCAAATGACACCAAGAGAGAAGAAATATGAGAAAGGAAGAGAACAGTCAATAAAGAATGCGCTATCAAGCCGCTGTCATAAGGAAACTGGAAGCTTATCCTCCAGGGTGCTCAAGGAGTCAGTGTAGAACATGTGAACCCAGTCATCCAGCCAAGGGTGAGGGAGCTGAAGCATCAATGCACCAACCATCTCCAGTCACAAGCAGAAGGTAGCTCCCAGTAGGCATTTACTCTCTACTATTTTTCTTCCAGGGCAGGCTTCAGCCACCAGAGAGAGCCCTCAGACAGTTGAAAATAGGTCAGGATGCACTAAAATACACAATGGAAGGAGATCTGGCCAGGCAGCAACAGTGTCTGCTAAACCATGGGAGTCTACTTATCTTTTCTTAATGCTACTTCTATTTGGATACATCAAATCCATTCTATTATGTACTCTACCAGATATACTAAAGGGTTTTAATTTTCTATGTCGTTGTTGAAGCTGTCCAGTCTTTGCTAACTCCCTCCATTTCTCTAGTTGGAAGAAGCATATTCTAAAAAGCTTGTCTTAAATAAAATCACTTTCATCCTCCTCCCTGGCTTCTCAGGGAAAACAACAACAACAACTGATTTTTCACTTACATTCTCTTCACATTATTCATGTCTTCCTATTTTATATATATAAACAAATTAGTATTTATGTATGTTTCTAAAACACTCAGAAGCCACCTGCCAATTTTGATCTATTTGAGAAGTTTTAAAGTACTATTTTGACGTATTTTATATATATGGTTACCTATACCTATACTACCCGGTACTTACCATGTGTTCAATAAAAGTCAAATCGGAACAAACATAATCATCTTAACCATTGAAATCTCACATAATGGCCAAGTATTTTGAACACTAATGTAGGTTTCCCTTCAATAAATGGTTAGTAAAATATTTCCCATCACTTAAAAATATTTACATGATATTAATCTCTGAATAGCTTTTCCTGATTCCTAATCATATATAAAAAATCATTCACAGAATATATCTGGAAATTAATCATCAGGTTAATTTTTCTGTATATTTTCACCTCTGTCTAGGTTGATTTACAGATATCACAATCTAGGCAGACAGTTTTGGAATTTCCCTTTGAAATTCTTCAGGATAAATATTTTTCAAAGCCTAAGGACATGGAGAGAAATATGTTTAATATGCTAAGATTATTTTTCCGTGATTTTCAACAGATTTTTGCACAGAATATCAAACTTGTATTATGAAAGTGTTTCTTATGCCAACACAATTCACTACTGATTTTCTTCAAAAATCAAGTGTTGATCAAAGGAAAAGGACATCACAATGATTTTTGCCTTCATTAAGCAAATAATTTGCTGCAAATAAATCACTAGACTATTTTTAAAGCTACTGTTAGCTTACCTTAATGTAAGTAAGCTATCTTTCACACCGAAATTTCTTTGTGTTTTGGAATTTATATCCAAAGGTACAATTGTTAAGGGCAGGTTTATGTTTTTCTTCTACGTATACCAAGAGAAATAGAAACTTGGATGAGGAAGGACATGAAACATCATGTTTTGGTATAATATAATCATCATATAAATGGCTTTTATTTAATATAAAAATTGTTGGAGAGCTTTCTTAACCATTTCCACTAGATCTTCATATCATCCCATTATGAAACTGTATTAAACATTTTAATCTTTGTCTGTTAAGATGCTTCTGACTTCAGCATGCTGTATTTCATAATTCGACTTTATGCATTATAACAATAAATTTGATTTCATATTAAAAAATAAAATAAAATTAAAAATTGTAGGATGTACAGCCAGAAAGATCTTAGTTCACCCCAACATTTTCATTTTACAAATAAAGAAGATGATGCCCTGAGAAGAGTAATTCTTGTAATACTCAAGGCTAAAAAGAAAGAAATTCTCATCTTTCTGGTCTCCTAATCACATTTATTTCAATAGGTAACCTCCCTCTGCCCTTTTCTTAAGTTAAGCCAATTAAGAAAACAGGCACAGGAGATGATAAGGGTCAGTCAAAATGGTACACTGGATGGAATCTACCAATCCAATAACCATGTTCTTCTTTCATGAGAAAGTATGAATAAAGGGCAGGAAGTGTTACTGGAATTATTGCCCTACTGCAGTTGTTCTCAAACTTAGACTCAGGAATATTTTAGACTTTTAAAACTACCAGGAGTTGTTCATTTTAGCCAC
>CM053569.1:22520657-22557332 GCA_028646485.1 Cryptoprocta ferox | reverse complement strand
AAAAAAAAATAATAAAATAAAATAAAATAAAATGCAAATGATATCAAAATGCTATAAATTTCTTATAAATATTTTTCATAGTCACTCACATTTTCATTCTATCATTTACTCACACAGAATATTGTACGTTTACTGCAAAAAGTCTTATAGGTTTGTCTTTGGAAACCTATTCTTGTTATTTCCACATCTATTTCAGGTACTTACAAATTGTTATTTCCACTCCTTCTATAATATCCTTGATGTTATATGGAATGAAAATAATAAATGAAATGCTAATTTAACAAGACAAAAGTCCACTTTCCTTTTCTTGCACTAAGTAAGTGTTTCTTTTCATGTTTGTGGTATATTTTCAATAAATATTAAGTAGACAATAATATTAAAGAACAGAACATCATTGGTATTTGCTTTCAACTGAGGCTGTTGGCCTCATTTTCTTTTTCCTTGGAAGCTGCCAGAATATTTCATAGTTAGGAAGGATGCCCTGAGAACTCTTCCTGCTTCGAAAGCCAAAGGATTGGAAGTAAGACTAAATCTGACCACATATGTAAGTAAACTAATTTCCATCTACTTCATTATTCAAAGAGAAGTTTCCCAAAGGACCAAATGATCTCTGGCTCAAAATATTATCCTGAGAGCAAACAGTCTGGAGACTGGAAACAGATTCATGAATTGGTGAGGAAAAAAACAGGCCAATAATGATAATCATTTAAATAATTTCAGGAGAGTCCAGAAACAGAAACAAGATTGCAGAAAACTGAAATTGAAATGAAAAAACATGATAAAAGTGCCAAATGCAAATGATTATGTCAGAACCTATAGTAGTGTGATAAGCAGGCTCAAAGCTGTAGGTTTTCCCCGGATTAGGGAACATATGAATATGTTCATGGGATAAGTAAAGGTAAAGACTGAAGGAAAAAAAATAAAAGAGTACTTAACGGGCATATATTGTAAAAGATCTATAGCACAGACAACAATGATAGCCTTGGAAAGGCATGATTCCACCCTCTAATACTGAAAGAAGGAAATAATTCATTCCTTTAATCAAAATTTAATGCCTGCCTATAGGTATCGCTATATCTTGACTCTTGGAGAAAAACAGTGATCACAACAGCCAAAACTCCTTGCCCTTGGGGCTTACATTCCAGTTGGCAAAAACCATCATTAAATTATTCACAGTAATCATTCAATCAAAGGAAAAGAGAAAGAAAGAAAGAAAGAAAGAAAGAAAGAAAGAAAGAAAGAAAGAAAGAAAGAAAACAAAAGAAACAAAAGAAAGAGGGAGGAACTGTGGATGTGGGTAGGGAGGAAGGAAAAAAAGAAAGAAAAGCTGGGGCATCTGGGTGGCTCAGTTGGTTAAGCGTAGACTCTTGGTTTTGGCTCAGATCATGATTTCATGGTTCATGAGATTGAGCCCCATGTTGGGCTCCATGCTGTCAGCGTCCTTGGGATTCTCTCTCCCTCTCTTTCTTTGCCCCTCCCTTGCTCATGCTTGCCCTCTCTCTCTCTCTCTCTCTCTCTAAATAAATAAATAAATAAATAAACATAAAAAAATTATTTAAAAAGAGAAAGAAAGAAAAACAAGCAGAAAAAAGAGAAACAGAAAAGGAGGGAGGATAAGAGGGAGATAGAAAGAAGTGGTAAATGTTATGGAAGATATTGTATGGAATGGTGATCTAATTTTAAATAGGGAAAAGGTGCCCTTTGAACAAGAAATCTGAACAACACCTTAATGAAGACAAGGGTTAGCCATGTAAAAATCTGAGGTAAAAGGATTCCAGGTAGAGAAATGACCAGTGCAAAGGCCCTAAGGTAGGAGCATAGCTAATGTGTTAAAGCAAAAAGCAAGGCAGTGAGACAGCCTAGTTTGAGAAAGGGAAAGGTAGTGGAGGGTGAAGTCAAAGTGATGATGAGGGTCTAGTTCATGGAGGATGTGATTGTCCATTTTAATATTTTTGGGTTTTTTTTAATTTTTTTAAACTTTATTCATTTTTGAGAGATGGAGAAAGAGCATGAGTAGGGGAGGGGCAGCAGAATCCGAAGCAGGCTCCAGGCTCTTGGCTGTCAGCAAAGAGCCCAATGCAGGGCTCGAACTCATGGACCACGAGATCATGACCTGAGCCAAAGTTGGACGCCCAACCGACTGAGCCACCCAGGCGCCCCTAATATTTTTGGTTTTCATTCTGAGTGAAATGAGTAATTGTTAGAGAGTTCTGAACAGATTAGTTACACGAAAAGGATCCCTTTATCTGCTGTGTGGAGAAGAGATTGTAAGGGGTCAATGACAGAGTCAGGGAGACCATTAGGAGGCTATTATAATAACGCAGGTGAGAGAAGATTGTGGCTGGGACCCAGATGGTAGCCATGGAAATGATCAGAAGTGGTAAGGTTCTGGATATTTTCTCATTCTACCCTCACAGAATTTGCTGAAAGTTTTGATGTGAGGTGTGAAAGAAATAGAAGAGTCAGGAATGAATCATGAGGCTGAGGAAATTTATAAGGAGAGGGAAGAAAAAAATGGAATGAGTTGAAGTGATATGGACTTACACTTAACAGTAAAATATCTTTGAGGTCATATTCCAAGACAGAGTGTTAAGCAGTTTTAAGACAGTAAAATGTTTGAAACAGCTGCTGAGCAAACTCATATCGAAGAAGGATGAAAATTTCCCCACACTTTCTGAACTCTTTCAACCTACTCACCACTTTAGGGGGCACAGGGACATAGATGAGTCCCTTGACTAAAACCTCAGAATGACTAAACACACTACAACTCTGGGTTAGCTGGACCCAATACATCTAATCTTTTAATATCTCCTACCATTCACTGCTCCATGACACTCATATGAGGCTACTTCTCTTCATTGAAACAAACTAAACTCCATCCCTGGATGTCTGGCTTTTGCCTTCTGACCCAGCTAGTTTCTCGTGGAGTATAATTTTTTTTTTGAGTGATAGTAATCCCTTTCCAGAAATTCCTTAAAAAGTCTAGGGAATAAAATGTTTGTGAAAACCCATTGACTCATAGTTAAAATATTTGACATAGTTAAAATAATAATTATCGGTCAAATATATTAGTATTATCTGTGCAATATGCAATGTGAATTCATGGTTAGACTGTGTTGTACAAGATTTTTAGTCTCCCAGAGTGTTAGATATAAATATAAACAGCCATTATATAAGACGTTGATGGGCAGTTTGGTTGTAGTTACTACTATTCATGCAGCTAAGTCATCTTACTTCTACCACAGGATGTAAGGCTCAGCATGCCAAACTGTAAAAGGAACAAAGCAGATATGTTAATAAAAATAACAAGTTTTTCTCTTCCAGAGCCATGGACAGTTTCACTCATCACTCAGCATGTGTGACATCTCTTAATTTTCAAATATGTAGACTGTGCAAAGAGTAGGAAGGAAAGAACATATATATTTAGTTAAAATTTAATGTGAACAGATAAAGATATTGGCTCTTATGATTTCTGGACTAATTTCCAAACACATGAATCTCCTGTATCTAATTATTGATATCAGAATTAAAACAAATCTTCAGTAATACTTTAAGACGGGTGTATTCATTGCTTAATCAGAAATTAATACATGGACTTATAAAATTATGAATTTAGTTCTAAAAGGATCTTTGGAGATTCCACTTCTTGATTTTTATTATGTGATTTGTTTATTCATGTGTTCATTTAATTAAAAAAATTTTTGAGCATCTATTATATGCCATTCACTGTAGTGAAAACAAAAGATACAAGACTCTCCCTAGGAGAGTTTTAGGACCAGAAGAGAAGGCAATCAATTAGAACCATTACAAGACATGAAACTATAGAATATGTAAGTTTCAGAATAACCCCAAAAATAGGCCTGAGTCGTCAAGGAACATTTTTAAGAGGAGACATTTAAGCTGAAATCTAAAGAATGTTTAAGAATTAACCAGCTGAAGGTGTGAAACAAACAAAGCCCAGTACATGTTAGAGTCTAGATAGGAGACTCTGAAAATCAGATAATTGTGACTTTAAAAGCAGTTCCACAATGTGTACTTTTTAAACTGGCAAAGATTACCAAAGATACTTATCCTCCTTCAGAATCTCGAATGGCATTGTGATACATTGGCTCTGAACTCCTCTCCTCCATTTTTTTTCTAGGTTTATTTTGTTTTACCTTGATGTTAAAGCCCTAGAATTAGTGCTCTTTTAAAATTTCTATATGTACATATTTAGATTTCCCAACATTTCCATGTCTTTGTTCTTCTTTCTTGATTAAATTTGTTATTTGCTTTATCAATTAATTCTGCTAGTCATTAAATCTATTCACATTTAATCTTGATTCAGTGCTATTTTTCTGTAAATAACAACTTTGTTTTATTTTGCCTAATTAATAATGTCATTATTTCACCCTGACTCTTGAAATGCTGATAAATTATTTCTGTATAAAACATGTCTAGATCAGTGATTACTCTCTATGAGCACTGTGAAGATATTTCCACCTGTCTCCTGAGGTGGGAGTTGTTGTAACTCATGGGAAGTTGGCTGTAACTCTATTTGCCATTACATTATAGGTAAATAGTCTATTTTTTTCTGTTGCTTTTATGATTTTTTAAAAACATTATAACTGTAATGTGTCCAGATATAGATTTTTAAAAATGTATTCTGCTCAGGATCAAATGTGAATCTTCGAAATTTGAACATATATTTCAAATTGAAAATATATCTTAAATTTTGAAAAATACTCAACCATCATCATTTGGAAAGGTATTTTTCTTCCATCCACTCTTGTTTGTTTCTGTAACTCCTAAATTCTCTCTCTTTTCTATCTCTTTATTTCTTTGTGCAGATTCCTGGGTAACTTCCTCAGAGATCCTTTGTCATTAACAAAATATCTTCCTTTATTTACTCTATTATTTAACCCATCCATTAAGTACACTTTATTGCAATAATGATACGTTTTATTCCTAGAATTTCTATTTGTTTTCTTAACATAACTGACCATTTGTTGTGTATTCAGTTCTGTTATCTTATTTTTCCCTTCCCTTCATTATTTTAAAATATTTTGAATATATTTCTAAACTCTCTTAGATTATTATTTCTAGATCTCATATATAAATTATTCTTAAATATTCTGACTTTCTCAACTCAATGATTTGCCAACTCAAATGATTTGTTTTCATTTGTGTGGCTTTTTTTTAATGGTGAGCACATCTGGAGAGTGTATTGTTCAGGGTGTGTGCTGGGATAATCTGAAGAAATTTTGACTGTAGGTGTTGTAAATACTATTCAGCAGTATTTAGTCCTTTTGTGTTTATCATTAATGGGAAACTAATGGATTTCACTGGTTTCGTGTCTATTTTCATGTCAATGTCTTAGATCATATGCATTTTATTCCTATGTCCATGAACGATCCTAATTTGATACGACAAAACAGTCACAGATGTCTCTAGTTCTATTCCAGATCTCAATAAATATAAGGCTTCAGGGCCATGTTTTAAAATTCCTACTTCATAATAGGACATTACTTTGGGCTTTATCTGTACTACTGAAGCTCATTTGCAGTTCCCTGCATCACACAGGCTTCAGCCCTCAGTTTCTCTCGCCAGTGATCTTGAATCCCCAAATTCTAATGCCTATTTTAACTTTTTAAATTTCATTATCCATTTAGCTTCAGCAATCTTTCAACACTATCTTTGAGTTAACTTTTCATTTCTAGTATTTGATAATTTATCATTTTTACTTTTGAGTTTAGATATGCACTCTAAATTATTTTAATGCATACTTTCTAATACAGAATTCTAAGTGTTTAGATCCTGGTGTGAGGTAAACTCTCCCAATCAACACAGTCAATCAACACAATCTTCCATATCAACATGTCAACATGATCAAGTCTAGAGACAGGAAATCCTGTTTGAAGTATTTCTCAAATTCATTATCTATCTATCTATATCTATACCTGTATCTATATGTATATCTATCTTACTCTCTCTCTATATATACCTATATATAGATATATATAGATATATATATATATATATAAATTCCAGATGTGTTGTAGATCTATAGATATACATATAGAGAGAGAGATAGTAATGCCAAAGAATTAAAAGAAAAATTATCAGGTTATTCATTGGATTTTGAGTTTGAGAAAGAAGAGAAATTGGTCATGATTATGTTAATACTCCTGCAAATGGGATGACTGAGATGTCATTAACTAAAATAGGAAACATATGAGAAGGCTTAGGCTGGGAAAATTAGATTATAAGTTTCATTCTGGATACACTGATCCTGCTATCCCTTGAGACATCTATTCATAAACAGGTTGATATATGGTCTAATGCCTAGGAAGAGATTTGAACGGGATATCTTAAAAACTGGTAACAATCTGCATCTCATTTATAATTCCAACAAATTGAATGGGTTGAATCACCCAGCAGCATATGTAGATTGGATAAAGAACAGATTTAAGATAGAGTCCTGCATTGTAGTGACATTTAAAAGATGGCAAAAAACTGGAAAAGAAAACTAAAAAAGATCATTCCTAGCAGTAAGAAGTGCAGAAAAAGATTATGACTAGAAGCCAAAGGAATAAAATGTTCATAATGGAGGAAGTAGTAAAAAAGCAGTATCAAAAACTTGTAGCCAAGCAGAATAAGGAGCAAAAGGCTCCTCTATATATAGATACAACCACAGATGAACTTGATTAGAAAAGTTTCAGTCAGGGGCACCTGGGTGACTCAGTTGGTTAAGCCTCAGACTCCTGATTTTGGCTCAGGCCATGATCTCATAGTTAGGGAGATCGAGCCCAGCATTAGACTCTGTGTTGACAGCATGGCGCCTGCTTGGGATTCTCTCTCTCCCTCTCTCTCTGCCCTTCCCCTGCTCACACACGTGCTCTATCTCTCAAAATAAGTAAATAAAGACTAAAAAAAAGTTTCAGTCAATCCCTAAGCAGTGAAGTGCAAATTGTAATGGGATGTGGACAGCTTAGGTGATATGAAAATGGAAATTGTTTTATGGATAAATTTTTAATTTGTTAAAGAATTAAAAATTAAGAGGACTTAATAAATATTAATGGATCATGAGACTGAATATTGTAAAAGTTAATTCTCCTCAAATTGATCTATATATTTAATGAAATCAGAATAAAATTCTTACTAAGTTTTGTATCCTGTGTAGAAATTTAGGAAACTCAATGTACAATTTCTAGGGAGATGCAAAGGAGCCAGAAGGGTCATGATGAACTTGAAAGGCTGGATAACCTACACTATTAGACATCGAACTTAATAAAACAATAAGAAGTAAGACAGTATATATTGGCACAAGATTGTGTCATCAAACAATAGAGAAAAATAGAATTCCAAAACATCTCAGATTTTTATTTATAACAAAGGTGATGAAGTGGCATAGAGAGGAAGGGATGAACTTTTCAATAAATGGTGGTGTGTCAATTGAATATCCATATGGAAAAAGAAAATAAATTGCCCTTACTTCATACCATTCACAGAAAATAAATTCCAGATGTGTTGTAGATCTAAATATGAAATGTAAAACAATAAAGCTTTTAGTAAATACCTAAAAAAATATCTTCATGATTTTGAAATACTCAGAATTTCTTAACTAGTACTCAAAATACATTAATCATGAGAGAAATTCATCAATTGGACTGTCATGGGACCCAATCCTGTATTTATTTTGCTAAAATAAGTGCCCCCTGTTCTGAAGAAACATTATGTGGAATCCCATGTATGTGGAACAACTGCTTCAAATCACCTTGAATAGTGGTGCTGGTTGTGGGCATGCAAGCATAAAGGCAAATCCATTCTAAAAATCCATGTTTATTTCTATGACAATGAACTGCTGATTCTTCCAAGGTGGAAGGACTCAAATGGTCAATTTGCAACCAACTAACCAATTTGCCTCCTCAAGGAATAGTGACATATTTGTAATTCAGTACTAGTCTCTGTTTCTGGAAGGTTGGATTACTTGGTAGTGGTGGTAACTACTGAAGGTAGGTCAGCCTTGGAAAGTGGAAGCCCATGTCATGGAACCCATGTGTAGCTACCATCTCTGCCATCATGGCTACTTCCATTGTGTACCCCCTTGTTCCAGGATTAGAGAAGTTGATGGCAAGGACTGGCTGGTCAACTTGCATTTTTGGGGGATCTATATTGTTATTTAGTAGGCACATGGTTTGTGCCTACAGATTCTTCATTCTTTGTTACCATTCTCCTATGTCCATTTATATGCCTTTATCCCACACCTCCTTTTTCTCCATTTTTAAACTTTTAATTTTATTTTCTTCCAGGTTTTTAACTAGCCCTCAATACTATTTAGCACTTCCCATGAGTCTATATATATTTCAATCTTTGGATACTTCTTCCCCACAAATAGGATGGCAAGGGCATGACCTGAAGTTCTTCCTTGTGGGAGAATTATTCTTCACTAATCTCTTTCATGGCCATTCCTGAATGAGTCGGTACTTTAGTTACTATCAAAGTTACTATCAATTTTCAAGCCAATCATCTGTCAACCAAACTTATTTTTGTTTCCTCCTCTTTTAGTTAGTTTCAAGAGACTCCACACATGGCTACAGTGTAAGTGGAGGGAGGGGCACTGGTACAGACCTAGGATTCTTGGATATCTGCTCATGCTGCTTGCTTGGCTCTCTGCTCCTGCTTGTGCTTGATCACAGATAAACAAAACTTCCATTTTACAATGACTTATGTCTTGGCCCCTCAGCTTTATGGAATGATGATTCTGACATGATTCACTTCATGATCACCATTAAGTGATGACAGGTAAGAGAGAGTAGGAGCAAACTTGCCTCTAATTAGAAACCATTGTTCTAGAGCAGCAATGATAATCAGCAATAGCTCTTTGGTTCATTTTTCTTATTGTTATGCTTTCCCTGCAATACTTGATTCCTTCTCTTCCACCAGTGACATTTTCCCAGTTCATTACAGGTGAACATTTCAATAATTGGGCCATGACTTTGTACCTGGAGTTGTCTGTGTTCCACCTATCCCCAGTAAGGGAGTCTTCATGGCCAATCAAACAGTAGTGATCCAGTGCGGAAACCCCATTTTAGGTCCTGTTTTCTTGATACCAACTGTCACTGGATGTCTGGAAACAGGCACTGAGACAAGATGTTTATTAGGGATCAATATCTGTTAAGGGGAGGGATAAGAAGTATGATTGGGAAGAGGGACTAAACTATAATGCAGGTCTGACATAACCTCAGCAAACCATGGGAGAGTGAGATCTGGAGTGAGTACTGCCCTTCAGACTGTCTATTATTGGAACCAAAAGGCCAGGCTTTTATACTCCAACCCTCAGCAGATGGAAGCTTCCTAGGACAGTATGTGAGCTCTGTAAAAAGTGGTTCCCTGCAATCAAGCCAGACCCTGAAGATACTGAGAGCTGAAGGCTGTCTGCTGACCATACTCCCAGCAGCTGTTCAGCACGTCCTTTCTTGAAGAATATCTAGGTGGCACACCTCCACATTAACTATATATTTTTTTTTCACACAATGGAAAGCTAGCTATACAAGAGTACAAATGAATAAGCAATTGCTATTTGAAACCACATGGATCTTGTAAGTTTAACATTGAGTGAAGGAGACCATACCTTTCTGCAAAAAGGAAGACTATATACAGAATGAGTCTAAATATATGCATTTCAAAAGCAGCAAAACCAACAGACATCACTGAATGTCAATATAGTATTTATCTTCAAGTGGTGAAATCCTAGGGGTTATATGAGACCTTTGGTGCACTGTTTCTGTTCTATTTCTTTATCTGGGTGCATGTTAAGAGATACATTCTCTTAATGACTGCACATTTTTCTCAGCATATATAAAACTTAACAAAACTTTAAGAAGAAAATGTTAAAATATGGCTATGAAGTACATGATAGAAATAGTATAGTAATTATGAATTACTTAAAAGTCTTAGTCTACACTTCAGCATTATAAAATTTCATGATGAGAATCATGGTACATCATTTAAGACTCAGTCATAAATTATAAAGACCACAAACAATGGCTTAAATAAGTGAAAACTATTTCAATCTCCTGCAAAAAGTTAGAGGCAAAAAGTTCAGAGGTGCCATATTAGCTCTGGTCCCCAGAGTCATCAGGGATGCAGCTCATTCTAAGTGATTATTTTCCATTCCTATGGTAGGGACTTCTCCTCAGGCACATGATAATGTATAAAATTGTAATAATAATATCCTATTTTAGGCAATAAGACCGAGGAAGAAATAAAGAGGAAAGCAAAAGGGCATGAGTCAAATGTGATTTAAAGAAAGTTCCAAGAAACTGCCACAAGACTACAGCCATGCCTTAGAGATATTGTGGGTTCAGTTCCAGATGACTGCAGTAAAGCAAATTTCACGATGAAGGGAGCCAAATGAGTTTTTTGGTTTCCCAATACATATAAAAGTTATATTTACATTATACTCTAGTCTATTAAGTGTGCAATGGCCTTATGCCTAAAAAACAATATACATTACTTAATTAGAAATACTTTTTTGCTTAAAAAATGGTAAAGACCATCTGAGCTTTCAGCAAGTCATACATAATCTTTTTGCTTGTGGAGGGTCTTGCCTCGTTGCAGATGGCTACTAACTGAATTGGTGGTGGTTGCTGAAGACTGGGGAGGCTGTGGCAACTTCTTAAAATAAGACCACAATGAAGTTTCCCACATGGATTGACTTCTCCTTTCACAAAATACCTCTTTCTCTGTAGCATGCAATGCTGTCTTATAGTATTTTACCCACAGTAAAATTTCACTCAAAATTGGAGCCAATCATCTCAAACTCTGCTGCTGCTTCGTCAACCAAGTTTATGTAATATTCTAAATCCTTTGTTGCCATTTCAACAGTCTTCACAGAACCTTCACCAGGAGTATATCCCACCTCAGAAACCACTTTCTTTGCTCATCCATAAAAACAACATGAGATTTTTTTTTCAAAGATTATAGCAACTCAGTTCCATCATTAGGCTCCACTTGTAAGTCACCTTCTCTTGCTGTTTCTACTACATCTGCAGTTTCTTCCTACATCGAAGTCTTAACCCCCCTGAAGTCATCCATGAGGATTAGAATCAACTTTTTCTAAATTTTGGAATATCAAAATATCATGTTGATATTTTGACCTCTCCCCACATGAATCACAAATGTTTTTAATGGCACCTACAATGGTGAATCCTCTCCTGAAGGTTTTCAATGTACTTTGCCCAAATCTATCAAAGGAATCGCTATCTATGGCACCTACAGTCTTACAAAATGTATTTCTTAAATAATAAGACTTAGAAGTTGAAATTACTCTCTGATTCATGGGCTACAGAATGGGTATTGTTAGCAGGCATGAAAACATTAATCTCACTGCACATCTGCATCAGAGCTCTTGGGGGACCAGATGCATTGTCCATGAGGATTCTTTTTTCTGAGCAGTAGCTCCCAATGGTGGGTTTAAAATATTTAGTAAAACATGTTGTAAACTAAGTGCTGTCATCCAGGCTTTGTTGTTCCATTTATACAGCACAGGCAGAGTAGATTTCACAGTTCTTAAGGGCCCTTAGATTTTCAACATGGTAAATGAGCACTGGCTTTAATTTAAAGTCATCAGCTGCATTAGACCCTACCAGGAATCAGCTTGTCCTTTGAAGCTTTGAAGCCAGCATTGACTTCTCCTCTCTAGCTAGGGAAGTCCTAGATGGCATCTTATTCCAATAGAAAGATGTTTTGTCTGTATCAAAAGTCTGTTTGGTATAGCCACCTTCATTCATTATCTTAGTTAGATCTTCTAAATAACTTGCTGTAGCTTCTACATCAGCACTTGCTGCTTCACCTTGCACTTTTATGTTATGGAGATGGCTTCTTTCATTAAACTTAATAAACTAACCTCTGCCAGCTTCAAACTTTACTTCTGTAGCTTCTTCACCTCCGTCAGTCTTCACAGAATTGAAGAGTTAGGGCCTTGCTTAGCATTAGGTTTTGGCTTCAGGGAATGTTGTGGTTGGTTTGATTTTCTACCTGGATCACTCAAACTTTCTCCATGTCAGCAATAAGGCTGTTTTTCTTTCTTATCATTTGTGTGTTCACAGAGGTAGCACTTTTAATTTCCTTCAAGTACTCTTTCTTTTCATTCACAACTCAGCTAAATTTTTGGTGTAAGGGCTCTCTAGCTTTCTGCTTCAAATGACTTTTGACATACTTTCTTCACTAAGCTTAATCATTTCTAGCTTTTGATTTAAAGTGAAAGATGTGTGATTCTTTCTCTTACTTAAACACTTAGAGACCATCGTAGGGTTATTAACTAATTGTTGGGTCTCAGGGAATAGGGAGACCTGAGGAGAGGAGAGATGGCAGAATGGCTGGTTGGTGTAGTAGTCAGGACACATACATTTATGAATTAAGTTTGCTGCCCTAAATGAGGTGTGGTTCATTGCACCCCAAAACAATTACAATAGTAATATCAAAGATCACTGATCACAGATCACCCTAGTAGATATAATAATAAGGAAAAAGTCTGAAATACTATGAGAATTACCAATTTGTGATACAGAGACCCAAAGTTAGCAAATGCTGTTGGAAAAATGGGGCCAATACACTTGGTCAATGCAGGGTGGCCATAAACCTTCAATTTGTAAAAACAATAACAACAACTACGACAACAACAACAAAAAAATTCCATGAAAACTGCAAAGCTCAATAAAACAAGGTATGCCTGTATTTCTTTTCATGCCTTTGGTCCCAAATTAGCCACATGTCAATCACGTGGAACAAAGAGGTTTGGGAAGTAAAAGACTTACTTTGAGCAGTTACTTGCCCATTGAAAAACTTAATTCTTTTACTCTGGAAGGGGAAAACAGCTGTTTTGTTCAGCCATCAATCTCTACAGCACAAGGGAAACAGTAACAATTTTTACATTCCTGCTTTAAAAATAGCAATAGTGAGCTTTAAAATGTCACATTCACCCCAAAGAACCTTAGGAAAGAGCATGAATTATTCTAACATCACTTGGGAAAAAAATGATCACCTGAGTGAAAGTGAGGTAATACAACATATAACTAAGTCAAAGGACTGTGTCACTAATAGACTGTTATTAATTTTTAAAAACACATTCTGTCACCAGCTGATTGCAAACATTTCTGAGGAGTGCCAAAGTTTCAGGAAACACAAAGTAATAGGTAGAGGAAAGTAGATGTTCTCACAGATATTACATTTCATTAGTTTAATCATATTGGAGAGTGCCCAAGAAAGTCTACTTCCTTTATAATTTGTTAAGGTGAAAAAGTCATGTTCACTGAAAATTGCTCCTGATTTAACTCATCCTGAGATAAACATTCTGAAAAGCAGGGAAATATTTTACATTTCTCAGTTAAATTATCACCATATGCATTGCACACATATAAGAAATGTAAATATGGTGTAATGAAATGTATTTTTGAAATATGTAAGAAATTATTTTTTCCATTTCTATAAAATTATATTTGAGCATCCTCCCCAATCCTCTGTCCTTCTTTACCTAGAATTTTATCTCCATTTCTTTAGAACTATATTTCTTGAAAATGATGACTTTCAACACCATTTCCACATCCTTACCTACCATTTGTTATTTCTGATTTTACAATCGTGTACCTACGTACCAATGCAGTGCATCAGCTCTCACAAATTCACCATTTAATAATCAGATCTATATGGTATTTTTTCAGCCTTTATTTTACAGATTAACTGTATAATGTTTGATACTATTGACCACTCCTTCTGCTCATTTATTCTTAAAATCCTGATCTTCCCTCTAAAAACATCTCATATAATCTTCTCCATTTTACTTAATGGTGAATCCAAAATTTTGGTTACTAAAACTAAAATCCTTGGGTGTCATCCTAGATTGTCAATTTCTCTTACACTCTACTTCTAAACCATGCAGAATTCCGCCTGGTTGCACCTTACATTTCATTCTCTCCACTGTCACCACCTTAGTCCATGGACAACACCTCTCACCTGATTTATTGTAAGGGCCTCCAAGTTTGTCTCCCTTCTTTCCTTCATTCTGATAAAAAACTTAGCACTCAAAGTGAGTCTTCCAAAACATAGATCATGCCACGTCTCTCCTCAAAACCCTGAATTGGTTCCCAATTTCACCCTGAATATGAGTGAAAGTCTGTACAATGGTCTACAAAGCCCTGCAACATCTGCCCCCTATTCCTGTTGCCTCTCTAAACTTATTGCCAAACACCTTTGAATTTTTTAGTGGCCAACAAGTCTTCCTGCTACTATTAAAACATTGTGTTAGATTAGTTCATTAGAGAATCTATTTTGATTGCCAGAAGGGAAACTTTCTTACTAACCAAAGATCAGAAAATGCTAGCATGCAAGTGGTCTCCAGAGCAACCAGAACAAATCTTTAATGTTACCAGTATTCTTTCTCTCAACATGCTTTCTTTTTTCACACTGGCCTCATTTTTTCAGGCTGCCTTTCTCCGCAGGTAGGGAATATGGCCTCCTGGCAGATGCTAGACTCAAACCTTCGCAAGTTGAGCTCTAATGTGAAACATCCAAGGAAGACCTTTGACTAGTGTTAGGGACTTCATGTTTGCATTTCCCCAAAATTCATATTTAAAACAGTTTCCCAGTGTGATGGTATTTGGATATGGGGCCTTTGGGAGGCAATTAGGTCATGAGGATGGAGACCACATGATACAACTGATTAGTGCCCTTATAGGATACAAGAGAGAGCTTACTTTTCTCTGTGTGTCCACCATGTGAGGATACAAGAAGATGGCAAACCAGGAAGAGAATTCTCACTGAAACCAAATCTGCTGGCATCTTGACTGCTGACACCACAGTTTCCAGAACTGGAAGAAGTAAATTTTTTGTTTAAGTCACCCAGTCTATGGTAATTTGTTAGAGCTCTCCAAGCAGGCTAAACAACTAGCTTGGCTTGAAGCATAGAAAGAGACTGAACTCAGGAAACAAATTCTTATATTCAAATCCCATCTCTGTTACTTATTAACCATGTGACTTTGGAAAGTTATTTAATTTTTCTGGACCTTATAATTCCCAGTAGTAAAGTGTGGATAATAATAGTGCCTATCCAATACAAATGTCATGAGATAATTGAATATATGTAAAGTGCTTAGAAATGCTATCAATCACCTGTACTCAGGATAAGCAAGATTTTCCACATCTATAGAATTGTAGGTTTTAAGTGAAAGAGGAGTATTTCCCCAAATTAAAGGGGTTTCTATGCTCCAAAATTAGGAGTACAAGTTAGAGAAAAAACATTGACAGCTTTTAGAAAAATGTTCAACATGATAAATTAATAATATATCATCACTGATGTCCTTAGATCTCACATAACCATGGTCTAGCACAAATTATATATTGTGATTTTTTTTAATTTTTAAAGATTAGCAGAAGAAAACTGATTTGCTCTATTGATAGTGATAATATTTTTTACAAAATCTTGACTTTATATGGGAACCATATGAAAACACTAAAGGCTAAATATATGTCTGTGCAAAGGAAAACATTACTCAAGTGACCACATTAACAGATGTCAGTAGTATCTTGGAAAGCCTAAATCCATGGAGCTAGATCACTTAACAAATGACTGCTCAAATACTTAAATTATGCCAGCATAGCACAAAAGAAAGGGATTGGTGATTATTTCATTGTCAGAATTTATAGTTAGCTTATTGGAATAATTCAGAAGCTCCTGTTTTGCCAGCAGTACAAGTATTGTACTATGCTAAAATAAGGGGCAATACTAGGAATAATGTTGGGGCTCCTGAAGCTCTGCCATTTACCAAAAATATATCATTGTCACGTTAGAATTCAAATGTTTATTGCTTTTACATTGTGCCTATTATGTAATAGTGTGTTAAAATATAAGATTAGCTTAATTTGTTTCTCCTTGTGATTCCAACATAAAAGGTTTATCAACAAGGGTCTCTACATGGTTATAATCAGAAGTAGCCAGATATCAGCAAGACATTTAATCCAAATACTGTGCATGGAATTGTGGTTTCAGAGTATCCACCAAGACTTCGGACTTGATATTATGTTTGAAAAGAACATAAAGATTTTAGATTATTACATAGTTTATAAAGATCATTATGGCTTTAAAGACCCCCTTAAATTAAATACAGAAAATAAACACATGAAAAGTGAGATGATTTGAAAGCGTATGCTAGCATAAGCTATTTTCAGACATGACAAAAATGAATTCTGAATATTTTCAGCAATATTATTCTGTTTGTGTTTGTGTGTGTATAGTACACGTGTGAATGTGCTTTCACACCTGCATAAGTATATATTAAAACTCTCAGAGATGTTGATGGCTTCCACTGAATTAGCAATAAATATCAGGATGTCAATTCCTTGTGACTGACTCTACATATTTTCAAGATGGTTGCAATGACGTATCCACTCCGTGAAATAGAATCGGTTTTAGTATGAAAATTAAAATCTTAATAATAATGATAATAATAATAATAATAATTTTGTATTCATTTTTCACTGGATATTTTCAATATGTCTAATTCAAACAATAACAAATATTAACTAGATTATTATAATAGTTCTATTTCTGTAGTAACGACTCATTGTTTCCTCTGTTGGACAGTAAGCTTCACAAGAGTGAAAGTCAATGTTGATTTTGTTCCCTTTTCATCATAGATTCATAGAGCACACTGTATGATTCAATAAATATCTGCTAACTGAATAACCCTCTATGATATTGTCAATTAATTAATGATTTCTAAAATAAAAGTAGCCTTCTCGTGTACCCATGGTTATAAGTAATGGATCTGGGATTAAAAGTTAGATAAAACTGAATATGAAATTAATGTGTCTTTTTCCCCTACATAATCCAAAATGTTTATGGTATTAAAATATATAAAAATTTTACCATTTTAAAGTGTACAATTCCATGGCATTTAATATATTCACAATGGTGAGAAACGATCACCACTATCTAGTTCCAGGATACTTCATCATGTGACAAGGAAACCCCATTCCCATTAAGCAGACACTCCCAATCCAATCCTCCCCCAAACCCCTGATACTAATCTGCTTGTTTTCTCTATGAATTTATCTACTCTGGCTTTTTTTCCCCACTCAGCATACTTACAATGTTGATCCAACTTGCAGCATTTATCTGTATATTTCATTTATTTTAATGGCTGAAATAACATCACATTACATAGATGTACCACATTTTGTTTACCCACTTAGCAGTTGATAGACGTGGGTTATTTCCACCTTTAAGTTATTATGAATAGTGCTGTGACAGACTCTCATGTACAAGTTTTTGTTTGAACAACAGTTTTGAACTCTTTAGGGTATATACCAAGGACAGAATTCCTCCTGAGTCCTGTGGTATTGATGTTTAATGTATTGTAAGTTCTAGTGATCTGCCGTACAACAGAGTACCTGTATTTACTAGTAATGTATAATGCACTTTAAAATACATGAGGAAGATAGATCTCATGCTAAGTTTTTTTTTCAACAAACAAACAAAACAAAAAACACACACACAAAAGAATACAAGGAAAGGTGACAGATATGTTAATTATCTTGATTATGGTAATGGTATTAAGGATGTATGCATATATCCAAAGTCATTAAGATATATACATTAAATGTGTCCAATTTTGTATATCAATTATACCTCAATAAAGCATTAAACAACGCTAGTGAGGATGTGTGTGTGGGTGCAGAAATGAAAATTTTCAGATATGAGGAAAAGTATACATACAAACTAAGATAAGTAGGAGAAAAGGAACATGATTTTAAGAAAGAATATTAGACATTTTTCCAAAAAGAACTTACAGATGGCCAATAGGTATATGAAAAGATAGTCAATATCACTAACCATCAGGGAAATGCAAATCAAAGCTGGGAGATATTGACTCACATTTGTTAGGACGGCGATTATTAAAAAGACAATAGATAATAAGTGTCAGGATGTGGAGAAATGAGAACTTTTGTACACTGTGTTAGGAATATAAATTGGTATAGCCATTATGGGAAACAGTATGGGGTTTTCTCAAAAAAATTAAAAATAGAACAGTCATTGGGGCGCCTGGGTGGCTCAGTTGGTTGAGCGTCCGACTTTGGCTCAGGTCATGATCTCACAGTTCGTGGGTTCGAGCCCCACATCAGGCTCTGTGCTGACAGCTCAGAGCCTGGAGCCTGCTTCCGATTCTGTGTGTCCCTCTCTCTCTGCCCCTGCCCTGCTCATGACCTGTCTGTCTCTGCTTCTCAAAAATAAATAAATGTTAAAAAAATTAAAAAAAAGAACAGTCATATGACCCATCAATCCCACTTCTGATATATATCAAAAAATATGAAATTAATATCTTAAAGAGATATATGCATTTGCACATTCGTTGCAGCCAATATTATTCACAATAACCAAAACATGCAAAAACCCAAGTGTCCAGCAGATGAATGGATAAAGAAAATATGGTATATACATATATGATGGAAAATTATTTAGCCATATAAAAAAAAATAAATCCTGCTATTTACAGCAAAATCTATGAACCTGGAGGATATTATGCCAAATGAAATAAACCAAACATGGAAAGCAAAGTACTGTACAATCTCACTTACATGTGGAATCTAAAGTCAAATTCACATAAGCAGAGTAGAATGGTCACTGCTAGGGACTAGGAAATGGTAGCGAGGGGGGGATAGGCAGATGTTGGTCAAAAGGTACAAACTTTTAGTTGTAAGATGCATAAGATCTGAAGATCTAATGAACAGCTGGTGACTTAGTCAATAATACTGCCTTGTATACCTGAAATTTGCTAAGAGAATAGATCTTAAATGTTCTTAACCACAGACAAAAAAATGTCAACTATGTGAGGTGGTGGCTGTGTTAATTAACTTGATTATGGCAATCATTTTACAAGGTATATGTATATCAAATTATCATATTATACACCCTAAATACATGCAATTTTATTTGGCAACTGTACATCAATAAAATTGGAAACATAAGTAAATGCCTTGATTAATTAAAAATATTAAAAGTGAATCTGACTAAATTAAGGGGTCAGGAAAAAAATTATGTAAGGAAGTAGGCTTGGACTAAAAATAAATGAAGTGAGGAGGCTGAAAGAAGAATTTTCTGAGCAGAGTCTACAGCTCATGCACAAACCTTGTGTAAGGATCTGAAGAAGTAAAAGGAGGCCAGTATACCTCAAGTTTAGAGAAAAAGTTGGGGTTAGTATGAGATGTGGATGGATATGCAGAGCCTAGGCATATCATAGAGAATATGCTTGAGACACAGCCTCATTTGAGATACTTACTCTTTATCCAATGAGCAATGATGGTTTCTTAAAGTTATTAAGTGTGTAATAAAGAGTAAAATCAACTTTGACATTTTTAGCGGTTATTCTGGTGATAACCTATAAGAAAGAATATAAGTAGATGAACATGGATGCAGTGAAATTAGTTAGAAGTTTATTATATTAAGAATAATGACTTGTGTCTGTCTGTACTTGCCCATCAGAGCAGTGATGCAGGGAAACAAAATATGCACTATGTGGTGATAACCTGTAAATGGGGACTGAAGGGAAAATAAGGGGATCATCCAAGTAAAGATGCAGAATTAAGAGTTAAATCGATTACAGTTCAGGAAAAAGGGCTATAAAAAGTAGGAAGTCTTTAAAATACAGATGATGACTGAAACCAAAGGTTTGACTAAGTTTGACTATGGAGAAAACATGGACCAAGGGGAGCCTTAAACAAACTTGTTTTTACATTTTTTTCTGTCATCTTCAATGTCTTTTCATAAGTGTTCCACAGTTTTGAGAGTATAGATCTTTTACCTCTGTGGTTAGGTTTATTCCTAGGTATCTTATGCGTTTGGGTGCAACAAACTTTTGCTTTTAATATTTAATTACCAGTTAGAGGAAAATGAACTACCAACTGTGGTTGACAAAGAATTACCAGAAGATTAGGACTAAACCTACCAGAAAAACGCAGCATAATGAAAGCTTATGGAAGGATGGAATACTAACATCCATTGAGAATTAAGTTAGATCAATTTCAAAATCAATCCTTTGGATTCAGCAACATAGAGAGGGTAACAACCTCTCTATGAGTAGTTCTGAAGAGCTACTTCAGAAGTAGTAGATTGAGAAACAAGTGAAGTAAGAAAAAATATGAGGAGTTTTTTAAAAGTATGGCTGTGAAGGAGAAATGCGATTCAATGTTTTAGCAAGAAAAGGATGTATTGGTGAAAAGGATTCAATTGAGAGGGTATTGATATTTGGAAAAGATATGCCTAAAGCACACTAGAGAGATTATATAGGAGAAGAAAGTAATGTATGCATAAAAGTAAAACATGCTATGACGGGTAAGATCTTAGTAGTTTTGCAGTTGTGTAGTGGTAAGTAGTGAATGACAGCTTCGATTTTTTTCTGGAAAGTAGAATGAAAGATTATTTGAAAGGTGCAGGGAAAGCTAAAGATTTGCAAAGAAGGAGAGATCCTCAGGTGTGTCTCAGTCTCTAGGAAATCTCTGGAAGTAGGTGAGGCAAGCTTGACTCTGTAATCTGACTCAATAGAATCACACCGGTATGGAATTTTCCAATTTTCCATATATATATATTGGCCTAGAAAGTTCAAATAAATAATCCTAATCTTTGGTTGATTATAAAACTAAACATCTTCTTTAGAAATAAACTAGTATTAAATTTATACTATGTTATTCTTAAAGTCTGAATGGGAGGAATTTTTTTAAATTTTTTAGATGACCTAAGAAATAGAGATGGAGAAAATCATATTGAGTTCTCATTATATAGCAAAAATGTGTAGCTAAAATGGCTACTTATCTCTAAGAAATAAAATTCTTTTTATTAATAATATGCCAATATTACATTAATACTTGACTAACAGAGAAAAGTTTTGAAGCCAATAAAATAAAAATTACAATTAAGCTCAAATTTAAAAAAGAGATGTGTACATGAAAAGACCAGTCAAATAGACAGAAACAAGTGTCATGAATTACCTATTCTACTGTCACCTTTTATAAATAGGTTTTTCATGTTGTAACTCAAAGTTCAATGTAATAATCTTATTTGGAGAGAAAATAGAGAAATTTCTTCTATAAGGGCATTATCAGTGTCAATTTATAAAATCTTAGTGTTTAAGATGTGTTTTCAAAAGTACTGAACTATCTCTGTGACGGGGATTTCCTTTATCTTTTTTACTTATTTTTTTTTTTTATTTTTTATTTTTAGAGAGAGAGAGAGAGAGAGAGAGCAGGGGAGAGGAGTAGAGAGAGAGAAAGAGAATCTTAAACAGGATCTACGTTGAGCATGGAGCCCAATGCAGGGCTTCATCCCATGACCGTAGGATCATGACCTGAGTGGAAATCAAGAATCAGATGTTTAACCAACTAAGCCATCTAAGTGCCCTAGGCAGGGATTTCTTAATATTAACATAATATCATGGTGATATATTCTCCACTACCTACTTATAGTAAATTTTTTCATTCCTCAAATTATCTAAAATGGGATATTGATATACTTTGTGTCTAAAGGAATGGTGAGAAAATAATTCCTATACATAAAATCAAGACTGTGGTCAGTGAACTAATAATCTGCGCCCTATGATGTTGAGAAGATTTTGGAACCAGTTATTCCAGTTTCATATACCCCATTCCATAGCACACAACTGAGGATAAGAGTACTCTGTGAGGTCTTCCTTTCTTCTTGGAAATGGATCTATATATATATCATCATTCAATACGCAACATGGATGGCATTCACTATATACTACACACTGGGTTGAATATTATGCAGAGTGAAATTAGACATAGTTCTTGTCTTCAAAATTTCACAGCCTAATATATTAAAACTATATCTGTGGGTCCATTGTGCTTATCATACATAGAGAATGGCCTCAATGCTCAACTGGAATTCCTTAGTCATCTTCAAGGTGCTTAATGTTCGTTAAAATAATTATGTCAAGAGTTATGACTTCCCACTGTAAATAAGAAAATACAGCATTCATGAGATTAAGAAATTACCAAAGGGGAAAATGTCAGTAAGGAAAGATCTAGGATTAGAAAACAGGTTTTATGATTCCATAATCTATGGATTATCGATTGTCAACAAAATCAGCTGCCTACGTACAAGGATACATGTTCCAAAAACTTCTGTCAGTATCTTTCCTCCATTCCTCTTTTAACCAATCTTACTCCTTATCAGGGGTCCTCGGCTAAAACCACACTAATTCCAAATCTCAGCTAGGCTTCCTATTATCACACTGTACTTGATCCGGGCTGGGAGCAGAGTCAGCTGCATGTAATTTTTCATAAAATAAATTCAGCTTAGTATAGTGTTTCAGGAACCTAAAGACCCCAGGGCCAGCTTTGGTCTAGAGGCTATTCTCATTACCACAGCAAAGTATGATCACAAAAGACCGGTAAATCTTATAAAGCATTTAAAAGAATAATAGACTGCCCCCCTCTGCCAAATAGATATAACCCTAAAATCCCCTATCTCCACTTGTAGCCATGGAGATCACAAAACAGAAATGGGATTGAATTTGCCTTGGACAGTCTGTTTACACAAGGAAAATTTATTCAAGACCTGGAACTTCTTTTGGCACGACTGAGATTCTGAAATATTTCCCCTGCGCTCTGATCATGTACAACACTTCACACATGGATGATCATACGATCACACAAAGAACCAGATCTCTCAGAAACCCCTGGAATGCCTAAAACCCTGTATGTGTATACATGATAAATCCAGAGAGTCTAAAGAGAAAGTTCCTTAATGCAGACAAGTAAATCTATACGGGGCTTAGTGAAATGTTTTGTCAAGATTTTTCCTATGCATTTTCCCCCGACCCTTTCTATAGCAAAACATAAAACCCAAGAATATTAATATCTGGGCAAAATATCTTCAATGTAGGTGTAAAATTAATATGGTGGGAAAGGCAAAGAAAAAGAGAGAATGGAGAACATATGCTTAGCCCAAGCGTCATTTGCTTTCCCAAAGCATGTTTTCAATATGATTCCTTGTGCAGTTTGAAACATAATTCTGCAAGCTTTTTAATATCCATAAGTAAAACTTCTAATTGAGATAAAGCATAATATCTAAGAAAAGCATCATGATGGTATTGTTTTGACAGTGCATTTGCTTAAACATTCTTTGTGCCCAAACAGAGATTTGATGACCTCTCAGGTTTTCTGAAAGCTACACTAATTAAAAGCACATATTAATTCAAGCCATATTACATATAAAATGTTCCAAATCTGTCTCTCAGCCCTGAAGGAGCACAATAAATTTAATCCTGTCTGCATCCGTGGGTGTGTTGCTTTGTAGATATTCTGTAAATCTAAGAGGCGGTCTGTGGCTCATCTGTAATAGCAAATACCTCATTCACAAGGTTTTGCATTATGCATAGTTTGTCTCCTGAAGGCATTTCACACAACAGGAGCCATCTCTGATGAAAATACTTAATTCCTTAAACTACAACAGTTCATAATAGCATGGGGACTTTTAACTATATAAGCTATAAAAATCTTAACAAATTGCCAATAGCTACACCCTCACCGATGCATTCATTTCTTTACTTTCCAGGGTCACCCTGGCTAATCCAACCATTTAGATCAAAACATTGTATGGTAGCTGATGGATGACATTTCCCATTAAAGATGTTATGGGAAATAAATAATTAGGTGCTACTCCATTCACCATAGTAGCTGGTATAAAATATTAGTACATCTGACCAAGAACTGTTCACCTAAGAACTTACTTAATTATAAAGGATAACTTTATTTGTGCATGAAATTTTGCCCCTCAAAATGATAAGTACGCTTCCCAATAACCAAGAAGGCTAAAACTGACCAAATGCGGATAAAGTCAGAAAAACAAATATTACTTTTGGGTGAGACTAAAAGAATATGCATTGCTGAATGTCAGAAATATATACAATCAGTTTTCATAATGGTGAGTTTATAGGTCTTTCTTTTGTCAAAGGAACACTGCATGGCAATTTAGTCTTCTCTTGGAATTACAAATACTGGTTTTGTTACTGAGAACACTGATACCCAGTCTTGCTATTATATACCCTGGATATAAATTCTGCTCCTAGAATTTTGGTAAGCTTTCTGAAATTTGATCTGATTCCCTTCCATGACCTATTTTCAGCATGTTTACCTTCTGAGTTTTAATCTTGTCAATGATCTAATTTCCTTACTCCAGATTCTGCCCAAACTTTCCTCTTTGGCATATCTAGTTTGCCCCAACCTGTTATTCACGACCAGGGACAGTATTCCTCTCCAGGGACATGTGACAATGTCTGGATATACTTTTGATCACTACAACAGCAAAGATGCTATCTGCATCTAGTGAGTGGAGGCCAAGGATGCTATTAAACAGGCCACAACGCACAGGATAACCTCCCACATTGAAGAATTATTCCAAATTAAAAAAGGCAATTATGCTGAGGTTTAGAAGCCCTGATCTAGAAATAAATTTCCCCATAACCATGCTAAAATTGTTGCCAATTAGGAGCAGGTTTATAATAAGAAGATAAAAAAGAAGAGATGGATAATGTACATTCTATTATATTTTTTAAGCCCAGTATACTGTGGGAGGTCAAACTTTACAAGGAGGGAAATCTTTTATTAATTTAAGTTTTATTGCAGTTAACATATACAAAGAAAAGTACATAAACTATAAATGTGCAGCTCCCCATAATTCCAAAATAAAAACATCTAGGTAACCATAACCCTAACACAGAATGTTACCAAGACCCTAATAATGTCTGCCTCCTAACTTTGAGTATTCATCCCTGGACTCATTTCTGAGTTTTTTTTTTTTTTAATTTTTTAAGGTCTTAAAATTTATTTTTGTCAGAAAGAGACAGAGAGTGAGTGGGGGAGGGGCAGAGAGAGACTGAAATACAGAATCCAAAGCAGGCTCCAGGCTCTAAGCTGTCAGCACAGAGCCTGCTGTAGGGCTCGAACTCATGAACCATGAGATCATGACCTGAGCTGAAGTCAGCTGTTCAACCAACTAAGCCATCCAGGTACTGCTATGAGTTCTAAACTTACATATTCAACTGCCTCTTGACATCATGCCTTTCTACCAATTTTAGTGGGAAGTTGAAGAAATACATAATTTTTTTAGCACCATGTTAAGTCAGACAGGTTCATTTTAAAAGTAAACTTAAGGATATGGGGTGCCTGTGTGGCTCAGACGGTTAAGTGTCCAACTTTGGCTCAGTCATGATCTCAAGGTTCGTGGGTTTGAGCCCCACATGGGGCCCTGTGCTGACAGCTCAGAGCCTGGAGCCTGCTTCAGATTCTGTGTCTCCTTCTCTCTCTGCCCCTCCCTTGTTCATGCTCTCCCTCTTTCTCAAAAATAAACATTAAAAACATTTTTTTAATTAAAAAATAAATAAAAGTAAACTTAAGGATAAAGAGAAAAGTAACATTAAGTTAAAACACTATTGCACTACCATTTTTTAAAATATCATCACTGATATGTATTTAATCCATAGTTTTTGTGTCACCACAAATTTTATTGTTGAACGCATATATATATTATCAAAGTGTTGTAAATTTATGTTTTTAATGGATATCAGATCTCTCTCCAAAAAAGCTGTATCATATCCCATTTAATTCTACAATGTAGAAATATACTTTTCCTCTATATTGCCACCAGTCGTAAGTGTATCAATACCTAATACTTCACAATACTATTATATGCAAACCATACTTAGTTATATCTATTGAATTTCAATGATAAGTTGCTAAGAAATATTCCAAACATACATAGCATGTGATCCATCTATTTAAAATAAATACAAAGCACATATGGATATATACAGGGATGTAATTACCTAAGTATAAAGTTATAGGAGAATACATACCAACTTAATGAAATCAGTTCATGAAGTAATGAGGGAAGAAAAGTAGGCAGTGTGGGAGGTGGTGTTCTTAATGTTTTTAGAAATAATTGAACAAATTCCAGTAAAGTGCTAAAAATTTCAGCAAAAACAAATTGGTTTAAAAAAAAGGAATATTCCAACACAAAACTGAACGAAACATTTGTAGAAAGATCTGGAATTGTATTGGAATTCTCTTCTTAGTTAGACCCACTGGTTAAATATTGTTAAAAATTCCTTAGGAAAGAGAAATAGGAGGCTGCTACCAGAAGTCACATTCTGCTCTATGCTTTTAGCTTTATATTAGTATCTGTTGTGCTGTGGAGTGTTATTATTAAAATATGTACCATAAAAAATATCCAGCTGCAATTTTGTAGTCTTAACCCACAGAGATCACACAAATGTGTCTCAGCTCTTTTAATCCATTATTCTTAGTAGGATTCATGTGTGCACACAAATGTAACGAGAGATCAAAGGGTTCTCTAGACAACTCTGTTTCGGAACTCTGAATTAAACAAAACTAAAATAGATGGCTTTACTTTAGAGCTCTAATAGGCAGTGTGTAATAAAATCCCCTAAGGGAAAAAATATGGAAAACTCTTAGCCCTCTTTTGAAGAAGCAGATATATTGAGATGGGTCTTGTGCTGACACAGCAAGATATTCAAGGTGTAGAACCAAACCATTAGAGCATTGAGATATGCCTTCCTGAGAAGCAGTATTATTGCCTTATAGCCTGGCAGGAGTTGTCTCTGGGTACTGATAAGGTTAGGGATGTAACAGGTAGTGAGTTTACTGTTCTGGCTCCTCTGACCTGCCAAAAGCTTCAATGCATGTGGGCTGCTAAGACCAGTGACCTAGATGTACCAACTGGAGGAATTAAGGGAGTCAACAGTGATTTACTTTTTCACTGCAACTTTCTCCTTATATTTACCTTTTTCTTCTTTACTAGTTGTTTCTGGAGCAAACCAAAAGAAAGACAACAGATTTGGGGGCCCAGCAGGCATGTCTCATTGATTTTAGTATGCCATAGTAGGTCACAAATTTCCAGGAAAGGTATACACCACCTTACACAATTTTTAAAAATTTTATTTGTTTTGAGAGAGAGAGGAGAGAGAGAGAGAGAGAGAGAGAGAGAGAGAGAATGCACGAGAAAGAGTGAGGGAGAGAGAGAATACCAAGCAGGCTCTGCACTGTCAGCATGTAAGCCTGCCGCAGGGCTTGATCTCACAAACCGTGAGATCATGACCTGAGCTGAGATTAAGAGTCCCATGCTTAGGTGACTGAGCCATCCAGGTGCCCCAGCTTACACAATATTTAACTATTGAATTTGTTAAATCAGCCATACATTTCAAGGGCAAGCAATCATAGAGCATATTTTATAAAATAATGCCCAAATGTAGCCAAATAATGTATAATATATAATTGCAGTAGCCCGGGAGACCAATAAGAAAGCAGTTTTGGGACGTCTGAGTAGCTCAGTCATTTGAGCTCGCAACTCTTGATTTCAGCTCAGGTCATGATCTCATGGTTTATGACATAGAGCTGAGTCAGGCTATGCACTAACAGTGCAGAGCCTGCTTGGGTTCTCTCTCTCCCTCTGTCTCTGCCCCTCCCGCACACACAAAATCTCTCTCTCTCTCTCAAAATAAATACACTTAAAAAAAATAAAACAAAGTTGATGTGACTAGAAAAACATTTGGAAGATAATATTCATAGGACATACTAACTATTAACAGAAAGGGAGAAGTAGGAATAGAAATTATGTGTTTGGTTTGGAAAGTGCAAGGGCAGTATACTAGAGCTTTCTGTTTTAATTTTTAATATATATTACTTATGCAATGCTAAATAATATTTCTCTTCTTTTTTTTCCTATTTTGAATGATTTATTTGACACATTATGATTCTACTTTTGAACTTAGTTCTGATATGGTCAAATGAAGCTGAATATTTTTGCTTGCAGGGTAGTTAAACATAAATTAAAGCACCACACATATCTATCATGCTTCCTTGTTATTATCATTAATTTTGTGTTATTTGAGGCTAGTCTGTACAGTCAGGTGTCAAGCCTGTCATTCAAATTTAAACATGTATTTCAGGCCTCTTGCCCATATATTAAAGTCATGCTTTTATTCTTTATAAAAAGCACCTACAAAAAAAGGGGTCATTGTAATCGATTTTAGCGTTAGTAAATTCAACTTATATAGAAGGATGAAAGTTTGCTAAGATATGGTGTTGGTGATGGGTTGAAGGTAAGTGCCACACTAGAATTTTCTAAAAGTCATTTATTATACAAAAGATCTTCATGGTTATTAAAACCTATAGAAAACAAGTAGGTACCTACAGCTATATATTTTTGACCATGAATTTTTACCATGATAAATTTGTTTTTATTTTGACCATGATATTCAAAAAATGGTGTTTAGATCCTCATATTTGTTAACCACTCTAAATATGAGTATAGCAAGGCTGAGGCCTCAACACTAGTGCAGGGTTTTGCTTCTTGGAATGGGAGAACATGCACAATGGAACTGGAGGTTGCAGCTGGTTAACACAAATCAGTCCTTAAAAACCAATACAATGAGAAACCATCAACAAAATTGAAAATCAACTTACTGAATGGGAAAGGATATTTTTAAATCATATATCCAATAGGGGATTGATATCCAACATATATGAAGAATTTATACAACTCAATAATAACAAAAAAATATCCAAATGGGTAAAGGATATGAATAGACATTTTTCCAAAGAAAAATGGCCAACAGATGGCCAACAGACACATAAAAAGATGCTCAACATCACTAATCATAAGAGAAATACAAATGAAAACTACAATGAGATATCACCTTAAACTTGTCAAAATGACTAGTATCAAAAAGACAAAAAGAAAAAAAAAGAAACCCATAAGTATTGGCAAGGATGTGGAGAAAAGGGAATCTGTGGATTGTTGGTGGAAATGTAAACTGGTGCAGCCAGTACGGAAAACAGTATGGAGGCTGCCCCCAAAATTAAAAATAGAACTACCATATGATCCAGAAAGTCCACTTCTCGGTATTTATCCAACGAAAACAAAAACACAAATTCAAAAAATATATACACCCATATGTTCATTGCAGCATTATTTGCAATAGCCAAGACATGAAAGTCATCTAAATATTCACTGATGGATGAATGGCTAAAGACGATGTGGTATGCATACATTCAATGGAATAGTTACTCAGCCATAAAAAAGAATGAAATCTTGCCATTTGCAACAACATGGATGGGCCTTGAGGGTATTACTCTACATGAAGTGATTTGGACAGAAAAAGATTAATTCTATATGATTTCACTTATATATGACCCCCCCCCAAAAAAAAGATAAAAGAAAAAAAACAATAATAAAACAGAACTCAAAGTTGCAGATAACAGATTGGTGGTTTCCAGAAGAAGGGAGGTGGGGGGTGGGCAAAATGGGAGAAGGAGGTCAAGAGGTTAGAAACTTCCAGTAATAAAACAAATAAATCATATGGATGTAGTACACATCTTGGTGAATATAGTCAATAATATAGTGTATATTATGTAACTTTATACGGTGACGGGGGAACCTAGACTTCGCGTGGTAATTAGCATCGCGTGAATTCAAATATCAAATCATTATTTGATAATATAATGTGATATGTCAATTATATCCCAATCTAAAAAAAATATGAGACATCCCCTACAATGTCCTAACTTACAACAGAAACTGTATCCCATGAAGAATGATTTTGACTGCTACAATGGGCAATCAGATCAGAATCCCTGAGAGAAATCATTCTTACTGGGGTTTTCTTGAAGCAGAAGGCACATATGATATATCACTGATTGCCTTGATGCCTTCTGCCTACTAGAGAATATTTTGGACGTCAAGAAGACTCAATCTCCTAGGGAGAGATATGCATACTTATACATTACCAATACCAAACTCAAATCCCTATCAACATAAATCCTTCTCAACATGTGTATCACTGTCATGTTACCAGTCCACTGAATTAATTCATTTGTGTAAGAAGTATTCATTGAGTGTTCACTGTTTGCCTGGCCTCTTGAAGGATATACAAAGGTAAGTTCCTGACTTCCTAGAGCTCACCTCCTGAGCTTATTTGATTAGACAAATATTATGAACTTTAAAAATAAATAAATCATGGGGTGCCTGAATGGCTCAGTAAGTTAAGCGTCTTACTTTGGCTCAGGTCATGATCTTTGGTTCATGAGTTTGAGCCCCATATTGGGCTCTGTGCTGACAACTCAGAGCCTGGAGCCTGCTTCAGATTCTGTGTTTCCCTCTCTCTCTCTGCTCTCCCCTACTCATGTGCTCTCTCTCTCTCTCTCTCTCTCTCTCTCTCTCTCTCAAAAATAAATAAATATTTTTTAAATTAAAAAAATAAATCACTATAGTATCATCAATGGAAGTATAGACATATATAGGGAGTATAAGATAAAGAAATAGATAAAATAAACAAGCAGAGATCGGTTTTATTTTGTGTGATTATTGAAATTTCTCAGAAGCAGTAAAATTTAAATCGAAATATATAATATGAAGGAAGAGTGGGTGTTTAAGAGGGAAAGACTGTATATTTGAAGAATTCAAAGCAAATGTGGTTGGAGTATAGTGAAGTAAGGGAAATGGGGCATGAGATGTTGAAGTAGAATGCAGGAGTTAAAGCATGCAGGTCATGTTCATACTTAGTGGAGGGGAAACATTATGAATGCACTTTAAGAATGGGAATAATGCAACCCAAACATATCTACATGAATCTTTCTGACTGCCTTGGGGATATTGGAATATTAGAAAGCCAAACAAAAAAAAAAAATCCAGAAAACAAATACCCTAATAAACAAGGCAAAAGATCTGAAAGATACTTCACCAAAGAATATATATGATAAACACATGAAAAGACTCAAATTGTAATAACAAAATGAAAATTACTCAAATGTCCATCAACTTAAACAGATAAAGAAGATGTGGTATATATTTAATATATAATATTGTCATTTGCAACGACATGGATGGAGCTAGTGGGTATTATGCTAAGTGAAACAAGTCAGTCAGAGAATGACAAATACTACATGATTTCATTCATATGTAGAATTTAAGAAACAAAACAGACGAACATATGAGAGGGGGGAAAAGAAGGAAAAAAAAATAGAAAACAAACCATAAGAGACTCTTAAAAATAGAGAACAAACTGAGGTTTGATGGAGGGAGGTGGGTGAGGGCTAGGCTGGATGGGTGATGGGTATTAAGGAGGGAACTTGTAAGCACTGGGTGCTGTATGTAAAGGATGAATAACTGAATTCTACTCTTAAAACCAATACTGCATGTATGTTAACTAACTGGAATTTAAATAATCATTTGAAAACAAAAAAATGGAAATTAAAACCATAATCAGATACCACCATACACGTATTAAAAAGACTAAAATCCAAAACACCAACAATACCTAATTTTGACAAGGATGTAGAACAGAAGGAACTCCCATTCAGTGGCAGGGGAATGAAAAATTGAATAGCCACTTTGGAAAACAAGTTGGCAGAGTTTTATTGTTTTTATTTTTAAGTTGTGCATAAACTTATACAACACAGCAATTGTAAACTTATGTGTTCATCCAAAGGAACAAAAATTGATATTCACACAAAAATCTGTACATGAAAGTTTATAGCAGCTTTATTCATAATCATTAAAATCTAGAAGCAACCAAATTTCTTTAAACAGAGGAATAAATAAGCTAATTGTGGTACATGCAAAGTATGCAATACCATTCATGAAAAAATACGAATGAGCTATTGATTCATTCAACATGGATATATCTTAAATGCGTTTTACTAAGTGAAAAAATCTGGGCCCAAAAGGTGACATATTACATGATCCCCCCCTTTTTTTGGTATGACATTCTACATAAAGCAAAACTATGGAATGGAAAGCAGGTCAGTTGTTGCCAGGGATTGATGTGGTAGGGAGGTTGATTATGAAGAGGACAGGCTGGGAACTTTTATTTTTTTATTTTATTTTTTATATAATTTATTGTCAAATTAGCCAACATACAGTGTATACAGTGCACTCTTGGCTTCAGGAGTAGATTCCCATGATTCATCACTTACATAAAACTCCCAGTGCTCATCTCAACAAGTTCCCTCCTCAATGCCCATCATCCACTTTTGCAAATATCTTCTCCCATTCCATTAGTTGCCTTTTAGTTTTGTTGGTTGTTTCCTTAGCTGTGCAGGAGCTTTTTATCTAGATGAGGTCCCAATAGTCAATTTTTTGCTTTTATTTCCCTTGCCTTTGGAGACTTGTCAAGTAAGAAGTTGCTACGGCTGAGGTCAAAGAGGTTGTTACTAGTTTTCTAGGATTTTGATGGTTTCCTGTCTCACATTTTGAATTTGTTTTTGTGTATGGTGTAAGAAAGTTGTCCAGTTTCATTCTTCTGCATGTTGGTGTCCAGTTCTCCCGGCACCATTTTGTCTTTTTTTCCATTGGATACTCTTTCCTGCTTTGTCAAAGATTAGTTGGCTATAGAATTGTGGGTCCAATTCTGGGTTCTCTATTCTATTCCATTGGTCTATGTGTCTGTTTTTGTATCAATACCACACTGCCTTGATGATTACAGCTTTGTAGTATAGGCTTAAGTCCGGGATTGTGATGCCTCCAGCTTTGATTTTGTTTTTCAACATTAGTTTGACTATTTGGGGTCTTTTGTGGTCCCATACAAATTTTAGGATTATTTGTTCTAGCCCTGAGAAGAATGCTGGTGCTGTTTTGCTTGGGATTGCATTGAATGCGTAGATTGCTTTGGGTAGTATCAACAATTTAACAAAATTTGTTCTCCAATCTATGAGCATGGAATGTTCTTCCACTTCTTTGTGTTTTCTTCAATTTCTTTCATAAATTTTCCATAGTTTTCAGTGAACAGATCTTTTACCGCTTTGGTTAGGTTTATTCTTAAGTATTTTATAGTTCTTGGTGCAATTGTAAATGGGATCGATAACTTTATATCTCATTCTGTTGCTTCATTATTGCCATACTGGATAAAGGATTAGTATCCAAAATCTACAAAGAATTTACCAAACATGGGAACTTTTAGAATGATGACACTGTTCCGTACGGTGCCAAGGTTGGTGGATCCATGATTGTATACATTTATCGAAATCCAAATTACTATGCATACAAAAGTGAATTTTGAAGAATTAAAAATAAATGTAGACCCACACGTGCATATACACACTAACCCAGGATACAGGGCAGAATGTTTGATCACTGGACCTAATTTTTAAATTGCATGACAACTTCATTGAAATAGCTGTGGTGGAGAAGGGCTGACCTAAGGAACTTTGGAAAACAGTTTGATTGGGAACTGTAAGGGTAAAGATAAAAGGAACTGCTCACGAAGATTAGTCCTAAGAGCTCCAGAAAGAGTATATTTGAAAACTTTTTATATACCCCAGAGCGTCAAAACATATTATATTTCTAAGGGGCACATGTTACTTTTTAAAATCAATGAACTGGCTAGGTAAATTCGTATTTACCATATTAACAGAGTTAAGCTACCTTAATAATAAATATACCAGGCACTTAAAATTTTTGCAGTGGTGTGATTCAATTTATTAAATGGTTTGAGCTATGAGAGGTTGATACTATCTATATTTATGTAGACAGCAAAGGAAGGATAGGAAAGTAATCTACCTGCACTGTCTTCAGCACAATGTCAGAACCTGGTAGACTACTGTTAATTCAAGAATCAATAAACGGGAAAATCCAACAATTGAACTCAAAAGGTACTCTGTGACTTGAAGACATAAACTATCCTAAAACTACAAAGTAAAACAAATGTTGGATAAATATTTACAACAGAAAACCAAAGAATAATCTAGGTTGTATATGCATTATAGAAAGAAAATAAAAGAAAAAGAAGGAAGGTAAGAAGGCAGGGAGGGGGACTATCAAATAAATGTGAGTTGATAAAACAAGGGAATCAGGTAACGTAAATGGTATTAATGAAAATAATATGAAAACGGATGAGGAAAACATTAAAAAGGAAAAACTATAGCCTATATTAAAAGCAATAATGATAAAACTTGAAATACAGACATTGAATTAGCAAACTAAAACCAGACTAGAAAAGATCTAAAGATAGAAAAAGAGAAGCAGAATGAATATTTTAAAACAACAAAGGAAATGACAGACACTCAGGCAAATAAGACAGTCAAACCAAATAAGAGGCTGTCTAAGAAGGAACCAGATTAGATTTAAAAATGCAATAGAAGTCATATCACTGGAAGAAAAAACAAAACATTTTCAGGTTCTTGACTAAATTAAGTATTAGAAACTTGTAGCAATTTGTATCATATCATCATCACAACATAATATTTTTTCATTCTATACCTAAACCAGTTTGACAAGAAAAATCCAATATTATATTCATATCTTTACTACGATGATTAAAATATAACTGATTTATAACATAATAATAGAAATTGAGATAGTATCAAAAATAGCTGAATGCTTGTAATGTGCCAAGCACTGCATTACTTTATTTGATCTTTCTTACAAAACTAAGAAGTTGATACTTACTATACCTACATTATACATGAGCTATTAATATTTAAAGAGATCAAGTAACTTTTCCATGGTAAAATGACTAACTTGTAGTTAAGCTGCAGTTCAAACTTGTCTACTCCTATATCAAAGCTCTGAAATTCTACTCTATACTGTTTCTTGTATAAACTCTTTAAATATTAAGTACATTATCATTTCTCATTCATGCATATAAAAAGCTATTACTCAGGTTGCTGTCTGGAATTCAGCTTATGTTTTTTAACTACATCAAACATTTTTCTTCAATATCTTACATTGTATTTATGACTAGAAAATCCCTTGCCATCTGATTATGTTAATATCCATGTCAGATTTTTGGAAACATTTTAATATTTTATGCTGTAACTTATTTAAGAAAATCTACCTGATATTTATTTCAATGTATGCTGTGAAGTTGGGATATAAATTAATTATTAATAATGGATTAATTTTTCAGTACTATTTATTTTATCACATACCCATTCCCTACCAGTTAGTAATTCTTGCACATAATGTGTTGATGAACAGAAATGTAATTTAACTTATTTATCAACTTTCCCCCTTATGGTTAATGTTTTTTTGTGAGCTTTTAAGATGTTTCTCCTAATTCAAGTTTGAGAGAATACTTTTCTATATCTTCAGAAGTTTTTTTGGCCTTTCACATTTAGAACTATAATCTGTATACTTTATTGACCCAGTACCATTCACTAGAAAGGCCATCTATCACCTCTGTTCTGCAAAGCTGCCTTTGTCATAAGGTAAGTGCTCAGACAGCTATCAAGCCACAAAAAGACACCGATGAATCTTAAATCATACTCATTAGTAAAAGAAACCAGCCTGAAAAATCTACATACTGTATAATTCCAAATATACAACTTTCCTAAAAGGCAAGAATATATAGATAGTAAAAAGATCAATGGTTCCCAGGTGTTGAGGGATGAGGGATGAAGTACAGGAGATATTTTAGGGCAGTTAAATCGTTCTGTAGCATACAAACTGTAATAATAAATACAACAAATCAAACATTGCTAGAACCACAGAACTTTATAGCACGAGTGAATTTTAATGTATGTAAAGTTTAAAAATTAAGTACATCAGGGAATCCCAACATGGAATTAAATATAAAGAATCTAAATATATTACAAATGTATGAAACAACCTCACTGAAGAGGGTGGGGAAATAAGGTGATGACCTCAGTAACTTTGTAAATGAGTGGGGTTTATAAGACTAAAGCAAAAGGAAGAGAATGTAAACATTTTACTGTAGGTGATAAAATTTTTCGAATCTATGGTTACTGTTTAACAATTCTAAAAACACTGTAAGTCTGTACTTAAATTGAACAATTAAGTAAACAGTAGATGGTGAGAGATGGGTTTTCACTCGTGCAGTGGGTTAGAGAAAACCAAGGGCAAGAGCTTAGAATGATTAGTGAGATAATGATTCAGACTTTGATACATCAGTGTGAAGTCATGTTCAGCTTTACATAAAGATAGTTTCAAATGGAAATAGATATATGAACATCTACATGGGCCAGCATACACATATATATCTCCTTGCTCTTTCAGCTGAGAGGGCCTAGAAGTAAGGATACCCTAGTCACAACAAGCACACCAAGTGCCCAAATATTGGCTTCTGATCCTACTTATTCTCCACTGACAGAAGCCAGAGCTCCTTGGCAAAATGGACAATTTGAGGACTGGAGTAGGAAATATACAAGATGATCCTGGAGCATCTTGTGGTGACAGAAAGTAAGAAAGTGCCAACAAACAAACAAACATATGACAAATAATAATGGAGTATGTTCAAGGGCCAAAGGAATCAACAGAAAGAGCTCCCGGGGTCCAAAGCCGGAAAAATTTGAGCAATCACATAAAGCAGTACTGAATGTTAACCTAAAGTATAAAATACACACCCATGAGTCCATACTGAAGTAGACAAATGATTTAGTAAATACACAAATGGGGAGAAGGGAAAAATCTCCCATTCAAAAGAATTTCAAATCATTGATGTAAACACTTTACTCTCAGTAAAGAACAGTAGAGCTCCTCATTCCTTCAGTGTGGGAGGCACATACTGATTTTTCTCCCAGATAGCAGAGTGGGGGAAGGTGAAGGAAAAAGAGTAACTTCACAATGCAGTAATCTGATGAACACTA
>CM053569.1:22500742-22520157 GCA_028646485.1 Cryptoprocta ferox | reverse complement strand
TAAGTAAGTAAGTAAGTAAATAAATAAATAAATAAAATACACACAGACAATATTCTATACTTGCCTAGTTAGGAATTTTAGTCTATAAATTCTGCTTTGATTCCTTATATTTCTCAGAGTTTTTCTGCCATATGTTCCAATGCTATATTTATTAGGAATAGTTTTATCTTGATTGTGTATAGGATCTTTTAGCATACTAAAGTCATTTTCTTGGTCTGAGTTATTGCAAAATGTTTGACATTTAACTCTTTCAGATAAATAATGTGATCCTTGCAGCTTTTAGTTTGTTTTTGTTTGGTAAATCATTATATATTCCTTTACATTTATTTTTTTTGTAGTGAGTTTCTTTTAGGCAAGATTGTCTTATAGATGATTTTTATCTTCTTGGTTGTATTATCATGGTCCACAATGTTTAAGAGCTTATCAAATCTTTGTTATTATAAGAAATACATTTGGTCTTTTGTCTTATGTTACTTCTATTTACTTTGTTTTTGTACTTTTGTAGTATGATTTGTGGGTTGTTTTTGTTTGTTTGTTGGTTTGTTTTGCCTGCCATCTACCTGAGAAAATTTAAATACACATAATGAATGAAGCTAACACCTGAAACTTGCATGTTTAAACCTTTGCTAATTAATTTATCAAATTCAGTATTATTGACTCCACTCATGAAATAGGAGGAAAATAGCACACCTCTTGCCAAGAAAATGTTTTAATTGGCAGATTTCATGGATTTTTTAATTAATTTACTGCCATATAGTTCCTATTATTTTTATGTATTGTGCAATGTCTCTTTCAAACATGTTAATTATAATATACTTTATGTTAAAACATTCTTTTGTCACTTAGTTCAGATATTTTTTCAATTAATTTTTTATTTAAATCAGCCTTTTTTTGGTGATATTTTCCCATCTTGATATTTATTTCTATTTTTCTTGTTGTTGGCTGAATATAATGTATCCATGAGTATTTATCAGAATGAATACCTAAAATGCTATAAGTATTTCCTTCATGCATACCTGAGAATACATATTTTCTTCAATCCTGAATGATGATATGTTTATTTTGTATCAGAATTCTAGATGTTGCTCAATCAGCTCCTAACATAATACTGACGTAAAAAATCTTATGATTACTCTGGTTTCTTTAGGTGAATTTTTGTTCTACCTGAACATATTTACAGGGTTCTTTTTTAAGCATTGTACTTCATTGACTCGACTAAAATATTTTATTGTGTTCAGTGTTCACTATTAATTTTTTTCTGAAAAAAAGTGATTCTTTTATTCTACAGAGTTGGATTTTTCTTTATTACAGGGAAGTTTACTTCTTTGAAAAATTTAATCCTTTTGTTTGTAAACTTTTTTCTTTTTTATCTTTTGAAAAAAAAATATTACCCAGGTATTAGGACTCAATTCTGTCTATATGGGTTCAGAATTTCTTCACCTTCTCATCTGGTAGGATAGATATTCAAGGATCATTAGCCAAATGAAAAATAAACTATTACTTCATACCTTTGGAAAATCACCCATCAAAATACAAGGGTTCTGATAATCTGTTGATGAAGGCAGCCTAGGCTATTGAGGCTGACCAAAGTATTTGTAGTCCCTTTCCCTGAATTAGAAAAAGCAAGTTCATGTAAAGAAAGTCTTACTGTGAAGAAAATAGCAGGTCTGCTTCACATGGGCTGCGCACACCTAGAAAGTCAGGATGGGGAGCAACCCAGAACACGCCATGCCTGAGTTCAGGATGCAAAAGGAAAAGGACAAGAGGTCTGTCTCTGGAAAAAGTAACCTAATCTAATAATGAAATAGAGCTTCTTGTGCACAGTCCTCTCACCAATCAGAACAGCCATAAGATCTCCTGTGGTGGCACAATTAAAGAGGTACAGAGATATGCCAGAACATTCCCCTAAACTACAACTGGAAAGGGATAATATTATTTACCTTTTTTTTATGTTGAAATGGAGCTGGGAGTGAAGAGCAAACACCATCCAAACTCATATAATTTTCGTATAACTTAAATACATTGAAAGATATGAGAAACTTAGTTTCCCTATGTGTTTCCTTCTGAAAATGTTATCTATGTCACTATCCAGTTTCCCGTTGGGTAATTTTTAGTTCAGGAAGGATGGTTTTCTGAGAGGTTGAAGTTTGATGTCGCTTTTCACCTTAAGTTATTATTTTTAAAGTTTCTATATAAATTTCAGTTAATTAACATACAGTGTGATCTTAGTTTCAGATGTACAATACAGAGATTCAACACTTCCATACAACATCCAGTACTCACCACAGCAAGTGCACTTTTTAATCCTTATCACCTATTTTACCCATTGTCCCACCTACTTCCCCTCTGATAACCCTCAGTTTGTTCTCTATAGTTGAGTCTGTTTCTTGTCTTGTCTTCTCTCTCTCTCTCTCTCTCTCTTTCATTTTTACCCTTTGCTCATTTGTTTTGTTTCTTAAATTTTACATGTGACTGAAATCATATGGTATTTGTTCTTCTTGGACTTACTTTGCTTAGCATAATACTCTCTACCCCATCCATGTCATTACAAGTGACAAGATTTCATTCTATTTTGTGGCTGAGTAATAATATCCCATCATGCATATGTATACCACATATTCCCTATCCATTCATCAGGTGATGGACACTTAGGCTGTTTCTGTAATTTGGCTTTTGTAGAAAATGCTGCTATAAACATCAGCATGCATGTATCTCTTTGAATTAATATTTTTGCATTTTGTGAGTAAATGCCTAGTAGTATGATTCCTGGACCATAGGGTAGTTCTATTTTTAACTTTTTGAGGAATCTCTATACTGTTTTCCAGAGTGGCTGCACCCGTTTGCATTCCCACCAACAGTGCAAAAGGGTTCCACTTTCTCCAATCTTCGCCAACACCTGTTGTTCCTTGTCTTGTTGATTTTAGCCGTTCTGACAGGTATGAGGTGAGATCCCATTGAAGTTTCCTGATCAAGTAGTATTCAATCCCCAAATATATAAGGAAATGTGTTATGTCAACTATTATATAACTTACTCCAAAATTACTCTGTAATTATGTTTGCCATTTACATGCTTTTCCTTTTCTTCTTCCCCAGTTTTTTTTTTCTGCCAAGTTTTTTAACGTTTGCATTGGTATCATCCTGGTTTATCTTCTTTATTCATTTTAAGTGGGGGAAGCCGTCAGAACTCACTCTTTGCTCAAGAATAACGTGAATGATTTGAGTGGTCTTTTAAAAAAATTTTCTTGATATTTCCCCATATCCTTTCTCCATTGGCTTCATCTTTCACAGGTATCACTTAGTCCTTTAGGAATGAACATTTAGGGACATGGATTACTGCCTTTTATACCTTTTTAATCATTTATTTGACTGAGTGATATACGGAAGGAGCTGAGGTTACTTCTAGCTGTTGTCATCAAGCAATTTTTCTTGAAGTTTATTGACTACTCTGACCTGGAGGCTTCTCTTACTTTTCACATTTTTTGGATTGGTAGGGAGTTGAACACCCAGATGAAAGTCCATATCTGTGTAGACATGCAAGAATTTCTCCTTGCTTATGTCATTTGTGTCAGAAGCTACAGTGTAGAATTTTCCATCTATCCACGGTTCTCTTCGGCAAAAAATCAGCTCCAACAGAGTAAAATGACTTGCCTAGGATGTCTATATATTAACAATCTCTACCGTCCACCTGACCTATCACTGCACTAGAATTAGTCCCAAAGAATGCTTTCTCACTCTTCTCATAATGTGTTTACTCCCCAGCCTCACCCCCTCAGCTAGAGGTTCCTAATAGACCCCATTCAGAACCTCTTTTCTTACTTCCTATACCATAGAGTCTTCCTAATTGGAGATATGTCTATGACAATCACAATCTCCCAGCTTTATCAACATTTGTTTTGAAACTGACATTCTTCAGTTTATTGCATGGGGTTATGATAATTCCCAAGCTTTATATCTAATTATTGTTATTCATTTCATTAAGTTTAAGGCAGGGAGACTATGAAAGCATGAATTCACTCTGCCTTCTTTCATGAAACTCTGTGCATTAAATTTTTATTTTTGTAAAGCATTGGAGAAATGTACTTGAACTGGATGGCTAAGTTGAATAAGACAGCAGAGTGTTCTTGATCTTGGCTAGATGCCAGAACGTGAGCACATTCGTGTCTTCTCTAGCAAAAGGGAACGGCACTATGGATCTATCCCAGTAAATTCCACCCAGCCACCTGTTCTGCACCACAAATACTTATACCGTCTATTGCTGAAAGCAGTTGGCTTAAAGCAAGACTTTCCTTAAAGTACATTTTGTAATTCCAAAACCCCGTTCCTCATAGCTGAAGTTTTTAGCATTTTAAGCACACACTTTAAATGTACAGGCTCCCAGAAATCACAGGTGCAAATCCAGATGGAGTTAACTCATAAAGTAGATAAACTATCTTACATGTAGCTTATTCTGTGGGATTCTTAGGAACCCAGATCAAGTCTTTACTTTGTTGACCTTTAAGATGCAAGATCAATTTTCCAGTAAAAGATAGACTTTTGTACAATTTCTAAAAAGTCACTGAAAACCTTTACCAATGGAGACACCAGATTATATGTCCTAGTCAGCCTTGGAGGAATAAAGTTTATTAGTTGACATAAAAACACCAACAGCAGTATTTGCTTCCTTCCTCAGTGGCAGCAACCTTTTGAAATGGTGATACCATTACTGTCGCATACCTTCTGGACTGTTGAGAATGTTTAAAGCACTGCGCACATCATCATACTCAGGAAACTTCAGGAAGGATGATATAACCATAATCAGCTAACATCCATTTAATATTTACGTTGTGCCAGCCATTGTGCTTTAAATTGGAATTTGTGATTTTAATCCTAAAAGTAACCCTGAAGATTAGATATAATTATTGTCCGTTTATTACAGAGGGAGTGACTTTGATTTAAAAAAATAAATGACTCGCTCGGGTTTACTCACCTGGTGGGTGAGTCATTCAGAATATAAACTTCTAAATTCTACTTCCAGAGATGTCCCATAACACTATTCTGTACCATTTCTTCTATGTACTTGCGTTTTTAAAATGCAAGTATATCATTTAAAAGAACTGCTAACTTTGGGCATAATAGGTCAATGTTACGTGAATTTTATGAAGTGTACTTTTTTATCAATGGTATTTGCACCTCATGTGCTTTTCATTTTCTTTGAAAATAGAAAAATATACAATAAATATTTATACCTTCACAAATCTGTAAAAAGTAAGAATGTGTCAAAAAGTGAATCACAGTCATGAGGATTTATCATACAATATATACCTATTGAGTTTATATACGTCAGTAGGGATTAAGATGGTTTTAAGATTCCGCTGCATAAAACTCATAAGTGTTTGATGCAAAGATAACTAATATAATTTATTGAAGACTGTCTCTACTGTGAGTTAACATACTTAGCCAATGCATAGGAAATAAAATGTGTGTGACTTGTGCCTTCTGGGGAGTGGTTGCAATAAGGCAGGAAATCTTAATATTTTAGCCAGTAGAACAGTTCTAAATAGATTTATCTATAAATCTATAAATTTATCTATTAATGTCCCTGAATATTCTTATATATGTTTCCACTTTTTAATGTCAAAGGATGCTTTGAGCTAGGAAAATTATTCCATAAATTCAGTCATCTTTCTCCCCTCCTTTTGATTTTATGATGATATAACATAGGATCTTCCTTGACTGTGTATAGTTACATATAGATCTGCAGGCAGTTCATACAATGGGGCTTACCCTCAGGAGATGGGATTTGTAATTTGTCAACAAAGGTTTCTTCTCCTTTATTCTCTGGAAGAATAGTTCTGAATTTCAGAGGGTCTCCTTTAACTGAGACCCAGCTATTCATAGTCATTACCTGATAATAGTAATGCCAACTTCTGTCTACTTTCAGGGCATTTGTATATCATTGCCTCCGCCTCAACTGTTCTTTCCCAAATTTGCCCCAAATTTGAGTTCTTCTTCTCATTCAGGTTATCATCCCAATTTGGTTTCCTCAGAGAGTCCATTTCATCCATATCCTCTAAAGTAGGTTCTTTCTCCCACAGCTATTTCCTTGATTATTTGCTTATTTACATATGTATTTTGTCTCTTCCACTTCAACATAGGACCCTAAAAGAGGGGGTCTTGCTGCCTTATTTATTGCAGTATGTCCACTGCCTGGGACATACTCCTAGACAATTGCTCAAGAACTGTTTACAGATTGATGGGCAGCACCAGTGAACTTAGGTAGAAACCCGAGTTGCACCAGGTAAAACAAGCTGACCAAAACAACACTGCAAAGACTCTGAAAACTAAATAGTCATTGGAAACACAGACCACAAAAGTATGCCAGGGCATGTGTGCTAAATCCAAACCAAGAAGAGCCTGCTAAAATAAAAGATTTAAATAGGACCCAGAGTTTCTTCACATAGTAGGCAGAATGTTGAAGATAATTTTTTTTAAATCACACATCATAATATGATCCAGGAACATCATAACTAAATAAGAGAAGACAGTCTATTGACACCCAAACCAAATGAATCAGTTGCTGAAATTATCTGTCAGCAATTTCACAGCAGCCATTATACACACTACTTCAATAATAAATGTCAAATTCTCTGGAAATAAATGGAAAATCTCAACAAAGAAAGAGAACTTACCAAAAAAATGAAGTAATACTTTTTAATACTGAGAAACATTATAGAAACAAGATAAAACCTTGCTGCTTGGTCTCAATATTAGAACAGGATGACAGTATAGATTAGATGACCTTGAGGATAGATGAATAGAATTCACTCAATCTGAACAACAGAGAGTAAATAGACTGGAAAAAAAATGTATAGAGTCTCAGGAGAAAAAAAAGAGCCAACAGTCATATTGTAGAAGTACTACAAGGAGAGGAGAAGGAGTGGAGTTGCAAGATTATCAGAGATAATGGCTAAAACCTTTCTGAATTTGAGGAAAGACTCAAATACACAGATACAAGAAGTTGAGCAAACCACAAACAGACAAACCCAAAGAAATCCATTCCAAGGCACATTATAATTAAATTCCTGAATACTAAACAACAAAAATCTTGCAAGCATCCATAGAGAAATGTTACCAAATACCTAAGTAAATAATCATGGTTTATCTGCCAATTATCCTTTAAAGTAAAAATAATGTTCCATGAAAAAAACCAACTAGTTCATTTATGAACTTTAACCATTACACAAGTATGTTTCCTTGAGACAAAGAGCATCTGTGTGTATGCAGCTGAATGGTTTTGTGAGTACCTCCCATTTCTTCCATAGAATGTAAAAAAAAAAAAGTTTGTACATGGACATGGTTGAACAGGTTTTTTTCTCTTTGGGAATGTGTGCCGACAAAGATGCAATGGATATTAATACAGTTCCATGCTACTTTCTCAATTTGAGCTAAGACATGATTGATTTTACCTAGCATTTTTTTTTTTTTTTTGCATTACCAGTGTAACTAACAATAAGACGGGCAAATAATTTCTTAATATTATTAGGAAGACTTCATGGACTTCTTGAAGTTTCTGAGAGATTGCTAAAAGCTTTGATACTTCTAGAATCACTTATGCAGGTTTAAGAATCATTTATGTAGACATATATAGCAGCATAGCAAAATAAAGAGTCCAGACATAGACTATATATGTATATTTTAATAGATTTTCAACAAAGTTGTGATTAAATTTAAAGAGAGTTTTTCTTTAAGAAATGTGCTTGAATAACTAGATATCTGTATTTGTAAAGAGACTTTCTCTTATATTGACTAATTCACAAAATAGAATTTTAAATGGTGCAATGCCTGGATGGCTCAGTCAATTGAGCATTAGAGTCTTGATTTTGGCTTAGGTCATGATCCCATTTTTGTAGGTTTGAGCCCTGCATTGAGGTCCACCCTGAGCACTGAGCATGGAGCCTGCTTGGGGTTCTCTCTTTCCCTCTCTTTCTGCCACTTCCCCACCTGTGCATGCTCTCTCTCTCCCACCCCCCTCTTTCTCTCTCCTTCCCTCCCTCCCACCCTCCTTCTCTCTCTTAAAAAAAAAGATTTTAAATGCAATGTAAAACTAAAAGTAAGGAGACCTCTTAGAAGAAAATTTAGATCAGGCAAAGCTTTCCTACCTAGGACACAAAAGGAAAAACAGTAAAAGAAAAATAACGATGAGCTGCATTTTATAAAACTTTAAATTTTCTGCATTTCAAAAACTACCATTAGGGAAATAAAACAGACAAGCTACAGAGAGGTAGAAAATATTTTCTATACCTACATACATGTAACAAAAAACTTTATTCAGAATATATAAAGGAATTTTACAACTCAATAATAAGACAAAGAATGCATTTTAAAAATTGGCCATGAAAAGATTTTCAAAGCCATTAGTTAATATGAGAAATATTAAAAATTAAAACCCCAATGAGATGTCTCTTCCGATGAACCCATGAGAATGGCTAACATTAAAAGATTAATAATAAGTGTTTGCAGCAATGTAAACAACTAGAACTCACATATCATTAGGATTGCAAACTGGTATGGCCACTTTGAAAAATATTTTGGAAATTACTTGTAAAGTTAAACATTTACGTACCTTCAAACCACCAGAGATTCCACTCTTTTTTTTTAATTTTTAAAAATGTTTATTTATTTTTGAGACAGAGAGAGACAGTGTGAGTGGGGGAGGGGTGGAGAGAGAAGGAGATACTGAATCTGAAACAGGCTCCAGGCTTTGAGCTGTCAGCACAGAACCTGATGCAGGGCTCGAACCCACAAAACGCGAGATCAGAACCTGAGCCGAAGTCGGAGGCTTAATTGACTAAGCCACCCAGGAGCCCAGAGATGCCACTCTTAAAGATTTACTTGGAGAGGTAAAACATGTCCAACCAAAATATTTTACATGATTATCCAAAATATCCTTATTCAGATTTGTTAAAGGTCTAAAAATTAACCAAATATCCATCAACAGATAATGGACAAATTGTTGTATATCCACTAAAACAGGACAGTAATCATCAACAAAAAGGAACATCCTATTAACACATTCAATAACGTGGATGAATCTCAAAAACATACTGAATGAAAGAAATCAGATATTTATATGAAATTCAGCACAGGCAAACTGATTAATATGATTAGATGTTGTGATTAGAGTTTGTGTTGATTCAGGAGGGGGAAGGTTTTTTTTGGTGGGCTGAAATGTTTTATATCTTGATTCTGGTGGTTGTTAAACTAGTTTGTATATCTGTCACATCTTTTGAAATACATATTTTATTCTTTTATTTTACTTTTAGTTTATTTCACTTTAATTTTATTTTACTTTACTTTTATTTTATTACTATTAGGAGGGAATTTAGCAGGACTTTCTGTTTTTGTTTGTTTGTTTTTGATAAGTGTACTCTTCAATCCCTTTGAATGACATATTTTAAATGGATGAATTTTAGTGTATATACATTTTCTCAAGAAAGTTTATTAAATCCTAAATGTATTTACTGGAAAAAAACTATTAGAAGGACTTTTACTACATATCATATAACCTAACCATGCTAACAAATTAAGTGATTCCGTTTATATAAATAATCTTCTGGTTTATTTTAATTTGAGCACATAATTTTTATATATTTGTAATCATAGTTAGATTCAATTTAGTATTTGGTTTATCTTTTCTTAACATTTTCCATGTTGCTACACAGTTTATATATATATTTTTTCTGATATGATAAGAATCCATTAATTATGTTTTAAAATTGGCCTGGTTTTGAACACTTAGGTTTCATAAATTTTGTAATCTGTTAAAAGTCATCCCGATTAGATGCAACCCAAACTTTCATAAAGCCTAGAATTTATAAATAAATTGTTGCATACCCAGCAAATTGAATACTCAGTCCAATTAAAAAGAACAAATCTTATATATTCAAACAAAACATGAATGAAACATATAGACATAATGTTCAGTGAAAGATTTAGTACACAGAAAGTCCATTTGTAGTTCAAGGACTAATCATTGAAGTTGAAGATCAGAAAAATGGACATGTTACTGATGGGTAAATGAGGAGCTGTTGGTGTAGTCGAAATATTCTTTTTCTTAATCTGGGTGGTGGTTACATGATTGTGCATATGTGCAAAAGGTCATAAAGCTATATACTTAAGATTTGTGCATTTTTGTGTATGCCTGTCTTACTTCAGAAAAATATAAACAATAAATTAAAAATAAAGTTTACAAAAAGCAATAGCATAGCTAAAAGCACCATACAACTAGCTTTCCTCACCCTATTTACTTTTTGTGAATTTTGTTTTGATTCTTTATAATTTTTCTTGGACTAGTTACCAAAGTGAGTGCTACAATTTTTTGAGTTTTCTACACAAGTTTTTGTTTTGTTTGTTTGCTTGTGTTTCTTTTTAACTAGAAGAAAGTGTTTTTATCCTAGTTTAAATTTCCATCAGTAATACTTAATACCAGTTTTTATATGGCCTTGCCAACAAATATTATTAACTTGTTTTCCCCTAAACTAAAAGTTATATATTCTATTTCTTCTAGTAAGTGCTCTCCATTTGGGGCACAGGATTATGATTATTGTCATATTGTTTTTTCCAGTCGTGAAGAACTTCCTACCAAAAAAAATAATATATATATATATATATATATATATATATATATGTCTTCATTACTATTAAATTCACCCATATTCTGATTTTTTTTTTAATCTGGTAAAAGTGACATCTAGAGAAATGTTCGATTTTACTAGTTGGAGAGAGGCTAAGTGCTTTTTGGTAGCTTTCTCTTTTTGAGGAGAAAGGGTGATTGACTTTGATGGAGTTCTCAGGAGGTGTGCAGATTGCTTTGTGCTTTGAGCATCAAACAGGAATATTGTTCATGAAAGGAATGGTTTTTGCCAACACAGCTAACTGCTTTGGGACTCTACTGAATCCTTTGTTCAGGTTTTGAGTAACTCACTCAAACTTTGATGTTAAGGCTAGTAAAAGGGAAAGCAACACAGAAATAGTTTTATGTCAATCATATGCAATCAAAACCCATGTTGAAATAAGGAAGCATCCTCATTTCTCTAACCCCGTATGAATGCATATTTATTATTCCTAGTTCTATGCTATGGATTTCAAAGCCTAAAATTTATGAATGATATTGGAAAAAAACATATATTTGGGGATGATGATAAACCACGTATTTAAAATATCACTCTATGTTGGAACTATAGGCAAGGATTTATGGTTCTTCAGTAGAGCACAATTGCTGTTCTAAATTGTCTACTGTGATGAGATTTACTATTTATTATGGAAGCAACTTTCCCATATATATCACTGCCTCTGCCATTGCATGTAAAGAAGGAATGTAGTAAAAATAATCGATAGAATAAGTTACCACATTTTAATTAGTCCTTATTTATTTCCCGAGGGAAATGATAAAAATTTATTGGTGAAGATTCAGACTAATTAGATGCTTAAAGAGAACATCTGAGACTACTTGGAAATGATTATCATGCATTAGTAAACCACAAAAGAGGCCAAAGAAATATATATGTTCTACATACAAATATAGGCTAAATATATATTTTTAAGGGATTTGAAAACAGGTTCACTTTCCTTTTCTTCTCCTTCTCTCTCTTCTTCCTCTCTTTTTCTTCTTTAAGGAATAGGGACTAAGAAAATAATCTCTATGTTACTTATCATCACGAATAAAATGGATATAATTATGCATGGACAAGAAAAGAACCAGGTTTGGGGCGCCTGGGTGGCTCAGTCGGTTGAACGTCTGGCTTCGGCTCAGGTCATGCTCTCACGGTTCGGTTCGTGGGTTCGAGCCCCGTGTCAGCTCTGTGCTGACAGCTAGCTCAGAGCCTGGAGCCTGTCTTTGGATTCCATGTCTCCCTCTCTCTGACCATCCCATGCTCATGCTCTCTCTCTCACTCTCTCTCTCTCAAAAATAAATAAAACATTAAAACAATTTTAAAAAGAAAAGAACCAGTTTTGCCTTATTCCTTCTAACAATATAAGGTATATTTTGATTCTCTGAAATGTGATTTAAAACTTGAAGGAGAGTAGTACCCCACTCTCTGTTCTCAAGCATTTGGATATACTGTTCTCTCTGCCCTATACATTCTTTCCCCAAGTCTTCCCCAGATACATTTAAAATTCAAACCATAGGTCTCAATTTAAATGACACTCCCCGAATTTCTAGACCACTTCTATGCTTTCATAATACCCTGTGTTCGTTACTTGCATCTTTCTTTTCAGATCCACTTTCTGTCCATCCCTTGTTCTGGTGTGTATTTCAAGGGTCTTACTCTTGAAATTTATATGTTCATTAAAATCTCCCAGTTGGGTTTGGCTGATAGGGGCTTTAGTGGAAGCTTGGAGGAAGAGAGAAGGTATTTATCCTCCTCCTCCTCCCTGCTCTGGGCAGTGTTTCTGAGCATGTCTCTTATAAGGTCACAGTTAGTTCTCACCAGCTGGTTCAACCATGGGCTCTTATAATTGCCTTTGTTCCATCAGTTCTTCCAATTCTAGGGTGATAGCAGCTTCCTGGGGTGGCCCATTTTTGGTTGATTCACAGTCCCATTTTGCCTTCTCAGCCTTTCTAATACCTTTGTGGTCAATTCCCCATATTAAATTCCCTCTCTTGAATTGCTTTTCCTAGGACTTGTTTTGCTGGAAGTAATCAGACTGATAATTATATTATACTTTCCTTATCTATATTACCAATCACACTTTTACATAGTTACTTAATCTCTTTTCCTTGCTAGATTAAATTGCAGAAAAAGAGAATAGTATTGGTTTTCCTTTTAAATTTCCAGCCCTTAGCCTGGATCTTGGTTCATAGAATTCAGATAATATTTGTTGAAAGAACAAAGTAATAAAGGGATGAAGAAAAAAAGAAAGGAAGGAGAAAATTTTAACTATTTTTGTATTTAGATTTCGTAGTAATGAAAGAAAATTTGAGTTTATGTATATCAGGACAAAATACCTTCTTCCCCTTAAACCATCACATAAAAATTAGGCTAAGGTATGGAAACAATGAAGAAAAGAGAAAAGAGCAATCTTCGCTGTGTTTGATAAGCCTAAATAGTGATTAAAGAGGCAAAGTGAAAACTATAAATGTTTGTATTAATTATGCATAACAAAAATTTTCTTGGAGTAATTGAAAAACACATAGCCAGATTTAAAAATTTTATCTTTAGTTTTATTTTAAAAAAATTTAAAAATGTTTTATCTTATTTTTGAAAGAGAGAGAGAGAGACAGAGAGCAAGCAGGGGAGGGGCAGAGAGAGAGGGAGACACAGAATCCAAAGCAGGCTTCAGGCTCCGAGCTGTCAGAGCCAGATGTGGGGCTTGAACTCCTGAACCATGAGATCATGACCTGAGCCAAAGTTGGATGCTAAACTGACTGAGCCACCCAGGCGCCTGTATCTTTATTTTTAAAAGTTTTATAAATGGCCTTTTTTTTTTTATTGTCCAAGGAAACTCAAAGCAAATAATGTTTTAGATTGCTCAGCATCTGCTAAAGTCTCCCCTTCTTGTGCCTTTTCTGTACCATGGAGGCCAGAAAATGCTGAACTACATCTGCATTTCCCAGAATGCCTTGATATAGGCTCCCTATGGCTTGTGCAAGATTTGAAGGAGGAACTGTTATCAGTGGAAAGAGAGTGGACAGATCTAGCACATCTGACTGGAAGTCAAGGTAGCTGGAGTGACTTCTTTTCATCAGGGTGATGTCTGTGTAACCTGGAATCAGCACTCGGATCATAACTTCCTGACTGTAGCCCAGATAATTCCTTACATGAGCCTCTTCTGGTATAAGATCTGACAGTGGAACCTGGAAACTGCTCCAGTCCTACCAAAAATGTTGGTAAGTAAACACCAGATTACCAGAACTAAATACATTTGTACTGAAAATAGCTAAAGTGTTTTCTGTTACCCAGAATTCTGAACCCTGTTTGGACAAGACCAGTTTGCACTATTACCTTTATGTCATAATGAAAATAAATTCAATTTTATGTTTACATTTAATAGAAAGAAAATAAAGGCACGTTTGGAAGGAAATCTAAACATAGGGGTCAAGTTCTATTTGTTTTTAGTAAAATCTAAAAGGTACTGTACTGTTGGTGGAGACATTTTTTCAACAAAAATTGAAGAGGTTGATACTTTCTGGTTTAGACATTAAAGTAACAAGAGTAAGTGGTGCCTGGTTGACTGAGTCAGAAGAGCATGCAACTCTTGATCTCACAGTAGTGAGTTCAAGCCCTATGTTGGGTGCAAAGATTACTAAAAAAATAAATGAACTTAAAAAAAAAGAAGGTAACAACGGTAAGCAAAGGCAGAAATTGGTTCTTGATCTTGTTATCCTACTGTTTAAAGAGGAATATATACACTTTTCCCCCCAATCTTAGAATCTTCAGTTCTTTGGATCTCAGAGAATTACACAATTAACTTTAACATTGCAATGAATGTTATGAGAGAAATTTAGTTTGAAATGAGAATGTTTAATGAGATGGTTTGACTACTTCAGGGTCAAAGAATATTACATTCAGAAAAGATTATTAAAATGATAATGCTAGCACAGTTTGGATTTAACTAGAAAACATAGGAGGAGAAACAGAGGAAATGACAGACATAAGTAACATGTGCAAAAGCCCCATTTCAGCGTCAACATGGTGTGACTCAGGAGGTGAAATCAAACCACTGTTAGAGCACAGAAGACAAGGTGGCCTGGGTGAGGATGTCTAGATAGATGAGGCTAGGTAAAACCCCACTGATGCAGTGTCATGGTGGTCTTGCTAATAATGTGTGCCATTGTTCTAAAAGCAATGAGGAACAGAAAAATTATGAAAGGTAATCTCTTGTTTCTGTGTTTCAGAATACAAAAGGGAATAGAGTAGCAATCTTAAGAGCTAGTTCACATAGCAAATACTTATTGGAAAGAGATTACAAGGAGTATTTTTAGTCAAAGTACATTTGGCAGTAAATGACGAACTGGTTCTTTTATAGTTTGTCTTCGTTCGTTGTGCCTCTGCCTTAAGCACCTTGTTCTATTAGTTTTGCTGTTGTTGTTTGCTTGTTTGTATTTTTTAAATTATTTTATTTATTTTAGAGAGGGAGAGAGCATGCAAGTTGGGGAGAAGGGCAAGGGGTGAGTGGGGGAGAGAGAGAGAGAGAGAGAGAGAGAGAGAGAGAGAGAGAGAGAGAGACATTCTTAAGCAGGCTCCACACTCAGCTAGGAGTCCGATGTGGGGCTCAATCCCATGACCCTGGGATCATGACCTGAGCTGAAATCAAGAGTTAGATGCTCAAACTATTGAGCTACCCAAGCACCCATGTTTTAATATACTTTCTCTAACTGGCTTTTCCTGTCACTGGCTTCATCTCTATATCTTTGACTGTTGAATACTTATTTTTGAAACAAGCATTTATTTTTACATTTTTTACTTATTCTTAATACTTGTTCTTTCAGTTCCCTACATTTTTCATTGTTTTAACTTATTTCTATTTCTTAGTTTTGTCCTTAATGATATTTTAAATTTGTTTTATCCCTATTATTGTTTTGGCCACAATTAAAAACACGGGAATGTTTTGGTTGTCTGCATGACCAGCTGGTGGGGAAGGTTTTCAGAGATAAGAAAAAATAGATTTTCTTGAGTTTAATAAGTGTTTGGTTATTTTGGAGCACAAACCATCATTGGGGGTGTCCATAAAGGTAGCGAGGTGTTTTAGATGTTTTAACTGTTGACTGATTTTGAGTCCTCTCCTGTGGTGTTATTGTTATTATGAAATATAGATCCTAGGATCTGTTTTATTTTAGCTTTGTTATACACTCCCTGAAAGCCTTTTCACAGATTTTAGATTTATGTTAATCTTTTTAGTCACTGGTTAATGCAAAAGAATAATAGATCTTTCTTTCTTTTTTCTTTCTTTCTTTTGTTCTTTCTTTCTTTCTTTTTTCTTTCTTTCTTTCTCTTTCTTTCTTTTTTTCTTCCTTTCTTTCTTTCTCTCTCTCTCTCTCCCTCCCTCCCTTCCTTCCTTCCTTCCTTCCTTCCTTCCTTCCTTCTTCCTTCCTCCTTCTTCCTTCCTTCCTTCCTTCCTTTCTTTCTTTCTTTCTTTCTTTCTTTCTTTCTTTCTTTCTCTCTTTCTTTCTAGAAAAAGAGAGAAAGAGAGAGGGAGGGCAGGAGGGGCAGAGAAAGAATCCCAAGCAGGCTCTACACTGACGGAGCAGAGTCCAGTGCAGGGCTGGAACTCACCATCCATGAGATCATGACCTGAGCCAAAACCAAGAGCCAGATGCTTAGCTGACTGAACCACCCAGGCACCCCTATCAGTGCTATCTTAAACAGAATGCAATCCAACAAATTGTATGTGAGGTTTTCTGTATTACTACTTCAAAAGCAATCTATGGAAATAGAAAAAAAAAAAAAAAGGCAGCTTCCCTCCCCAAAACCAATAAAACAGAAAGAAGTTATTTCTATAGATGTTTCAATTCACAATAAACATGTGAGCTTTAATATATACTTTCTTTCACAAAGCAAACTAATAAAGTACCTTTGAAAACACTCTTTTCTGCCCCTGTTTGAACAGGTGCAACATCCAGTATTCTGACGCTTATCAAAAACTTACCCATTTCAAATGTGGAGAAAGTTCTACTGCTATTTCTTGAAACAATTCAAAATCAATGACAGTAGTAAACTGAAGAAGAACCGTAAAGAGAAAAATGTTAATTTTACATAATAGATGCCATTTTTTCAAAATGGAACTGCTATAGAATGGCTTACTGTTAAAAGAAATAATGATAAAAAAGGATAGAAATATAAAAAGTTTGAGAGAAGTATAAAGTGCAAAATAATTGACACTGTCAAAATTATAAACTTCAAAAAATCAGCTACTTTGGTAACCTGACAGCTATGTGTTGCAAAATTCAAATCTATCTTTCTACACAAAAGACTCTGATTTACAACTTTCCCAGAAGCTAAAGCTTGTTTCCATAGAAATATCTCTTGTTTCTTTATAGACTTAAGATTCCCTTAAGGACTTCAAACCTATTGTGTTTCTAGTTTAAGAAAAAATACAAGTGACTTTTTAGTGAAATAAGCCAGTACCACTTTTGGCTTTTAAGCAAATTAATGAAAATATCACATATGCACCCTATACCTCTCATTATAGGACTCTTTATAAAGTCTAACATTCAATTTAAATTGATTTTTAAATGCATGTAGTTGTTTAAAACAAAGAACTTCAAATGTAGTGAAATATAGGACATAATTTCAGAGAAAATAATTTCAGCCCTCAGTTTGTTCTCAGTATTCAAGAGTCTCTCATGGTTTGCCTCCCTCCCTCTCCCCAACTAACCCTTTCCCTCCCCCGTGGTCCTCTGTTAAGTTTCTCATGTTCCACTTATAAGTGAAAAAATATGGTATCTGTCCTTCTCTGCCTGACTTACTTCGCGTAGCATAGCACCCTTGAGTTCCATCCACATTGCTACAAATGACCAGATTTTATTCTTTTTCATTGCCATGTAGTATGCCATTGTATAGATAAACCACATCTTCTTGATCCATTCATCAGTTGATGGACATTTAGGCTCTTTCCATGATTTGGCTATTGTTGAAAGTGCTGCCTGTGAACATTGGGGTACATGTGCCCCTATGCCTCAGCACTCCTGTATCCCTTGGGTAAATCCCCAGCAGTGCTATTGCTGGGTCATAGGGGAGTTCTATTGTAATTTTTTGAGGAACCACCACACTGTTTTCCAGAGTGGCTGCACCAGGTTACATTCTCACCAACAGTATAGGAGGGTGCCCGTTTCTCCACATCTTCATCAGCATCTATAGTCTCCTGATTTGTTCTTTTTAGCCATTCTGACCAGTGTGAGGTGGTATCTCAGTGTGGCTTTGATTTGTATTTCCCTGATGATGAGTGACATTGAGCATTATTTCATGTGTCTCTTGGCCATCCAGATGTCTTCTTTGGAAAAGTGTCTACTCATGTCTTCTGCCCATTTCTTCCCTGGATTATTTGTGTTTTAGGTGTGGAGTTTGGTTACTATATAGATTTTGGATACTAGCCCTTTATTCGATATGTCATTTGCACCTATCTTTTCCCATTCTATCGGTTGCCTCTCAGTTTTGTTGATTGTTTCCTTTGCAGTACAGAAGCTTTTTATCTTGATGAGGTCCCAGTAGTTCATTTTTACTCTTGATTGGAGATGTGTCGTGTAGGAAATTGCTGAGGTTGAGATCAAGGAGGTTATTTCCTGCTTTCTCCTCTAGGGTTTTGATGGTTTCCTGTCTCACATTCAGGTCCTTCATCCATTTTGAGTTTGTTTTTGTGTATGATGTAAGAGAGTGGTCTAGTTTCATTCTTTTGTATGTTGCTGTCTAGTTCTCCCCACACCACCTGTTAAAGAGGCTGTCTTTTTCCCATTGGATACTCTTTCCCGCTTTGTCAAAGATTAATAGGTCATACATTTGTGGGTCCAATTCTGAGTATTCTATTCCATTGATTTATGTGTCTGCTTTTGTACCAATACCATACTGTCTTGGTGATTACAGCTTTGTAGTAGAGGCTAACGTCTGGGATTGTGATGCCTTCTCTTTTGATTTTCTTCTTCAATATTACTTTGGGTATTCGAGGTCTTTTGTGGTTCCATACAAATTTTAGGATAGTTTGTTCTAGTTTTGAGAAGAATGCTGGTGCAATTTTGATTGGGAGTGCATTGAATGTGTAGATTGCTTTGGGTATTAATTACATTTTAACAATATTTATTCTTCTGATCCATGAGCATGGAATGCTTTTCCATTTCTTTGTGTCTTCTTCAATTTCCTTCATAAGTTTTCTATAGTTTTCATCATATAGATCTTTTATATCTTTGGTTAGGTTCATTCCTAGGTATTTTATGTTTTTTTGTGCAATTGTGAATGAGATCAGTTTATTGATTTCTCTTTCTGTTACTTCATTATTGGTGTATAAAAATGGAACTGATTTCTGTATGTTGATTTTGTACCCTGCGACTTTGCTGAATTCCTGGATCAGTTCTAGTAGGCTTCTGGTGGAGTCTTTGGGGTTTTCCATGTAGAGTATCATGTCATCTGCAAAAAGTGAAAGTTTGACTTCATCTTTGCCAATCCTGGTGCCTTTTATTTCCTTTTGTTGTCTGATTGCTGATGCTAGGACTTCCAGCATTATGTTAAACAACAGTGGTGAGTGGACATCTCTGTCGTGTTCCTAATCTGAGGGGGAGCTCTCTCAGTTTTCCCCCATTGAGGATGATATTAGCTGTGGGCTTCTCATAAATGGCTTTTATGATGTTTAAGTAAGTTCCTTCTATCCCGACTTTCTCGAGGGTCTTTATTAAGAAAGGATGCTGTATTTTGTCAAATGCTTTTTCTGCATTTAGCAATAGGATC
>CM053569.1:22490230-22500642 GCA_028646485.1 Cryptoprocta ferox | reverse complement strand
ATGCTGTTGAATTCGATTTGCAAGTATCTTGTTGAGGATTTTTGCATCCATATTCATCAAGGATATTGGCCTATAGTTCTCTTTTTTGCCTGGGTCTCTGTATGGTTTGGGAATCAAAGTGATGCTGGCTTCGTAGAATGAGTCCAGAAGTTTTCCTTCTATTTCTATTTTTTGGAATAGCTTGAGAAGAATAGGTGTTAACTCTGCTTTAACTGTCTGGTAGAATTCCTCAGGGAAGCCATCTGGTTCAGGGCTCTTATTTGTTGGGAAATTTTTGATAACTGATTCAATTTCTTCACTAGTTATGGGTCTGTTCAGGTTTTCTATCTCTTCCTGTTTGAATTTTGGGAGTCCATGTGTGTTCTTTTAATGGTGTCCCTTGGTATCTCTTATTATGCCTTTGGTTATTTTATTTCCCTACTCGTAGTGATATTTGGGACTCTCCACCATGTGTACTTTGGCTTGTTTCTTGAGGTAGCTCTGGAAAGGAAAACAGACAGACAAGTAAACAGGCAACAAAAGCACGCAAACACACAGACAAATCAAACAAGCAAGCCCACAGGAAACAAAAACAAAAACAAAAACAACAGAAGATAAAGGGCAGTCTAAAAGCATAAAACCAGAAATCCCAGCTACAAATAAAGAGCAGGGTGGAGGCAGTGTTGATGGGAGAGCATATACAAAGAGAGAAATGACAGGGGTAGGGAGAAAGAGAAATTGACCAGGCAGAGAGACTAAAAGACTTAATTCAGAAAGAGAAAAAGGAGAATATGGTAGGAGGTGAGGAGAAAGAAACGAAGATAATGTTACCCAGAGAAAGTATACAGTCTGATTATTCCAGAGAGAGAGAAAAAGGAAGGTAATGATGGAGGTGTAGAATATGCATCAAGAGAATGGACTAAATGTTACTGTTTAAGCAAACCAATAACCAGAGTGCCCAGTCCAGCAGAGGGGAGAGATGAGAATGAGATAAGGGAAAATGTATCTGAGTGGCAAGAATTGATCTAGAGTTAATCACGGCAATGCATCAATGTTGGTCTTGCCCTGGGCTCTGTTAAAAAAAAAAAAAAAAAAAAAAAGCAACTCTCCAGCGTGGATGGGAGTGGTTTGGTGTAGGCAGGTCTCGCCACCACTGCCTGAGTCCCTGCCTTGGTGGTTGTGGGGAGAAAAATGGCGGCACCCCAGTCCCTTCTCGAACCAAGCATTGCAAATCACTCTTTTGGGTCCAATCTCCCTGGGCCCCAGGCATAGCCAAGGTGGGCCGTGTTCTATGTCCTGAGCCCTCCTCATTTCCAGATCTTAGTCCTTGGCTTTAATGATCCTGCCCGAAACGTAATCCCATCAGCCAGGCGGCCTCCTAGCCGGGGATCGAGTAGGGGGTGTAGGGGAGCAGTTTCTCCTGGCGCCCCCTGGGATTGGGGCGCCTAGCCCAAGGAAAGCACCCCAGTTAGAGATAGGATCTATTTCCGAACACCCTGTGGTTAGAGATGGGATGATAGGATTCCTCTCCGTCTGGGCAAGGTTTTTCTCTTCTCCAGGGACAGCTCTATAAGCAGTTTCAGCCACTCTTTCTCTTCCCCTCGTCTCTCCGCAGAGGGGGCTCCCTCCCCTCCATGCCTCTGGTCCCGGCCCACTTTTATCTTCCCCAGTTCGCAATCACACACCTATGAGGCTGTTTTCTTAGTAGACTCTGTCTCTTTTCATCCCAGACTCTTGCAGTTCAGTGTCCTTTGGCTTCAGCCCTTCTTTGTTTGAGAGATGTGGGCCGGAAGTATGGAGCTCCCTATTTCTCCACCATCTTGCCTCATTGAATAGATACATTTTAAGTATAATTTCTCAGCGATGATTTCTGGAATCCAAGGTAACTATCTTTCATTACTCACATTAAGTAATCAGAAACTGTGCCTTGTTGGTCAAGTTATGCCAGGTGGATGTTTTTGTGTTGTTTTATTTTATTGCCCAGCTCAAATTGATATAAAGAAGTAATTTTGCAATTGTCACCTTTTAAAATAACTTTTATTAGTTGGGTTGATAATTGAGAACCAAAGATCCAGTGATCTTGAGGTGTTACTTTGCATAAAACATGAAATTATAGATTATATTTCCTGGTGGTTATTTGTGACTTTAATTTTACAGAGTTGCTAGCTTTTACATTATCTTTGTTCTTCAGTGTTTTATTTTGAAAATTTTTTACAGCTTGGTAAATTATAATAAAAGGTACAGTGAACCACATATACTCCTTACCCATACCCATCAGTTTTTAACAAATTTCCTTTTATTTGAACTTTCACTGTGTATGTGTGTGTGTGTGTGTGTGAATGTGTGTGTAGGTTAGTGTCTGTGTTTGTACATGTCTGTGTGCATGTGTATATATTTGAGAGTGAGTTTCATATATCAAGATTTTTATTCAAATATTTTGCATATATTTCCTAAAAACAAACATAACAGTATATTTATTACATTAAAAATTAATGTTGGTGCAATACTATTATCAAAAATAAGACCCACATTAAAATGCGTTTGTCTCAGTATTATCCTTAAACCTGTACTATTTTACTATGTTGTAAATAATCCAGAATCTCATCAGCATGATACCTTCTTTTAGTTGTCATATTTCACTGGTCTCTTTGATATAGATTTTCCGGCTCTTCTTATTCTAGTTTATGAAATTATTATTTTTTTTAGAATCCAGGACAGCTTTTGTTTTGTTTTTTGTTTGTTTTCTTGTTTTGTTTTGCTGAATTTCTCTTGAGTTGATTTTTTCTGATTGTTTTCTCAGGCTTAGAATCAAACATTTTGGTGTGAATGTTGCCCAAACGATATTGTATCTTGGTTCAACACATCCTCAGACCCCTGCTGTAATTTTGTACCTTTTTTGTGAGGTTAGATTTAGTACTTTTTAGTTAAGGTGGTTTCTACCTATGCCCTTGATCTTCTCATTTTGTTCTAATGGGGTAGCCAGTTTTTCTAATTTCATCTTGATTGTTGGTCAGTTACTCAAGCTCATCCAATGCTTTCCCTTCTCTCTCCATCTTTTGAGGTCCCAGTATATTCTCTCTCTCTTGTTTTTTAAGTTTACTTATTTATTTTGAGAAAGAGAGAGGGCATGCACAAGTGGGGAGGGGCGGAGAGAAGGGGACACAGAATCCCAAGCACGCTCCGAACCACCAGTGCAGAGCCTGGTGTGGGACTTGAACTCATCATGACTTGAGGCGAAGTTTGATGCTTAATCAACTAAGCCACTCATACACCCCAACGTATCAAAAGCCCAGTCTTCTTGTTATAATCCTTGAAATATGTTCAGTAAAGATACACAGTTGGTCAATTAGCAAGTATATACTGAAGAATCTGAGGAATATGTGTTTTGTTGATGATATAATTTCCCATCCAAATTAAAATATTTTTTTATAATATTTTTTATTTATTTTTGAGAGATAGAGAGAGACAGTGTGAGCAGGGGAGGGTCAGAGAGAGAGGAAGATACAGAATCTGAAGCAGGCTCCAGGCTCTGAGCTAGCTGTCAGCACAGAGCCCGATGCGGGGCTTGAACCCACGAACCGCGAGATCATGACCTGAGCCGAAGCCGGACGCTCAACCGACTGAGCCACCCAGGCGCCCCTAAAATATTTTTAAAAGTGAAAGAAAATACTATTTATAATATCACTGGAGCAGATTGTAATACAAATATCTGTATTTGTTAGATAATTGGATCCATTTTGGCCTAGACAAACAGTTAAAGATTTGTTAAAAGTGATTACAAGTCTTTTTAAATACATTTTTTTGATTTATTTATTTATTTATTTATTTATTTATTTATTTTTGAGAGAGAAAAAGAGAGAGAGAGTGCGCTCACGCACAGGTTCCATGCTGTCAGCACTGAGCTCAACACGGGGTTTAAACTCGGGAACCACATAATTGTGACTTTAGCCAAAACCAAGAATCAGACTCTTCACCTCCCGAGCCACCCAGGTGCCCCACAAGTGACTGAAAGTCTTACAGAACCAGTGGGTAGTCCAGAGAAGTGGAGTCTCAGGGAAGCTTTCAGGAGCAATACTCCAGGTTCCAGAGCTTCACGGTGGGAGCAGTGGTAGCTGCTGCTTCTTCATAACCAGGGAGCTGCCATCACTCCTGTCAGATTAATCCCTCGGCACTCCTATAACAGTCCACACCAGCCACGTGGCTGCCTTGTGCTCTGGACATCCATGGAGCCATGAAGTGTTGGATTCTTGAGTTTTACTAACACTGCTAAAAATATATATAAAGCCCATGCGACCTTGCCTGCCAACAGAAACAGAAAGAACAGAAACAAAAGAGTATAAACAGCAGACACATGATGTTTTCACCATCAGAAATTCTGAAATAAAATTTGCCCTGTAGCATTTCCCTGTGGGGTCATTCTGGAGCTACTCTTGGGAATGCTGCCAACATTGCACATTTGCTTGGCTGTTTCTTCTCTGTCCTCCTTCCCCAACAGCTTTCTCCTGGGAGCACTTCCTTAATTAGATACTTGCCACCTTTGGGAAACCTTGTCTAAAAAATGACCTTGCCAAAGAGCATTTCCTCAGACCCCCATGCCACATTTACCCACTTACCTATAATGATGCCCATATGCTCAGCTATTATTATTATTATGTCCATATGCTCCTGCTATTATTATGATGAATTCGTTATGTTCCTATCTAAGGCCAAATCCTTAATTTATATTCTGAATCCTATCTTTTCTTGCCTCTTGAAGACATCACTTCAGCATTTCCCCTCTATCTTTCCCCATCTCTCTCCTCTCTCATCACGTGCATACCTTGGAGATACTGCAGGTTTGGTTCCAGACTACTGCAATAAAGAGAAATTGCAATGAAGTGAGTCAGATACATGCTTTTGTTTCCCAGTGCATATAAAAGTTATGTTTACATTATACTATAGTCTGTTAAGTGTGCAATAGCATTATGTCTAAAAAATGTATATGCCTTAATTAAAAACCATTGTTAAAAAATGTTAACCATTATTTGAGCTTTCAGTGCATCACAATCCCTGATCACAGATCACCAGAACAAATATAATAATAACAAAAAAGTCTGAAATATTATGAGAATTACCAAAATGTGACAGAAAGACACGAAGTAAGCAAATGCTATTAGAAAGATAGTGCTAATAGACTTGCTTGATGCAGGATTGCCACAGACCTCCAATTTGTAAAAAAACAAAATATATACAGAGGACAATAAAAGCACAGTGCAATAAAATGAGGTATGCCTGTGCTTTTATTTATTCATTCATTCATTCATTCATTCATTTTTTAATGTTTTATTTTATTGTTGAGAGAGAGGGGCAGAGAGAGAGGGGGGCAGAGGATCTGAATCAGGCTCTGTGCTGACAGCAGAGAGCCTGATGTGGGATCTCACGAACTGCAAGATCATGATCTGAGCCGAAGTCAGACACTTAACCAGCTGTGCCACCCAGGCACCCCATGCCTGTGTTTTTAATTCCTTGCCATATTTATTTTTTCCATATTTATCCATTCTCCTCTGTTTCTATTCCTTCTGTACCCAACCTTACCTCTCTGATCTGCCAGACTAGTGTAAATGCTGCTGAAGTCCCAAACCAGATGGTCTTAAAGTAAATCAAAAGGGAGAGTATACTGGGTAGGCATGACTAAATCAGGCAAGTCTGTTAAAAGAGGCTTCCAGTACTTCTTGAAAGAAGAGACTCAACATGAAAGTTTCCATCATTCCATGATAGAATGGAAGAGATCAAAATGTAATAATTAAACATGGTCTGGTTTAATGTCATTTTTAAAAAATATTTATTTATTTTTGAGAGAGAGAGAGAGAGGTGGTGAGGGGCCGAGAGAGGAGACACAGAATCCGAAGCAGGCTCTAGGCTCTGAGTTGTCAGCACAGAGCCTGATGTGGGGCTCGAACTCATGAGCTGTGAGATCACGACCTGACCCGAAGTCAGACACTTAACTAACTGAGCCACACAGGTGCCCCTGGATGTCTTTTCTTATTGATTCTACACTCTTTGGAGACTGCCAGTGCAATCTAGTATATTTGTAAGTACATGCAAAGGTACTTTTTACAAACCTTTAGAAATGCGTAGCATCTGCTCTTCCTCTGGTCCCCATAAACCAAAAGTATTCAGATAGTGTAGTCAGCCTCATTCATTCCATAGAACCAGCAACATGATCCAGGATTCTTGAAGCTTTTTTCCTATATTTTACATCTACATGGATAAAAACATTATGTCATTCCCAGGATAGATCTATAGTTATTTGTATCAAAGGTTTCAGAAATTAGTTACTGTTGATGCACAAATACACTAATTTGTTTTCATAAGACTAGAATCAGCAGTAGGAATTGAACTGTGAAAAGAGATGGGGCAAATTAGTTGATTCAATATCACCATAGAGCAAATGTAAAGAAAAAAGTAAATTCAAAGTGGACAAGTCCTTGAAGTTCTGTACTTCCATTTTTTAAGATATCATTTCATCTTATGCTTTGCTTCTTTCCATACTTTAATTACCTTTTGTATTATTAGTATAATTATATAAAATAATGAAATCATTATTTTTTAAAACTTTCCTATATAGAAGGCAATTCATGCTAACTAAAATAGTAATTAAAAATAGCTTTTTAGTAGAATTAGCAAGAAATATAATTAAGAATAGACTTTTGTGACATTTTGAGGCAAGAACTAGGGAATATTTAAAAGATTTATAACAAAATGTATTTACATAAATATATATCATATATATATACCAGGGGCAATGCTCTGTGTTTAATGCTTAATTTTATTTTCCTCTTGAGACTAAATAAAGACATATTTCCCAAGACTCCTTCTATCCAGGTGAATGATATAAATATTTCTGGGCAATACGATGTGGTTACTAGTGATGTAATTACTTCTCTTTCTGTCTCTAAAATCCCCACACAATTCTCTGTGCTTCTTTTTCTTTCCCTCTGGGCTGGCCAGTTGCATGGGATCCAGCTCAGGAGTATGATTACCTAGTGGATGGTGGCAAGAAAGATAAAAAAAAGCAATAATCTTTGGCATTATGTTTTGATAGAGAGCTATCCAGGAGAATCATCCAATAAGAAACATCACATTGGACTTTGTACTGGTGAAGAAGAACTTCTGTGTATGTGTGTGTATTATGTGTGTGCATACATATGTATTTGTGTGTGCATGTATATACATACACATGTATATACACACTTTTACTTCTGACAAGTCACTGAGATTTGGGGTAGGCATTAATTTTGATGAGAATTATAGAAACTGGTACTTTGAAGTAGTGCATTCCTACAACAGCAAAAACATTGATAACAGATTCTGGAAACATTGCAATCTAATAGTAGAGACTGTAGAAAACAATATTGGTAAAATTGTTACCTGAAGTAATTCTGGAGGCACGTTACTGGGGTACTTATCTGTTAACTCTAGGTAAGAAAGAAACCGAATAATGTACATTGATTATTACTATCTTCATTTGGTAGGTTAACAAAGGCAAGATTTGAGCTTGGCAGATAATTAACCAGTTTACAAGCAGATATGAAAGGTCACAGAGAGAGTACAGACATTTTGAACTTCATTGAGTTGAAGAAATCAACATCTTCCAGGCCTTAAATATTAAGAAATACTATTTTTAAATGCTTTGTGAAACAAAAACTAGGTAAACCATCTCAGCTAGACAAACTAATAAAGTGACTCAGGGAAAAGATCAAGTTAAAGTTGTGGGCTTCCTAATTATTATTCTAGATAACTTCAAAATAGTTGCTATTAATTTCACAGAGAGGGAATGAAAGTAGAAAGAAAAGGGGTCAGGACTGGGAGTCTGGAAAGGTCTAAGCAAAACTTTGGGTGTGGTTACCAGCACATGGCAGAGGCTACAAGCAAATAGATCAGAAGCCCACTAGATGTGAGTGAATCATACTGCAAAAGAAAAAAAAAGGTATGTCTGATTTAATAAAGCCTTTAATTCTTCAAGTTTAAAAATCCCTTAGGCCTGTAACTTTCCATGAGTAGCTTCAGGCTTTGAAAACTCAATGGTCCTGAGGTGAAGATGCCACTAACACACACACATATGATATATGATGAAGGAAAATAATGGACAGGAAGGAACCTAGTCCAGGGAAGGACCAGGAGTCATTGAGACAATGGGTCAAAGTGTTCCTTCCAGTGAGCAGAATCAAAGCATTATTGTAGGATGTCCTTAACCTCAGGGTAGGGGGCATTCTTGATGTCTTTTCAGTGGGATTTCATAAGTATCATGGACCAATAACTGTAATGTGTTTTCCAGTCTTAGTTTTCCAAAGAAAATACTGTAGTAGATTCATCCCTACTACACCATTGTTTATTGAGTCTCTGAATGTTTATGAATGTAGGGGAGGATATGGGCAAATAAGCTTTCTTTGAAGTTTCTAGATTACTGGACAAAGAAGAGCTACATATAAATTTGATGTGAAAGTTTGTGCAAAAATAAGAAATCTTGAACTTTGAGTTTGGGGACTAATGGAGACTTGAGGTATCTCCTTTAAGATTGTGAGTGTCTTCTGCATGTAGGAAGGGCTGTTACATGGTTTATGACCAGAGGAATGACATGGAATAGAAAATACTCTGTTTGCAATACCATTTTTCATTTTCCTTCTTAGAAAATAAGAAGACTACATTTATGAATATATTTACTTTTAGGTGAAGATAAATAGATCTGGCTCAAGAATTATAGGCAGAAGTTATATAAACCTGTCCTAATACAGTAATCAGCCTTTGTGATCTTCTGTGCTCTCTTCCCTGCCTTCATGATTGAAAGCAAAGAATCATGAATTGGTTGGGTCACAAATAGGAAGGAGCCTCGACCCCTTTAGTTTACTGCTTAGAGAAAGCTGCCCAGGAAGTCTGTCACACCATTAACCATTGAGTGTGAGAGATGAAAATGCATATTATGTTAGGCCATAAAATTTGGGAGCTGTGTGTTGACAGACTTTATCGTGACTAATTTTTATGTAAAAGAATCATGATTTTCCATCATTTTACTCTTGCTCTCTTTGCCCCCAGATAACCTTTTTCTTTGATCAAAACCTTCAATCCCAGGATCTTCTTCTGTTTTTCAATCTTTAAGCATGTACCATTTTCTCTTTCTTTTCCAAAAACTTGGCAGTTACAGTCTATAATTTCAAAGCATTTTACCCCAACCCTCACATATTATTTGCTTTCACCATTTCAGTTTTGAGCTGTGAATAAATATAACTTGCTGCTTTCTTTGCTTCTGCTTCTGGGCCACCTGTCCTAAAACTGAAGATTTTAACCTATGGAAAGTATTGGGTCCCCATTACTGAGTATTAAGATTCCTTACTTGCTTTTACCCCATCAGTGTTTTACAATTTTACAAACCTTTACCAGTATTTTAAGTGACTTATTTCCTAATTAGCCTCCTTATTCTAAGTCAAAATCTTCTTCTTTCGTAGGAAACACTGAGAGTATTAAGAAAAGATATTCTCTACTTCTAATCCTTCCACCTTTAAACTCAGTTTTTTTCCCATTACATTCTGTCCTCTCCAAGAAAGAAGACCTCTATATCTTGACAATAAATTTCATGTCTTCCCCTCCTCTTGTACTTTGGTCTAACAAAAATTCCACTCACATTGTCTATTTTTATTTTCTCTCCATTTTTTTTCCTTCCAAGTTCTTAGTGGTAACACCTAGTGCTGTTTTCAGATATTTCTAGCTCTCCATGATCCAGGTCACTTTGATAAGGATAAGGATTCGCTTTGTGTTTCTTGCTGGTTTAATTGGGCCAGGTAATGAGTTATGGACAATGAGTGACAAGCAGAAGTGAAATAAGGCATTATCTGATGAGCATTTTATTGCCAGACTCCATCTTTTCCTGTGACCCAGCAACTAGAAACCTTTGAAAAGGCAGTTGCTACAAGAAAGTGTCCTTGTGGTTCTAAGCCTATGAGAATTTAGGGTTGCATTATTGTAGCGCAGCTTAGCCTTGCTTAGTAATTCTTAACAAACCACCTTTCCTGGGGCCTATACATTTTTCAAGCTACTACTCCATCTCTTATTCTTTCTCTTTCAAATTGATTGAAAAGTAGGATAGGCCTTTTTCTTCACTCTCTTTCCTTCTCAATTTGTTACTCTCTGCTATTCTTCTTATCTGTTAATTGAAACCACTTACTATGTTCTGTTACCAGGCACTGGAATAGACCTTGAGGTCTTAATCAAGTGCTTATCTAGACATGGAAGAAGCTTCAAAATTTCACCTTGGGCAAAGTTTTGTGTCTCTTTTTCTGTAATCTTTAAGCCTATCTCTGTGCATAGATAGGGTAGCAATTTCTTTGGTGATCTCAGTTTTGAAAACAAAACTTAAATCCTATTAAATAGCTTCTAAAGAATATGATCTTCTGAAGTCA
>CM053569.1:22442317-22489730 GCA_028646485.1 Cryptoprocta ferox | reverse complement strand
AAAAAAAAAAAAACTAAATATAAATAACAAAAATAGAAATAGAAATCAACTCCTCATGAATTATATGTATTACAAAGTTAAGATATAAAAACAGCAAAAACCAGTCCTATAGACTGAGTTATTAAATCTAATATATTTTAAAGTGATTATAATCAATAAAATGATATACTAATGCAAACATGTAGCAAAAAGCACATACCAGAAATTTATGATTTCATGTGGGTAGCAAAACTTAGGGAAACACATTTAAATATCCATTAATAGGGGAAACTAATGATAGATCTCACGGATTCAATAAAGGATATATATTACACATACAATAAAATGGTATGTAACATTTTAAAATGCATTGGCTAGATAAAAGAGTATAAGGGAAAAGCCCCTTGTTAGTCATAGAAGAGCTTGGGTAGTAGCTATTCTGCATAATAAACTAGGAGAACTGTCAAATCACTATGTTGGATACCCGAAACTAATTGAACATTATGTGTCAAATACATTTCAATAAAAAAAAAAAAAAACAGGAGAATTGGAATTACTCCTGTCTATCCTAATCATCAATGAATCTCTAGCCCCCAGCACAACAGTGGGACCCAGATCTTCTTTGGTTTTTGCATTTCTTTTGAGAAATTGATATAAACTATAGACCTTTTCTCTCCTGGAAATTTGAACTTGATTATAGCGTTCTACGGACCCCTGATATTAAGAACCCTTGAAACTAGCACATGACTATGTATTTGGGGGTCAGTATTTGTGGGTTTGAATCCCATCATTCTGTTCTTCTATTGTTATAGTTTCCTCATCTGTAAGATGGGGACTGCTCACCTCATGTATTGATTCTAAGTACTGTGTAAGTTAATACACACAAAATGATTAGTAGACAGAATATAGTAAGTGCTCAATCATGTATGAGAATTTTCAGTAGCACAGTACTTGGTGTATAGTACAAGGTGTCAATATGTATTTCTTAAAGAAATAAATAACTTTTCTTATCTGTTTCTCAGGATTGTGAATATCAAATTGTTAGCATAATTTTGGAAACAATAGTTTGAATCATCTTTAGCCTCAAAAAGGAAAATTAAAGAATAGATTATAACACATTAAAATGTAAATAACCTCTGAATCCATAGAGAAGGGAACAGTTTTTCTTTACATAAGAATGCAAGGTACCATACGTAGAAGTAATGAGAGAATTTATTTTTTACTGAATACTTTGCAATTCTTGTGTAGGGAAAAATAGGGCCTCCCAAATATGTCTAGATCCTAATCCCTGGAGTCCTTGAACATGTTACCCTACATGGCAAAAGAGACTTTTCAGATGTAATCAAATTAAGAATCCATAGATGGGGAGATTTTCTGGGGTTATCCGGGTGAACACTGTCTAATCACATGAAAAAGCAGAGAAATTTTACCACTTGTGGTCATTGAGAGATGCGACTGTGAGAAGAGGGTCAGTGAGATATAATGTAAAAAGCACTCAACTTGTTGTCACTAATTTTGCAGATGGAGCGAGAAGGTGATAAGCCAAGGAATGAGGGTAGCCTTTAGAAGTTGGACAAAGTTGAGAAGACAGATTCTCCCCTAGAGCATCTTGAAAGGAATGCAGCCTTGCTACCAAATACATTATTGTAGTGAGACCTGTGCTGACCTCTGACCTTCACATAAATTTGTGTTGTCTCAAGCCACTGAATTTGTGGTACTTTGCCATGGCAAAAACAAAAATGCTATTGAACCCCTATATAATAATCAATTCAGCAAGACTCAGCAATGGGTGGTAAAAGCTTTGGGCAAAATGCTGTTGATTAACAGGATAGTCACGTGGTGCCAGAGTGTCACCCCCTCCCCCAGATTACTCACCAAAACAAACAAAAGAATGCACCTTTACATGGGAAGAGAATGGCATTTGCTATCTCAATCAAGAATTCAAATTCAGTACCTTTAATAAGGGGATATTCTTTTTCTTAAATGTTTATTAATTTATTTTTTAGAAAGAGGGAGTAAGCAGGGGAGGAGCAGAGAAAGGGAGAGAGAGAATCGCAAGCAGGCTCTGCGCTGTCAGCATGGAGCCCAACACAGGCTCAACATGAACCACGAGATTATGACCTGAGGGGAAATCAAGAGTCAGAATGCTCAACTGACTGAGCCACCCAAGCACCTCAAGGTGATATTTTTATAGCATGTGTCTCCTGATATCCCATGATACTCTATGGGATTCACAACAGCCACATTAAGTATTCTTGCCAAATGTTTTACCTGGATCTAACAAAACTTATAGACTTACCTAACTTCCTTAGTAAAATGCAGGTAATATTCAAAAGGAATATGAATAAACAGTCACATCCATAATGTGAGATATACCATAAAACAACCGGCCTTGAGCCTTTGAAAAATCAGCGTAATAGAAAAAAATAGTAAGCCAATTCTGAAGTAAAAGGTAATTCAGAGCTATGATAATCAAATGAGGTAGCTGAAATCTGATTGGATCCTGGATAATAAAAACGAAGGAGGAAGGGAGGCAGGGAGGGATGAGGAAGAAAGGAAAGGAAGAAGAGAAAGAGAGAAGGAAGGAAGAACAGTGACAAGATATTTTAGACATACATTACCTATTAAAAATAAAATAATTTATCCACGATTCCCACCAGCACCCCTTTTCGAATCATGAGTAAATGTATTAGCTGTGTACTGTGGAAAAAGCATTGACTTGGAGCCAGGGGATGTTGGTTCCAGTCTTGATTATGTTTATGGATGATCTGAGGAAAGGCATTTACTCTATCTGACCCTCAGTTACCTTAACTGGATTAGGTTGGATAATGTCTACTGACCCTGAAATTTGTACCTTCCTTGACTCTTCCTTCAGGAGAAACTTTGGGAAGCTTCTCTTTGACGCTCAATTCTGGTGAACTTCAAATGACAAATTTCCTGAGTTTTACAAGTTTACTGTTCCTGTGTAACGAAAGATGACAAATGGACTAGCTTCTGTCAAGACAAATTTATTACCTCAGAGGTTCTGTAGGTCACAAGTCTGGACATGGTGTGACTGGATTTCTCTGCTCAGGGTCTCATCAGCTGAAATCAAAATGTTGGCTTGAGTTATAGTTCTCATCTTGGCTCAAAATTATCTTTCAAGTTCACTGATTGTTGGCAGCCTTCATTTCCTCGCAAGTTTAGGACTGAGGCCCTGTTATCCTTCTTGCAGTTGGCTATGGTTAGCTCTCAGCTCCTCCAAGCTGCCTGTAGTTCTTCACCATGTGGCCATCACAGGCAATTCACAACATGAATGTTTGCTTTCTTCTAGGACACCTGGAGCTCGTCACTGCTACCTCTTCGGCCACCTGCCTGGAAAAGACTCTGCTTTGAAAGGATTTATGTGATTAGCTCAGACCCACTGAATTAATCTTTCTATCATAAGGTCAACTGATTAATTATATCTGCAAAATCCCTTCTGACCTGTAACATATCCTAATCGTGTGAGTAAAATTCATCATATTCAAAAAATGTGGGGATTTTTCAGGACATGTTCACCAGGAAACAAGTGAATCCTGAAGTCCTGTTTAAAATTCTAAGAAGAAAGTATAATGCATTCAATTGTCATAAGTATGTAGAAGGTATTTGGAAATATACATAATTTTCTGTGGAAATCATTAAAAATATTGAATCAAACATATTTCTTATTTTGAAATAGTTAGTGGTAAAAACTAACCCAGCTTCTATAAAGACCTAAAACACAGAGAGTATCATAAGAGGAAATAAAATTATGACAAATCCTGATTAACACATCAGATCAATAAAGTAATTTATTTGGAAACCTTGCATAAGTACATTCTATCATATGTTAAGGGCAATGTCCTACCAGGTGCAAAATGTTCAGATAAAAGAAAAAATAAACAACACATTCTTAAAGATTTTAGAAATCCTTTAAAAGAATTAATGAATGTGCACAATCAATAGAGGCAAACACATTCCATTGGGATTAAAAAACAATTTAAACAATTACAGGGGCTCATGATTTAAAGACATATCCTCAAAGTGTTTGGTGAGTATATTTTGCTACAGGAACACATAGCATTTATTCAATTTAATATGTTATATTAAATTATATTAAGGAGGGGAATTCTATTTATAAATGCTAGGAGATGGGGGACGAAGACATGGAAACAAACAAAATTCAGATGCAAAGGGCAGACAAAATATATCCATTTAACAAAAAGAAATGGAAATCTGCTGTGCCAAGTGCTAGGGGTACCTACAAAATAAAGAGAAAGTTTTAGGAGAAAAGACAGACATTGGTCAAAACTTTAATATTGAGTATTTGAATGATAAAGGTTGGTATGCCCTCATAGCATATAACACAAACTTATTTGAATAAATGATCACTGCAATTGGAACCAAGAAAATTGAATTTAAAAATAACTTAGTGTCCTTTTATAATTATTTTTTACTCTACATTAAGTTCATTGGTGATGATGAGGGGATATAATAATATGGAAACAAACTGTGTTCTTGATTTTAAAAATAGTGAAATGTTAAATGAGATGTGTCTGGGTCTCATTTTCAGTGCTAGGTGAGATAAATTGATAATACTGTCAAACACAGTGATCCTCTATTTCAAAATTGAACACATTTTGAAATTTTCATTTTGGATCTTTAAAAGGAAAAGGCAGGGATTAAAGCTGAGCGCAAACCTTTTTTAACTAGCTTAACACAACTGAGCCCAACAGTTTTAAAAGCACAGAAGCTCATAGTTAAGGCACAGTTTAAATGTGCTCCATTCCCATCCCTCACACACAGAAAATCCAAGTGCCCTCCAACATGTGCTGAGATATCATCAATCAAGGCACATTCTGCACACCTTGCAGCAACATTTTCTTTGGAAAGTTCTACTTGAATGTTCTTTATATACTGTCCAAATTAGTCTGTATATATGCTACATCATTGATTCCACTTCTACCTCTTGTATTTCTGGGATCTCTTATTCTAGTCAACAGATTATTAAATCTTTTTAAAATTTTTAAACAATTTATTTATTTTTGAGAGAGAGAGAGAGAGAGAGAGAGAGAGAGAGAGAGAGAGAGAGAGAGTGGGGGAGGGGAGTGACAGAGAGAGGGAGAAATAGGATCCCCAGCAGGCTCTGCGCTATAAGCACAGAGCCTGATGAGGGGCTGAAAATCACAAACCTCGTGTGATCATGACCTGGGCCAAAACCAAGATTTGGTTGCTTAGTAACCTGAGCCACCCAGGTTCCCCTTGATCATTGAATATTTTTAAACTAGCTTCCTTTATTTCTAAATTATTCTTTCCCTAAATAAGTATCCCAATTTCACTAGCAATCAGACATAATTTTTTTGCTGTTAAATATTACCATGTTAGCTTTAGATCGTGGTTTTAGCATACAGAAATCTTTTGAAACATGATTATAATTGAACACCTTCCCCCTCTGTAAATTTGCTAAGAATATTTTTATAATATTATCCAATAAATCAATAGGAGTAAGACAAGAATAGGGCAGACTCTGGTGCACATCTTTGGATACCTGCTTTGCAACTGAAATCAATTCAACTACTAGCTTGCTTTTAGACACTGGAATTATTCCAACTCTTCCAAAATGGAACTAATATTCAGCTTAATAAATGTCTTATTGAAGTCTAGATGCTATATGCCTATTACCTCACTAATATACTTGAATAGTTAAGCAAAATGAAGCTATTTAGATATTCTTTGTCATTGTTGTAACACCTCAATGCCCTTTGATGCTGAGATCAAATGTTGTTCTAAAACCCCCTACAAACAGCTATCACAGACCCCTATCTCCTTTGAGCCTAACATTGATTTAATCGTTTTTATCACAGAAACACAAGTTTGGATGTGCATCATGGCAGTGAAGTAGCAAAATACTGGAAAAATAAAGGCTTTGAGGTTGTGGCTAGCTAATTGATAAGAATGCAGATGAACTCTATCCTTTGCAAAATTCATCCAGTAGCATGTCTCTTTAGAAAGCAGCCCTGTGCACGGCTGGGGTTTTCTGATGCATAAAGATGCGCTCTAAAAATGCCAGGGAGGTGGAACACTCATTGTGGTTGTCAATGGAATGTCCTGTTAGTAACCCCTGTGGAAATCACAAAGCTCCCAAGCACATTGAGTCATGAAGGTCACCCTGCATAAATCTGTCTACATTCATGAGTTGCTACTGCTAACTGCCACCAAGTCAAGCTCAGTGTATACCCCATGCTGCTGAAATGGCAGACCTCATTGGATGAAATCCCAGCTACTACATTCTCAGTTCTTGTTATTTATCTTTAAGGCAGTACAGTATCTATTGAGAAACATGCCCTTGAGCATTTGCATATCTGAAATGGCATTTGTTACAGTGCCTAAAATTTGAAAGAAGCATCTATTATCGGGGCGTACACATTTCAAAGGAAAAATACTGGTTACAGCTTCTTCTATAGAGATATGACACAGTTAGCACATTCTTGGTCTCTTACAACAGTGGCAAATTGAAATAGCTAGGTAAAGAATTGTAGTTCTTCTAAGCCCTGACAACTAAAGAGGATAATTTTTATATCAAAATAATAATAGTTATAATATACTGTGGTATATGTTTTACATATTTCCCAGCTTAAAATTTCTTTGAAGCATTATTTATTTTTAAAATGTAATTACGGGGAAGATACTAATTTTCCCATTTTACATATAATGAAACATTCAGAAAGGCTAAGATACTTGTTTAAGTCACACTATGAGGAGATGTATTTAAGATCTGTTCCAAATGCAATGCCTGTTCAATTTTGGTTCTCTGATTCTCAAGATTACAGATATATAATTTATAATTAATCACAAAAGCATTTAAAAATAACTCAATCATTTATATGCTACTAAATTATGCCCTTTTCTTGTCAGGATATATTTTATTTTAACCGTGCAATTATTAAATACATATATCGATCTGTGAATATCATTTCCTACCACATTAATCTAGGCTCTAGCTTTATTGTATCATTTAAGGTATATTCTGTTATTGAAAAATCACTTGTAGGGAGCTTGGGAGTCTCAGTCAGTAGAGCATCCAACACTTGATCTCAGAGTCTTCAGTTTAAGCCCCACATTGGAGCTACTTTAAAAAAAAAAGAAAAGAAAAGAGAACTCAATTGTAATATAGTGTTTAAATCTTGATTGTCCAAACACATGCCATGTTATAAATTGATACTATGTAAGTATTCAAATTGAATTACTGAGTACTCCAGCCTGAAAAACCAAATTCCTGACACCAAGAAAAACTCAGATTAAAAAAAAAAATCCCAGAATGCTAACAGAAACAAAACAAGAATGTGAAAGGCAAGAGAGAGGAAAGGACAAAAATTTAATCCATTGCCTCCAAAAAAGGGAACGCAACAAATCAAACAGAATGTTCAAAGACGTAATGAAAATAAAACCACTGACTGAAAAAGGACCCAAATTTGCAGATCAAAAAGGCTTAATATCACATAATGGTTAAGAAATAGGATTTTGAGGAGTTGTGCTGAGTCTTGACTCATCTTGGCTTTGGGTAAGTTATTAAAACCCTCAAAGCTTCACTTTTCCCACATATAAACATTAAGTTGTCCTGAGGATCAAATGAGATCACATTTGTAAATGGCTTAACCAAGTTTTTGGCATATTAAAAGTGTTTAATACATGTTTGTGCTCATCATTATGATGACGACAGTGATGATATTTAAGTTAGGATCAACGTGCAGAAAATATTGATTTAAAATAACAAACATCCATTTTCTATTGAAATGTCTAAGGTTGAAGAATTTTGCAGACATCCTGGCAGAAAAAAAAAAAACAAAAATAAAACACTGCATAATGGAAACTTTATTGGAAGGGAATTGGGGGTCTGAGAAATATTCAGCATGTTTCTTTCTTTCTGTGAATCCAGACAAAAAGTCATTTATACGAAATCTCACAAGACATTTTAAATTAATGGGAAACACTTATCCAATAAACAGTATATCCATTTGAAAAAACACAAAATATATAATATCTCATTTTAGAAACATATATAAAATTCCAAATAGATTCAAACCACAAAACTGTTTAAAGAAGACACAGGTGAATATTTCTGTAATCCTGATGTGAAACAAAAAGATGGACTTAACTATGTATGAAAACTTCTTGTGGGAACTCCTGGGTGGCTCAGGCAGCTAAGCATCTGACTTGATTTCGGCTCAGGTCATGATCTCCTGGTTCGTTCCTTTGAGCCCCTTGTCAGATGCTGTGCTGACAGCAGGGAACCTGCTTGGGATTCTCCTTCTCTCTCTCTCTCTCTGCCCCTTACCTGCTCACATGAGCACTTTCTCTCTCATTCTCAAAATAACTAAATTAATGAAATAAAACTTCTTGTGACAAAAAACACCATGACCAAAGTAAAAAGATAACAAATCAGACAAATATTGAATATTGCAAAGTGTACCTATAGAGTCTTCATTGGTCATTAGAATAAAAAGGGACAAAAGAAACACGGTGGCATTTAACAAGTGAGGAAAAACAAACAGCAAACCTATTATAACATAATGTAATTTAACAACCTTAATAATAATTTAAAAATATGAAAAGTAAAATGAGATTGTTTGGTCACCTGATTAGCAAAAGTAAAAATTATATTTAATGGCCCATGATGTTATGAGAAAAATAGCGAGTGCTGGTATTTTTTCCTTAAATAGATTTTATGTTTAGAGAAATTTTACGTTCACAACAAAATTGGGCAGAAAGTACAGGGTTTCCATATACCTTCTGCCCCCACCAGCTTTCCCCATTATGTTTACCCTGAAGCAAAGATGGTACATTTATTGTAATTGATGAACGTACATGGACATAAATTTGTCAGCTAAATCAACAATTTACATTAGGGTTAACTCTTAGCATGGTATGGGTTTTAGCAAATGCATAATGAAATGTATCCATCATTATAGTACCATATAAAATTTCACTGCCCTAAAAATTACCTCTGCTCTGTTTATTCATCCCTGTCTACCCCCCAGCTAACAAAATTTAATCTTTTTATTGTGTCCATCATTTTGCCTTTTCCAGAATGTCATATAGTTGGAATCATACACTGCATAGCCTTTTCACATTGGCTTCTTTCACTTAGCAATATTCATTTAATGCTTTTTCATATCTTTCATATGATAGATCATTTCTCTATAGCATGGAATAATATTCCATTGTCTGAAAATATCACAGTTTATCTACTCACCTACTAAAGGATATTTGGGCAGCTTCCATGTATTGGCAATTATTAATATAACTGGTATAAACACAAAAGTACTTTAATTTTCTCACCGTATATACATGAAGAGGTATGTGTGTGTGTGTGTGTGTGTGTGCACGTGTGTGGGTCAATACATATATGTATACATATAGAGAGAGTAAAACCTTGGTTTGCGAGCATTATTCATTCTGGAAACATGCTTGTAATCCAAGCACGTTTATATCAACACGAATTTCCCTATAAGAAAAAATGGAAACTCAGATGATTCATTCCACAACCCAAAAATATTCATATAAAAATGATTACAATACTATAATACAAAATAATAAAGAAAATACAAAATATAAAGAAAAATAAACAAATTAACCTTTACTTAAGAGGTCAGTGTACAAGGCCTTTGCCTTCTTGCTGATTAAGTTCTCACTCACAGTGTCACCTGCTAGTTGTTTCTTGTTTATCTGAACTAGAAGCAACTTTTCTACATCTTCCAGAACACGTGGCTGTTGCTTTGATATTCTTGTGACTCCTTTTGCTGCATGTAGCCCCCTTATTTCTTCTTTCTTCTTTAATAGTGTGCAAATGGTCAACATAGACTTATAAAATCTTGCAATTTCAGCCACTTGCATACCTTGTTTGTACTTCTCAATGATTTCCTTCTTAACTTCTACTGTAAACATCTCCTTCTTACCATCTTTCTTTTCAACCTTTTTCTGCCTGAGAGCCATTGTACTTGCTCACACAGAGGCTGACTACAGTACTGTTATTAATAAACTCTTCTGCATGCACCCGGACCTAAATGAAGCAGAGCATTCCTAAGGTTACTCTTGTATGGAAAAGCAAAGGACTGTCCATGGATGCTTTGAAGTGACAAAAAATACACTTAGTGCCAGTTGTGGGCACTTTCCAATGTTCTGAAAAATTGCTAATTTCTGCCAAATGCCACAGCCTGAGACTGAGCATCTGAGCATGGGAGACGATCACCCACAATCCCACAGTGAGAAAGAGAGAGAAGAACCATTGGCTCAGTTGTGATAATGTGATGTTCAGCATCACATACTACTCGAATTGAAAGACATCACTTGTTTATCAAGTTAAAATTTAGTAGCAATGTTTGCTCATGTTGCGGAACACTCACAGAACAAGTTACTCGCAATCCAAGGTTTTACTGCGTATAAATCACATATATATGTCTTACCATTTGAATCATTTGCAGAAATCTTGACACTTTACACTTAAATATTTTAATTTGTATGTCTTAAGAACAAGGACATTCTCTAGATAATCAAAATACTTAAATGCATTATCCCCTCAAGAAATGTAGTATTGTACTACTTAATTACATAATATAAAATTTTTATTTAAATATCACCAACTGTCCCCTAATTATTTCATAAATGCTTTTCTGTTTCTGGATACAAGATTCAGTCAAGGATTATAAAATTCAATTTAGTTGCCATGCCTCTTTAAACTAGAAGAGTTTCCCAACACCCATGCTTCTTTTTATTTTCTTCCCAACACTGACATTTAAAAAAATTTAGGCTAATGGTTTTGCAAATGTCTCTTAACCTGGATTTGCTTGTTTTTTCATCACTGCTGACAACATTACCACATATGTGATACTGTGCCTTCTCAGTGCTTTTGTCAGTAGGACCATGGTATCAGTTTGAGACAGTATTGGTGATATTAAAGTTTAATCATTTGGCAAGTCTGTAGATTTTTCCAATATAAACATACTTTTTAAAAAATCTTATCCTCCCACAATAAATAAGCAATCTATGGGGCAATATTTTGAGACTATGGAAATAATTTGTTCCACAATAATTGTCACCCAATAATTCTAGGATCCATGAAGATCCTCATCTGAATTAATTATTTCAATGGGACTTATTGAAATAATTGTAATGTGACTTATATCTGTCATTCCTTTTTCATTTATTAATTTGTACTTTATATAAAAGAGCTTTCTTTTCTGCTAGCCCTCAACTCTACTTTAGTACTATTATTGAATTATAGATTCTTTTACATTCATTGTGTTATATATAAAACAGTTATTATTCTTTTTGATGCTCAAATTGTCAGGATTTGGCCAGTGAGAGTCATTTAATCTTTCCGCTTAATTACTTTATGATGAAAGTACTGCTGTTAGAATACAAAAGTTAATAGAGTAATAGAATTATTCCTAAAGTACTTTTAAATTGAACCATTTTTTTTAAAAGTCACATACGTATAAGAAATTAAATATGATCTGCTATTCTGGGCCAAAATTGTGACAGTGTGATTTGCTGGAATATGGAGATGCCATGGTAGCATTTGTTCTGATCTGTAAGATGTGAGCTGGGGGAAGCGGATGCTAAAGGAGGGTTTTAGCAATGTCAACGAGATCTCTCCAGCAAGACAAGATTGAGAAGGATCATAGTCATTTATCCTTTTTGCCAGGTAATAGCTGCTTTAAATACATTGTTTGCAATATTGCAAGTATATGTTACATATCCCATTCCTTATTTCAGACAATAGAGAAGCAAGTACACCAGGTACATAAATATAACGAAATAGAGGATATCAGGTGTGTATTATGAAGCCACAAAGGAAATACTTTTTCTACAGTTTAGAAATCTAATCTACAGATAGTAAGGAAAAGGTTAGATAACAGTATTTTTGTGTTTTCAAACAGAATTTTGCAATTGAAAATGGAAAGGGGAGAGCAGATCTTGGAATAATTAGAAAAGAAGGACAAAAAAGTAAACTAAAGCTAATTCCAAAATTTTGAGCCTGGAAAACTAAAATAATCTACCCAACATTTTTAAGTGATCACTTGCTCTGTATTAGACATTTTATTAGACATTTTACTAGGTGTTGGACAATGTTTCAATGAGTAGGATATATAAATTACCTTAGAAGAGCTCAGTGTCTAAAGAAAGACAAGGGTTAACATTAACTTTAAAAGAATATGGTTAGTACTTAAATCAATGCATATATAAGACTGAATGAGCACACAGAGAAGGTAACTAAGTATATCTGAAGGAGGGATAGGAGGTTAACAAAAAATAGTAAAATAAAATCAGAAAACATGACATTTTTGTCTTTAAAGATATTTTTGATTTGCCAGATAAAGAGGACATTCTACATAGAGAAAAAGAAGAGTATCAATGGACTGCATAGATAGATTTGATGGTTAGATAGATAGATAGATAAAAATTGAGAGGGAAAATAAATGAATAATAATTTCTTTTAATGGAAACCAAGAACACCTAAGAAAAATCAGTAGCAGGTAAGGCTGGAAAGGTGTTTTTTTACCAGAACTTTTTACCAGGCAACGATGCTTAATAAAAGCAAAAACAAACAAACAAACAGAGAAAACAGACTTTGCAGTGGAATGCAGTGGAACAGGTGATCAATAATGAAGGTCTGTTCAATATAGCAGGTGTTCAAGAGATTCGTTCGACAAGATATGTTAAACAGTTCACTTTAATCATTATTTATAGAGAACCAGACACGAAGTACTTGGAGTTCAAAGAGCACTATTATTAATAAAATTACTCGAGATAACAGTCACTATTTTTCAAGTATTGATGCACTATGTGAAGCATTTTGAGTGTACAAAATGTAATCCTTGTAACAACCCTATACAATGGGGAGAGTGCACATCTTTACAATCTAGGAACTGCCAGGAATAGATGAGAAATCCAAGAAACAGAGAAAGAGGAGGGGAGGGGAAGGGAGAAGACAGAGAAGACAGAGAGAGGAGGGAGGGCTAAATCTTACAGTAGGAATGAAAACATTTCAAAAAATGTCAAGGAACTACCTATCAGTCATAGAATTGCTATGGTCCTTTTGAAAAAAAAAAAAAAGTTAAGGGAAACTTAGGTGGCTCAGTTGGTTAAGCCTCCAACTTCAGCTCTGGTCATGATCTCATGGTTTGTGAGTCCAAGCCCCACATTGGGCTCTGTGCTGACAGCTCAGAGCCTGGAACCTGTTTCAGATTCTGTGTCTCCCTCTCCCTGCCCCTTCCCTGCTTATGCTCTGTTTCTATCACTCTCAAAAATAAATAAACATTTAAAAAATTAATACAAAAAAAAGTTAAGAGAAAAATCTCTGATAACTACCGATGATATTTTGTTTTCCTTATTAATACTACAAATGTAATTTCAGGAAACTATCAACAATCATTAAAGAAAATTATTGCAATGAGAGATCTGCCTGTACTCCCTAAAAACATGTATTCTTATATCAGCTTGCCTCCATTCCCATTTAGATTGTTGATCCCTTCAGAGTCCACTGAATTTATTAAATTATGTAAAATATACATAAGAAATGATAGATAGTATTTCCAAGTGTGATAGATAGAACACATTAGTAAAAACAGAAGTTCATAAATTTGAACAAGAAGTACAGTTAGAAGTTGTACATCTGCAGGGAAGATGGTTAGTAGGGTATAAAATAGACATTTTTTAGTGTTTATTTTATTTATGTTGACAGAGAAAGAGAGAGAGAGAGCAGGGAAGGGGCAGAGAGAGAGAGAGAGAGAGAGGAAGAGAGAGAATCCAAGCAGGCTCTACACTGTCAGTGCAGAGCCGAAATCAAGAGTCGGATGCTTAGCCAACTGAGCCACCCAGGTGCCCCTAAAATAGACTCTTTTAACAGCTTTCCTATATTCAGAATTCTAGGTATATACCTTACCCTAAGATTTAAAAAAAAAGAAGAAGAAGGGAGGAAAAAACTGAGCCATAAAGAGATTAGTACTCATATAAAAACAAATATTGTTTTTTAATTCTTAAAAAATGACAAACGGTCTAGTTTGAATGATCAAAATGATGAAATGATCAAATGAAATGATCAAAAACATGACTACCTTGAGTTGGAAAAGTGGGTATATAACATTGCTGCCCAACCTAGCATTTGTCTTCTTGGAAGTGAGATAGAGCCAAGCTGCTGCAAAAAATAAAATAAAATAAATTGTGAAATGGGTAAATGGATTTTTAGGACCTACCACTAGACTTCAGCTATGACTCATTATCATTCAGTACCAAAACAATTATTCATATGTTTAAATGTGGGTAGAAATAATTTTGTTCTATATGATGTACCACACTAAACTCTGTGATTTTTACTCAATCTTAGAGTTACTGCAACATGGTCATTCAGTCACATAAACATGTTTTCTTTTCAGAAGCAAAAAAAAAAAAAATGTAGAGAACATCACTGTCAATATAATTCAATTGCCAAACAAATGCCTTTTAACAAGGAAGGAGATGATTAAAATGTTGGCACATTCAATTATTACAACTGAAATAGATATTGGTACATTTTAGCTATGTCACTATAAAGATATTTTGGGTTTCAATAAATGATTATAAAGTATAATTAGATTTTCTCATGTTTTTACATTTACCAAATTGTAGAAAAATAATGCAGAGATTTAAAAGACAGGCATTTATGTTCATGCATTGTGCTCATAAAGTGAATCCCTTTGACTACATTTGAAATTTCAACTGTCCAGCCACCAAAATCCATTCCATATGCCAACAATAACATCTTCAAAATTTTATAGCGTGAAGTCATTTTCAAATTCTCCACAATGGAGTGTAATAATCTGCTAAACATTGCCAAACACTATGAAAACAAACAAGATTTTTGATTTATATGGCATAAAATGATGCTGCAAAAATATTTTAATATGCTAGATATATATTAGAAAACATATTTAAAACTATGAATCCAAAATGTTACTTTGTGGTTGTTTGTAAAATATTGTCCTCTATTACACCATAACATCTATTATGTACTCCATCTTTTGAATGCTTTCACTAGCATGTAATTCAATTCTCCTTCCAATGAACATCACTACTGTATCTTGTCAGCTCAATACAACCAGAAATGTTCATAAATCAGGGAGTATTTTATTTATTATTTTATTTATTTTTTTATTTTTTAAATACTTTTAAAAATATTTTTAAATTTTATTTTTGAGAGAGGGGAGGGGCAGAGAGAGATGGAGACATAGAATCTGAAATAGGCTCCAGGCTCTGAGCTGTCAACACAGGGCTCAAACTCAGGAACCTCAAGATCATGACCTGAGCCAAAGTCGGATGCTTAACCGACTGAGCCACTCAGGCATCCCTTAAATACTTTTTTAAAAAGTTTATTTTGAGAGAAAGAGATAGAGAACAGCAGGGGAGGGGCAGAGAAAGAGGGAGAGAGAGAATCCCAAGCAGGCTCTGAGCTGACAGCAGATCTCACCACCTGAGAGATCATGACCTGAGTTGAGAACAAGAGTCACTTAACCGACTGAGCCACCCAGGGGACTCAGTCAGGGAATATTTAAAATTTTTTTAAATGTTTTATTTATTTTTGAGAGAGACAGAGAGACAGTGTGAGCAGGGGAGGGTCAGAGAGAGAGGGAGACACAGAATCAGAAGACAGGCTCCAGGCTCTGAGCTGTCAGCACAGAGCCCGATGGGGCTCGAACCCATGAACTGTGAGATCATGACCTGAGCTGAAGTCCGACGCTTAACCAACTGAGCCACCCAGGCGCCCCAGTCAGGGAATATTTTAAATCACAGCTGCAGAAACAAAAGTGCTTCACACTTAAGTATATTTCAACTTACTATAGTATAGCACTGTTTCACTTTATAAAATGTTTAGCATACACTAGCATTACAGTAAGTTAATCAGATAGATAGTACAGGAATCTCCAGTCTTATTTTATAAATGAGGACATTTAAAACCAAATGATTAACTGACTTCTTCAAGGTCACACAACAAAACAGTGCAAGGATCAAATCAGGTCTCCTGACAACACTGGGTTCTTTCCATCACACTACAGAAACAAATATACCTCATTCTATACTAGAGTTATTGTTTCAGAAAAGTCCTTAGCACTTCCTTAAAATTGGTTGAGTAAACAAAGTATATCAATGATGGCAATTTTACAAAAGGGAAAGGGTTATTGTCATCTTAAAACAAACTCTAGCTTTCCAGATTTGTATGTTAATTTCTGTAACCAATGTGATTACCCCAACATTTAATGTCTACCTGCTGACATGGAATATACATTAGTACAGCATCATTGTGTACCATCGCTCTTGTGTCCAGAATAATAAACAGTACGACTCAGCAGGTTAAGTAATGAGCTAGAAACTTCAGACTCTGTGAATTCTAATCTCCAGTACCTAGGTGACTCTTGATAGCTAAAACATAAGAATTTAAGTGGTTAAATCCCATATGTAGTTAAATTGAGTCCATTTAGATCAGGAAAAAGGCTATAGCTTGGGTAATAATTTTTTTTGAATGTTCTTCCTCCCTCTTGTATTCTCTAGACAACAACTAACCTACTGATGACCTAAGAATCCCCTGTTGCGAGATGATTACAGTTAAAATTCCCCAACAGTAATGCTGATATAAAAAAGGGTTGTGTGTGGCAAAGCTGTATCTATCTCCAGCAGATGGCCCATAGTAACAGTGCTCTGGTGATCTGATCGATTCCTATTATAAATAATTTTGGAAAACAAATGCTTTCTCTACATGCAGGGTTCTAAAACCATTCCTGTAAGCAACGTTAGGATAATTTGTTCTTTGTGTTTTTACTCCTTCCTAAAGCCCTACAGCTGCTTCAAAGAAAGCAACCACCCTTTGCTCTCTTCCAAGTAAAAAAAGCAAACAAACAGAACCTCTCTCTTTCCAACCTCTAATTAACATAACTCACAAAAGTATCAGATAATTTAGGTAAGAAACAGCTAGAATGATGCACAGGGAAAGAAAATGGAGGCAATATTCCAAAACCTCACATTGGGGAAGCAACTGGTGGAAGCAGAGATTGGAGCTAAAATTAAGAGCTAGATTTCAGAGATGCCTACTTCAGCAGAGAGGACAGAAGTAGGAGAGATTAAGGCTAAAATGAGTAAATGGACAAGCAGTGAGTTGAAAAGCTAATGAGAATCCCTATCCCTCCCTGCCTCTAATTCTGAATCAAAACAAAGAGGACTGGGGTTACAAACTCAGTGACAATTCACATTAAGGACAATGTGTGTCATTTTGTGATATATATCTCCCTTCGAAGTCTGCTTAATTTTTTAATGAGACTGAACAAATTTAAATAAATAAGTTTTATTTTTAATCGGTGAAAAATATAATTTTTTATTTTCATATTTCATCTGTGTATCCTACATTTATCACTAAGTCTAACATTCTTTCTAGATGGTGAGCAGGCTGTGTGCAGGATCAAACAAATATTCAGTAAAGGTTGGTCAGAATGCTTCTATTCAAGAAAAAATACATGGACTTAGTCATTATTATTTCTCCTTCTTTCCTTCCTTCTTTCTTTTAGTGATTCAAGAAACATATATTGTGTGTGCGTCAGTGTCATGGGTTTAAATATAAGATGCTGATGGTTCCTTCATTTTCCCCTGTAGCTAGCAGTTTTATCTAGAGAAACTGAGGAACGAACCAAAATCCATGATTAGGCTTTGTGTCTTTCTACCAATATTTATGAATATTATATCTGATAGCTTCTTAGTGTTGAAAAAAATTAAAGGAATTCTTCCAACCCACCATGGGAAAAGAAATGTTAGTGCCTTTCTGGACCTACAGCCAGAAAAGCCAAACTATGAGATTCCTTATTTTGCAATGATAACTTGACATGCAATTTCCTATGTAAGATCTATGGCCTCATCCATGATGATGCTATATACTGAAGTGGTTTGCTAAACTTTTTATATACCCAATTTTGCAGAGTTTTGGCATAAGAAATGATAGCCTTAAATCTATTTTTTCAAGATCAGCTCTCAGACCTGCCATATATGTAGGGCATGTGTCTATCCCTCCATAATCCTCTTCCGTGTACTCTGAGCATCCTAAAATTATATAACTGATTAATAGTCCATAGGCACTATTTTATACCAAACCTTCACTTAATATTTTATTGATAGCCAACATAATTTTTAAATTTTACAGAGAAGTTATCTCATATATAGCCTCTGAATTATGGAAATAGTATCCCAATTTTATTATACCCGGTGATTCAGACACGTGAAAATATTTTCATAGACCTTCTGAACTAGAAGTACAAAAATCCTAAACTTTGTAGGTACTAAAATTGAGGAGAGAAAAGACTCTAAGGATCAATGATCAGTTTCCACATATTTTTCTAACACATTTAACATGGCGCTAAAGAGTGAATATTCACGAGTTCTCCAAACATAGTCCTTAGTCATATAATGTTTAGTGCAGGGGGCAGCAGGGATAGATATATAAAGTTTAAGTATTAATGAACATCACTGTAAACTTTTTAAAATGCCACAAAATGGAAAATAAGATTCCTATTAAAAATATAATAATAATAATGAGACCAATTTTAGTTCGAAATTTCTCTGGGTAATAACAGTTGAGAGTTTCAAGTTGAGTAGGAATTAGTGCAGGGTGATTATGGGTTGCAAGGAGGATACAGGGTTGAGAAGGATTCTTTCCTGTTGGAGAGAAAGGTTTATGCAAATGTCTTGATAGGTCACAGTGGCTGGTGCATTAGAAAAACTAAAAGTAGACTGCTTCAGCTTTGAACAACTGGGGGAATCATGTGAAAAGAATTTGAATTGAGAAGCAGAAGCCAAATTACACAGTCCTGTAGGCCACGTTAAAGAATTACATTTAAAAAACTTCTAATTACTAGGAGAAATCTTTGGTACTAAGAGGACACTAATAGTGTCCAATAAAGCTGCCTTATAGAAATCGAATTAAAGGAGCTACATTTTTTTTCTCTCCAGCCAATGTCAAATAACAGTTTCTCTTTATGAGTATGCTACAAGAAAATATAACAATTACAACCACTGGTTTTTTAAATCAGGGAAATGTATTACCTTTCTCAAAAAACAATAAAAACCATAGTGTTGTGTCAGGAATGCTACACATGGTAGCCAAAGATAAGATCAGTTGTTCTCAACTCTGGGCAATTTTGCCTCTCAGAGAACACTTGGCAGTGTCCGGAGATAGCTTTGGTTTTCAAACTTCGGGAGAAGGGGTTGTTACTGGCTACAGGGTAGAAGCCAAAGATGTTGCTAAACATCATACAATGTGTATTTCCCCACAACAAAGAATTTTAACTCCAAAACGTCAACAGTACGGAGGTTGAAAAACTACTGTTCATCAGCAGGACTCTCACTGGATTGTAGATATCTTCCCATACACTCCCTCTTCTGTAAACATTTCATGGTTATTAATGACCACAGGTGGATCCAAGGTTGAGGACATCTTGGATCCTTCCATGGTGAGGTAGACATGGACATATAATGCAAAGCAATTTTAGGCTTGAGTCAGCTATATTGCTGCTCCCAAAATTAAACTCTGATAATTAAAATGGCTAAAGGTGAGTCCTAGCATATAATGTAGGCAATACCCATGTTTGCAGGAAGTAAGAATGAAATAAGCTGGAGTTTAGAGAGTAAGGGAATTCTTATGTTGGCTGTACCAAATTAGGTGGTGATTGGCTGGCCTTATGCTGATGAATGTGATATACTGAAGAGACTGGATCAGATTAATCATTCAATGAAAAGTGTTTAGAACTATATGTGTGCATGCATGGATATGTGTAGGGTTTAAATATTTGCAATAAAGCACACTTTGGGAACTGCTAACTACTATATGGTCTTTAATTGAAAATACATTTTGTAACCTAGTAGATTAAAAGTATTTGTTTTCATTTTATAAATGACAGTTTGAAAGATTATACACTTCATTGTATGTCTAGGTCATAATAACTTGAATGCAAATTCCAGTGTAAGATCTATGGCAGTAGGAAAGGAAACATGGCCTATAACAAAGCGATTATGAGGTTTTCTGTAGTATATGGAAAGGATGTTTCAATTCTACAAGGGGATAAGAACTTGTCACAGAAACTGTGCTTCCAGGTTTCTCTTAGTCACAGTCAAAACTAGTTTATAAAGACTTAAACCAAGTAATGAGAAAATACACCTAAACTACCAAACTCAGAGCCAAAATCTCAATGAATTTATATAGGAGACATGTTAAAAGAACCAGTCTCACCAGGATGACAAATTCAGGCTGCTTGAAAGTTAAAAAGATTTTCATAAGCACTAGGAATTTTTTTGAGTAATAATTATTTCTTCATCACTGAACTTAAGGAAGAATGTTAACTTTTTAAAATTGTTCATTTACCATGAAAAAAAAATACAAAAATGTTGGCTTGAAAACTTAGGAGCTTCCCAGGTGAAATCTCAAATGACCCCAGTATATGGAAGGCAAGGAGAGACTGATGAAAAGACAAGACCACTCCAGATTGGTAGGTGGCAAGTTCAATAAGCAAAGGAACTTAAATACTAGACTTGTCTTGGGTGGCCACGGAACGAGTAGATCTCTGCAACTGCCTGCCAGAATCTTAAAAGTTTACATAAAGGCCTTAACTGGGTACAGTCACATATACCAAACAGATTATTTCAACAACACATTACTCTCTGGAAGCTGTGACCTTGAAAACAGCTCCCACTGTGGGAAAGGTGAGTGGAATGCACATTCCAAGGACAAGGGTTGGGGTGAAGAGCCGTGGATTGCCCAGATCCAGCTCTTAGGTCAACCAGTGGTCATATCCTCTCATGACCTCCTCCAACAACAAGGAGGTGTGTTTTTTTTTATACTGAGGTTTGACATTAAACTGAAATAATTAATGGAAACTGAAAATGTAGCAACCAACTTGAAAAATAATTCAATAGAGATTTTCTTCCCAAATAACTTTAGAACTAAAATAGTGATTACGATTAAGTATTTGTTACCATTTAAACGGCTGACAAAATGTGATCTACATCCAAATTAGTTTTTGTACATTTTTAAAGGTTTATTACAAAAAATTAAACATTAAAAATAAAAACTCAGTGTTACATATATGTTTATTTACAAATAGCCAGCATCTCTAAATGACCAAATTATGGCATCTCTAAAAATTTTTTCATAAGTATATAATGTGAGAGCAAAACAAAAACTTAAAATAGAAACTTCACTAACTTGAAACAATTATAGAAATTAGTATCTTTGAATTTTCCTTCTTCCACAATATCTTTTTTTCCCATAATATCTTTATAAAATATTGGTCTCAGCACTTTTCTAGAGTCTATTGGTTAAATGTTCAATTACTGTCATGTGATAATACCCTGACTTCTTTCATGTCTGTTTCATTAGGTTGATTGTTTCTAAAGGGATGGAGCCCACTACTCATGTTGACTTCCAAAGACTGATTATAGTTAGTGACTAAAACACGTTGGCTGACTACATGCCTTATTCTAACAGATACTTCATTTTGCCATTCCGAATCAACTCATCTCCTGTTTGTATCCTGCTATTTATGAACTGCATCTATAGGCACCTTTGTTTTCCGACTTCTGTTTGGGTTTGAACAATAGGAGACAATAGCAGGTGACCGAAGGGCAAGAAGGAAGTGAGGTCAGGGTATTTATTCCTCTGGCTCACTCCTGCCAAAGAAACCTTCTCCTGTGTAGGTGCTCCCCTCATATGGCTATTGTTTCTGGGATATATAAACCATTTTATTTCCACCAGCTTTTGTATTACCCATGATGAATTAGTGCATTTGCCTTATATTTTTCGAAGGAAGCATAATCTGGAGATCTGTGAAAAATTTTCATTCTTAACCAATCTAGAATTACAGTAAAAGTCATCTGGTACACATACAATGTCTTCTCAATGACTGAGGTAGAAGTTTTAGCAACATACATTCAACTAACATTGAAAGTCAGTTTTAGTTAAAGACTAATATTAAATTAAATTTCATCATCCCAGCACTTCTACATGAAAAAGAGAAATTTCAGGTTTTGATTTTGGTGTGCTCTGATAGTTCTCAAGTTCCTTCTTTATTTTCTGGTAAGAAAAAGACAAATTATAATGAGCCCAGCTTACACTAAGTTCCAGAACTTATATCATAACTGTTCATACATGTCCTCATGCAGATGATACTTAGTCCTAATTAAGTGAAACCTAGACTTGTTTTCTCTTTCACATAAGTATTTTTTCTTTTTTTTTTTCAGGTAGGCTTCATGCCCAGTGTGGAGCCCAACGTGGGGCTTGAACTCAAGACCCTGAGATCAAGAACTGAGCTGAGATCAAGAGTCGGATATTCAATCCACTGAGCCACCCAGGTGCCCCTAACTTTGCACGTAAGTCTAATAATTTCCCATCATAAAAAGGATCAAGACTTTTAGATGATAATAATGATAATACATCAAATACATACACATTTCAGATCATAAGTAAACTGAGCACAATTTTTAAGCTCAGATTTTAACAGAAGAATGAGTTTTTGAATAATATTTTTTTAGTACTCATATCAATTTGAGAAGCAGTCAGCACTAAGGAAGTTTGATTAATGCTTTTCTATTCTTTATTATGCTGTCATAAAACAAGGTTTGGGATTGACTGGACTAGAAAGTTAACTCTTTGCTCTCCAGATGGCAGCTAGGTAACATTAAGTCAATTAATGCACCTCTTCCCACACACAGTTTTCTCATCAATAACATGAAAATAAACATGATTATCTCACAAATACATTTAAGGAATATTTGAAATAATGTACGCAAAATGCTCAGAGCAGTTACTGGCACAAATAAATATTTCAAACAATGATAATGATTGATATTTTTGGTTTCTATCTGGGTTTCTACACCATGCCAGAGATCAGCTGATTATTTTTTTTCTCCAGATATGGCACTTTGTTCACGGCTACAAAGATAGCTCTCCTTAGGCTTTCACTCTCCCTGGATCTTGCCAATTGAGGACAAAACTAAAACCAATGATGTATAAGAAAGCATCCTGAAAAAACATCTTTCTAAGTTTCTTAGGGTCACAGGTCCTATGAACTTTAAAGTTTTTCAATATTCTTTTTTTATTCAAATTCATTAGTTAATGTATAGTGTAGTATTGGTTTCAGGAGTAGAACTCAGTGATTCATCACTACATATAACACCCAGTGCTCATCACAACAAATGCCTCCTTAAAACCCACCACCCATTTAGCCCATCCCCCAATCCACCTCCACTCCAGCCATCCTCAGTCCGTTCTCTGTATTTAAGGTCTCTTTATGCTTTGCCTCTCTCTCTGTTTTTATCTTATTTTTCCTTCTTTTCCCGATGTTCATCTGCATTGTTTCTTAAATTCCACATATGAGTGAAATCATATTATTTGTCTTTCTCTGACTTACTTCAGTTAGCATGATACACTCTAATTCCATCCACATTGTTGCAAATGCAAAGATTTCATTCTCTTTGATCACGGAGTAATATTCCATTGTGTATATATACCACATCTTCTTTATCCATTCATTAATATTGATGGACATTTGGGCTCTTTCCACACTTTGGCTATTGTTGATAATGCTGCTATAAACATTGGGGTACATGAGCCCTTTTGAATTAGAATTTTTGTATCCTTTGGATAAATACCTGGTAGTGTAGCTGCTGGGTCATAGGGTAGTTCTATTTTTAATTTTTTGAAGAACTTCCACACTGTTTTCCAGAGTGGCTGCACCAGTTTTCATTCCCACCAGCAGTGCAAAAGTGTCCCCCTTTCTCCAACATCCTCACCAATATCTGTTGTTTCCTGAGTTGTTAATTTTAGCCATTCTGACCTGTGTGAGGTGGTATCTCATTGTGCTTTTGATTTGTAATTCTCTGATGATGAACGAGGTTTAGCATCTTTTCATGTGTTTGTTAGCCATCTGGATACCTTCTTTGGAAAAGTTTCTTTTCATGTCTTCTGACCATTTTCCTTTGAATATCTACTTTATGTTTTCTGTTTGAAAATATGCATTAAGCCCCCTTATTCCAAAAGTTCTAACTAAAGTGACAAGTTGATTTTTAAAAGCATTAACTAATAAGGGCAAAAGGATAGAGAAAAAAAGAAACCAACAAAAAATTTTCAAAGGCAATAAGTAGATAGATGGGTACTAACTCAGTAATCAGATCAGAGGAACCAAATTCCACATTTAGCAGTGTTGAAAGCCAAGCAATTACCACATTTATGTTGAAGAGTCCCCAGAGGCTAAAAAATCAATGGCACCAAGTTCCTCTAAAAGTGATCCTGAAGAAGGGACCAAAACACAGGTAGATTGGTTACATGTCTGTTTATAAAGTAATTAGAAACCAACTCCACATGGCTATTGGCTATTGACTACATAGTCTTCCACTATGATTTAAGACTAAAGGCTCAGTCTCTGGAGATGATAAAATAAATGTTCTCTGGGTTTCATAAGTTGGGGTATTAAAGTGAAAATAATAGTATTGAGTAAATTTGACTAGTGAATACTGAGGCTTCTTAATTCATTCCCTCATTTATCTCTTGAAACACTGGAAGTTTAACTTCTAAGAGGAAAATTTATATAGTCTTCTGTGGGTAATCTGTCCAATTAAAGGGAAAAAACTAGGGAAAAAGTCCCCCCAACATGATCCATAGTGTCCTCTAGGTAAGCCCAAAGTCTTTCAAGTCACAGAATTTCTGACCAGCATTCCTGTGCCTGTTTAAATAGGCAAACATGAATTACCAAATATTTGAGGAAAGCATTCAGTATGAAAGATATAAACCAAACCAAGCAAATAAACAAAAACAACTTAAAGGAAACCTATATTATGCAAAGTAAGACAACATTGCAAAAACCCTACTATTAAATACCTCAAAAAATAGAAGAGAAAATATTGCATGCATGAAAAAATAACAAGATGGTATCATAAAGAAACAGAAAATCAAACAAAACAAAACATAAAAGGTCCTTAAAATAGAAATTGTTAGGGTGCCTGGCTGGCTCAGTGAGTTAAGCATCAGACTCTCGATTTTGATTCAGGTCATGATCTCACAGTTTGTGAGTTCAAGTCCCACATCAGGCTCTTCCTGACAGCATGGAAACTGCTTGTCATTCTCTCTCTCTCTCTCTCTCTCTCTCTCCCTCTCATATAAAATAAATAAGCATTAATAAAATAAAATATAAATTGTTATAGCAGAAATTCAAATCTCAATAGATTTGGTTAGTAATGTTGGGAATCATCCAGAATGAAAATCAAAATAGAGAAGAAACATGGAAAATAGAAAAGACAGAGAAAAGGTAGAGGACCAGTTTACAGGAATGAAATGGATAAGTAATTGGAGTAACTGAAAGAAAGAGAAGGTAGAAAATATGACATAATCAAGTAATTACTCCTAGCACTGAATCACATGAATTTCTAGATTGAAATGGCCCAGGAGCCCAGAAAAAAATGAATGAATAGGGACTACACTGAAACATAACATTGTGAAATTTTAGGACATTAGGAGCAAAACAAAAATGTGTTGACTTTCAGAGAGAGCAAGAGCAAAGATATAGAAGACACAGAGACAGGCCTCATACAAAGGAACAAGAATAACAATAAAATCGAGTAAAAAAAAAGGAGTCAAGTTTCCAAAATTCTGAGAGAAAATTATATCAAACTAAACTGTTTCCATAAAAACTAAGAATTAAATGTGAAGCTAGAATAAAGACAGATACTTCCTGAGCATTCTTCCTCCAGAGGATATAGGAGGTCTTCCATCAAATCCAGGTAGTAAACCAAGATAGAAGATCGTGTTGCTAGAAGATCCGTGAACATCAGCTTCTTTATTTTACTTCTTCCCATAAGGCTTCGGCCCAGACTCTACACTTGAGTTTGCAGTTTGTATCTGTCTCCTATTTTTGCTTTTGAATGAATCTAAAAAGGAGAAGGGAAAAAATACAACTGTGCAGGCATATTTATACCATTAATTTCATTAATGGCTTTCTTTTTATGATAAATGTACTATCCTAGCATTACTGCAATTAATTCAACTTGGCATGGCTTCTATTAGCATTTATAATTTGATTAGCTCATTTCATCAATGTTAGCAAATAACATTAGCTAATAATTTTCTTTCTCGAATTATTTTATGTCAGGTATTGTCACAAATATCAATGTAATGCTGACCTCATAAACTGGCTTAAATATCGTTCTGTCTTTTTCTATGTTTTGAAAAATCTATTACCCCCTCTCATAAGATTTCTGGATCTAAGAGGTGTGCATGTGTATTAATTTTGGTGGTAGAAAGTATTTTTTAGTTGGTGATGCATTTTTTAAATGATATAAAGGTACGCAGGTTTTACCTAGAACCAATTTTGATAAAATATATTCTCCTAGGAATTTGTGCATTTTGTCTAAAATTTCAAACTTATTGATACAATATGCTCTGTTGTACAAGATTTTATACATTTTCCATTCTTAATATTGTTTGCTTATTTGCGTACCATCTTCTGGATTTGTTGATCTTTAATATTACATATATGTATGTATGTATATATGTATATAGATGGAGTTTTGTTTTTTTCTTATAAAACTTTATGTGTTTTCTATTATAAATATTTGTGGATATAAATATTCTTCTTAAATATTTCATAAGATGCAATCTGCTAGGTTTTAGGGTATTGTGTTTTTTTTGGTAACTTAATTGGAAAATATAAGGATATCATGAAGAACATTCAAATTCTCTTGACGTAGAATTATCAATTGTTAATATTTTATCTATATATGTTTTATTCTTTGTGCTTATTTTCCCTTTGAAATATTGAGAGTGAGTTGCATATAATATGCCTTCTTACTCCTAATTATTCAGCTTTGTATAGGTTGAGAATAAGGATATTCACTTACCTAAACACATTATTATTCAAATAAGAAACTCTAACATTAATAAAATACTGTTATCTATAGTCTCTATTCTAATTTGGCCAATTATTAATAATGCCCTTTATAACATTTTTTCCCAATCCCAAGGTCAAATCAAAGAACTGGTATTGATTTTAGTGATCATATCACTTTAGTCCCTAATAAATTTGGCTAATAATTTTCTAAAGGAAAACTTTTTTACACATATCTAGAGTTCATTTTACAATAAAGAAATGAACACCTTGCATGTGACAAGATAAAGAGAATTGGAAGAATCACTTTTAAATAATAATTTAATTAGTTCAAGAAATACATTAGTAATTATCCAAGCTCACTGCATTCAAGTCACAATACAGAGAATTTTCTCTTTAAAGAAAAACCCATGTCCAGATACTTAATGACTCCTATGTATACATTCAGAACTTTAAAGGTAATGAAAATAAGTGGTCTTTCCTCTTTTGCTAAGTAACTTTCAAAACTTTCAAAACTTTTTCTTTTACCAAGGTATTAACTAAATTAATATATTAAATTATCTATTTGATGATGTTTTCTTTTGCATTAAGTTATTAAATATTAAAACATTAAATATTTTCACAGAAGAGAATTTTAAAATATTAGAATCATGAAAATTAGACAATGAAAAACAAGGTTGTGAGCTATGCATTTTTAAAAGGAAAATAAGCTCTAATTTATGGTGACATACTGCCTGGCTGGTAGACAACAATAATATGAAACCTTAAATACCAGACTCGTGGTTCATAAGTGTACCTTGACCACCCAAGTGTAGGTTAGAGTTGAGAAACTATGTAATCAGGATAGTAAAAACTAGCAATAAATGAAGCTGTCATTTATTGAGCACTATGAACTAGGCACCGTGTCAAATCCTATTTATGTGTTTTATCATTAAAATTTCCCCAGTGGCCATAGAAAATAGTTCCATTTTACTGAAGAATATATTGAGATTCATAAAAGTTGAACAACTTGAAAAGGTGATCCAATGGTCTACCATGCTCCATAGGGATCCTGTCAGAGATCTGGTCAATATCCATATTGCCCAAGGGATGGTATTCTTCTTAGTTCAAAATGGCCCAAGTTCCAGGCATTAGTTTAGAAAAAGGGAGAAGGATATGAGCACAAGAGGGCTTCTAGCTAATACATGGAGCTTCTATTAACATCATCTTTGGCTTGAATTAGTCATACAACCACAGCTAGATGCAAGAAAGGCTATGAAGTCAAGTCTTCATTCTACCGCATAAGCTTTATTTCCAGCTAAAATTCTGACAATGGAAGGAAGGGGAAACAGATATTGGGGATACACATTAGCCTATACCAGATGATCTACAGACTATTAGAAAATAAAAAACTAAAAATTAAAAATGAAACCTGATCCCGATATATTTATTAGAGGTCAATACTACTGGTATCGTTCCCTTCAAAGTCTCTTTTTTTAGTCTGGTTGAAACAATGAAACTAAAATTGCTGAAGAAATCTGAAGCTATACCTACAAGAGATAACTCAATGAACACAAACCAAAGGTTTCTCCATGAAGCAAAACACATAATTTAACGATAATCATACTGTTTAGTTCTGTCTGTACTTTAATACAATCTGAAGTCTAAGCACTAATATATAGAATGGTAAACTGCCTGAATTTTTGTATGAATGCATATTCTTATTAAAATAAGAAATGGTTATTGGAAGTTTAATGCTGGGAAACAACATTGAGGATTTTAAATACATCAGAAATCTCTTGCCAAAATAAAGTACATGAAATTCACCCTGATTTGGCACACTCCTAAGAATAACAGAAGGCCGTTTATATGCACATGATTAGTACAGCCTTTGGCACTATTATGATTAAGTGTTACACAATTCATGATGTCACACCACTCTCCAGGAAAGAAGAAAAAAAAAAGATAAATTCTGTGTGCCTTTTGGGACACTATTAACAAAAAAAGCGAAGGATATTGCAGTCCAAGCCTCTGCTGGAAAATGTTAAAGACAAATGATGAGAAAAAAAAAAAAAGTAAGGAAATACAAGAACATTTCCCAAAGCTTATTACATGGATGAGGAGTATGCCATTGGAAAAAAATAATTGTAAAATCCTGGAAAAAACAAATAACACAAGTTGCTTCAGTATAGGAAACTTCTATGAGAACTTTGAATATGCTGACAGGTGTTATCTTTCAGCGGGAGTGAGTATTGATGAAGTGCTGCCTAAATTATCTGAGTTCAGAACATGCTTCCTCAGAATAATTAGTGAAATTAGTATTTAGTGGGTCATCTGCTCAGGAAACATTGATCTAGGAACTTCATATATCACTGCTAATCACCCACCTTATCTCTGTTAACCTGAGTAGTGAAGCTCTTTTCTTTTCAGCGAGAACTCCATCTTCCGTGCCTCAAAATGCCCTCCTCCACCAATGTCCTGCCTAAGATCCTCCCTTACATGTTGTCAGGAACCACCTTTGCTCCACCCCATTCTTCCTAATCCCTTAATTATTTTTCTGCATTTTCCTGAATAACTTGTATTAAGACTATCTGCAATTCCTAAACAGATTTCCTTCTTAAATGAAGGTGTATGCTATTAACGTTCAAAACTGAAATATAGGAGAATATAAGTGAAAGTTATCAAATTATATCAGGAAATTGAAGATGGAGCCAGACTTGAAGCTAAGTGGCAAGCCAGATGTCACTAGCAGGGAATACACAAAATATGAAAAATACAACAGTTTCTAATTCTTCTTGGGATATCAAATGGAATAAGGGTATGTGAAAAGTGAATTATATGGAGTGTGTGTTTGTGTGTGTGCACTCATTGGCATGGTTCCTTATCTAGCTTCTCTATTATAAAGATTATGTTTTCTGATTTTTAGTCTTCCCTTGAATTTATGCCATGAAAAAGAATCAGTAACAAATTCGTACTGAAAAAATGATGAGTTAATTCTATTGATAATATGTGGACTGTGTTTAACATAAATTGAAGAATCCTAAAATAGGTATTTATGAAATGAAGTTATTCATCAAATACCTTAAATTATTTGTTTTTAAATATACTGGTTTATCGAGCAGTATTCTAATAATTAACATGGACTCAACACTATGTTGGATGTTAGGGAAAGAAGATGAGTAAGCCATAACCACTGCCCACAACAACTCCTTAACCTAGTATGTGAGGGGGAGGGGAGATAGCCAAGTATAAAGCTAAATGTAATAAAATGTGAAAAGGTTGATATGCCGACATAAAGGTGACCTGAACAGAGTGTTACTGGACTACTGTGACAGCAGGAAGGAGAAGCGGTTTTGCTGAGCTAGGGTAGAAGATCTGGAAGATTCCACAGAGATGGCAACATCTAAGCTATGACTTAAAGGAAAAGTAAAGATTTACTCTCTGAGGAAGAGATGACAGGAGGCGGTATGAATAATGACGTAGGGGATAAAAGTGAATGCAACAGTTGAGAAGGGCAAGTAGAACAGTCATCTCGCAAAACACCCAAACACAACATCTCTTCTGCATTTCATACAAATGTATTTGTAAGTAAAGTGAATAAGTGAGATATAGATGGGAGGCGACGGAGAGATGGAGGGCTGGCACAGGAGTGTGTCTGACAGGTAAGTTTCAGAATGTGAAGGATTCCACTTGCATAATTATACAACTTTAAAGTCAATGACTCTTTCAAATGAAAAAAAAAAGATGATCAATGAAAGAAAAAGTTGATTAGTTGGACTTTATTAACCTTAAAATTGAAAACATATATGTGAAAAATGCTGATAAGAGAATGAGAAAACAAGCCTCAGCCTGGGAGAAAAGAATCATGTAAAACATGTAAGTGATAAAAACACGGATCTAAAGTACACACACCAATAAGTATGTGAGGCGATGGGTATGTTAATTAGTTTCACTGTGGTAAACATTTCTCGAGGTGACTGACATCAAAACATCACATTATATACCTTAAATATAGGTAACTTTGATTTGTCAATTACACCTTAGTAAATCTGAGAATAAAACTAAATAAAAAGTACTCAAAAAACACTTAAAACTCAAGAATCAACTCAATTTAAAAGAGTTTAAAAGATCTGAGCACATACCTCACTAGAGAAGGTACACATACAGATGGCAAATAAACATAAAAAAAAATACTCAACATAATTGGTCACAAGAGAAATACAAATTAAAATAACAAAGTAATACCTCTATACTGTTATAGGTGGCTAATTAAATTTTTTCTTTTTTAGTGTTTTATTTTTATTTTTGAGAGAGAGAGAGACAGTGTGAGCAGGGGAGGGTCAGAGAGAGAGCAAGACACAGAATCCGAAGACAGGCCCCAGGCTCTGAGCTAGCTGTCAGCACAGAGCCCGATGCGGGGCTCGAACCCACAAACCATGAGATCATGACCTGAGCCAAAGTCATACGCTTAACCCGACTAAGCCACCCAGGTGCCCCTGTAGGTGTCTAATTAAAAAACAAACTGAAAATACCAATGGCTGGTGAGAAGGCAGAGCAACAGAACTCACTCTCAGTCATTGCTGGTGAGAATGCAAGAGTTTGGTCACTTAAGAAGACAGCTCAGCACTTTCTAATAAAGCTGAACAGGTCTGGAGAACACCAAGACTTTGGGAAATAGATGAAGTAGAATTAGCAACAAATAGTGGGAAAAAAAACCCAGTATGTTCACGGTCGACATTGATGCTCCTCTCCAGCTTCGAGATCAGACCTTGGCCTCCACCTAACTAATAAGCAAGTAAGGGTTTCTTATACAGTATTAGGTGGATTACAGATTCTTGGAAAGGCTAGAGAACTACTATACACTGTGCTTCCAGAAACAACTTTGATGGAGGTGCAGGGGACCCCGAGACCCACTATACCTGTGTTGAAGTCAGAAAATGATCACAGGTCACCCACAGTTTAACCACCTCTGCCACTCCCCAGTGCCAGTAAAATAAAGGCCTCATTCCTGGCCTCTGCTGTAGTATAATTATGTTGTGAACCAGTGTCTCTGGTTGTATCTGAGTGGGAGGACCTAAATTGCATGTTCACATATCTGCCCCCTAATAGAAAGGGAAGCTAGGAAATAAATAGTTTGCCTATTTGTTTTTGCCTTTGTTTGTCTGAAGATCCAAAGTGCCTTCTGAGAAGCTATCAAAATGTAATCAGGGTCTCCAAAAAATGTTGAGTGACCAAAATAACCCATGTCTTTGCCCACCTGTAATATGTGAGAATGAAAGAAGATGCAAATCTATACTTTGGTGTTCTCTTATGTAAACAAAAGACAGAAATCATATTGGCTGAATAGTCTAAAATTCTTCTAGCAACCTATATAGCCTAAACCAATTCTGCAGCTGAAAACTAATCTGATATATTTTGATATACTCATTAGATAAGGTAATGCTACTCTTTTTTTTTAATTTATTCATTTTTGAGAGACAGAGAGACAGAGTGTGAGCCGGGGGGCAGAGAGGGAGGGAGGCACAGAATCTGAAGCAGTCTCCAGGCTCTGAGCTGTCAGCACAGAGCCCGAACAGAGGCTCAAACTCACAAACCTTGAGATCATGACCTGAGCTGAAGTCGGCTGCTTAATCAATTGAGCCACCCAGCTGCCCCAAGGCAATGCTGTTCTACGCTTTAAACAGGTCAGTGTATAACTCAATCACTAATATAGTTGTCGTTTTATATAGCTATATTCAATCTTCAAATTTTTTTAATTAAGATGGTTGAGCAACTTTTTTTTTTACCAATGTTAAGAGAAAGTTGACCTGATATAATTGCTGTTAGTTAGAAATTTAAGGGGAATGTATTTAGAAAAACAGTTGGGTTTATTTCTGATTGTTTCTCTATTGGTTCATTTCACTTAATATGAGATCTAGCACTGTTGAAACCAGTGTTTCTATTTCCATCTCTAAGAAGATGTGGAATATTTAAGAACTTTATAGACTTTTCTTTTGGGATCACATATATCCCCTCAAACCATATAGCCATAATTTTTAGGCTTGTAAAATATACATAATGAAGAACATGTAATGCAGATAATAGATAAAACTTATGCAATATCAAGATACCCAACTGGAGTTACATCATAAAAATTTTCCAGAAAATGTCAACTCTCACAAATTCCATTTTTACTGTTACAAATAAAACTACACGTTGGGGGCCTAAACCCACAGGTAATGTGTTTTTTGGGGGTCCCCAAAACCACAAACTTGAGATGAATTAGGATCAGATCATTTGCTTTCTATGACCATTTGGAAATTCTTATTCTTGGTGTGGTTAGATCAGTCAGACAGTCATATTTCTTCTCAATTAGACAATTACCATATGAATAATAATTTAAAAGACTCTATATGAACTCTTAACATGATTCTTATACACAAGTACTTAATGGTCAGTGACCTGAGATTTTGAGCAGCTAATTGGTGAGTCAAACACAACTCTTTTAATACAAACAAAACAACAGCAACTACAAAAACAAAATCAGTAGTTATATTTCAATACCCAGCTCACCATAGCTGATGCTCAGACGGTGTAACTAGGATGTTATCCATTTTAACTCAGAAGGTTCAGAAATGCTGGAAAGAGCAGTCACACCTTCTAAAATAGGAAATAATAATCATTTGCTTTTGACTGAGAAGTGTACTGTTCTTCAGAAGAGAAATAAACTCAAGGCAGTCTCTTAATCTACTCTAACAATTAAGCTAATAAAATCAGAAGTAACTAAAGTACTTTTTGTTCTTCTGATTCACTGAAATAACAAAATGAAGAGGACTTCCAGAAAAGCTGCGAGTTTTTCCAATGAAACTTTAATTTGAAGCTCTTATCCATAAGGTTAAGGCCAAAACTGCATATAAGTGTTCCTTAAGCTTTTCTAAAGTACTTTAAAAGATACTTTTATTTATTAAAAAAAAGTAGCCACATATGACGTCAGATTTAAACAAATGTATATTTTTTCAATACTTAACCCTAGTATACAATAGATACAAACACTGTTAAAACAAAATTCACAGAAAAATAAAGGAAATGTTTAAGAAAAATTTGAGATTCAGAGTAAGCAAAAACAACTCCTGTAACTTATAAATGTTATTTTTTTAAGATGTCAGTAACATAATTTATTTTAAATGTCACAATCTCACTCTGCCCATTATTTTATGATTTTTTATTAACAAATTTCCTTTCAGCATATGGTCATAAAATTAGAGATAGGAAATTCTTACAATGCTGAAATCACATGTTATACCAAGTCTGAACCAATTGCTTTTTCCATTTCCAATTTTTATCCAAGTCATAAATGCACATGGTTAGAAATAAAGTTTTACAGATGGCTTTATAATATGTCCTACACCTCGCAAACACAAGGCTTGTTTCCCTGTAGTAACTATTATTAATTGTCTCTGCTTTGAGTTTCTTTCTGTAGTTAGCTCCTTAACTTTAATAACCAACATAAATTTTTATTTGTTACTGTGTCATTTTAAGTCTTTTTAAAGAAAAGGATTTAACTCACACAATCCCCTCTCCCTTCCCAAAGCTGTATTTTAAATTCCAGTTCTCTCTCAATTCTATCTAATCTTTTGTTTGGTTGACCTCTATGTTCATTAAGAAAACAATGTGCCTCATTCCTTTGACAAAGTTCACTTATCCTATTCCATCCGTCATGTTTTTAGCTACACCTTAACTTTTAAATTGCCATAATTGAAAGATAATATTTACATTTTCTTCTGTCATCATATGTTAAGTACTCTATATTTTGTCTGAGTCACTTCAAAAGTGAAGACAAGTAGGGGGTGGCTGGGTGGCTCAGTGGGTTAAGCATCCGACTCAGTTTCAGCCCAGGACATGATTTCACGGCTTTGTGGGTTTGAGCCCCACTTCAGACTCTGTGCTGATAGTGCAGAGCCTGCTTGGGATTCTCTCTCTCTCTCTCTCTCTCTCCTTCTCTCTTTGCCCCTGCCCCAGTTGTACTGTCTCTATCTCTCTCAAAATAAGTAAACTTTAAAAAAAATTTTTACAAAGTTGAAAGCAAATAAACAGCACTATTTGGGGAGTATTTACTCCCCCCTTCTTGCATTTGGAAAGACCTTCCCTAAAACATTGATCTCTCTCCTTCCCCTAACTTCTCACCATATGAAGAACAACTTATTGGACAGGCAAGTCTGGAAGGGAAACAATATGCTAAGCACAGTTCCTCCTATCTTAGTCTGTTAGGGTTGCTAGAACAGAAATGCCACAGACTAGATGACTTATACAACAAACATTTATTTCTCACAGTTTTGGAGGCTGAGAAGTCTCAGATCGAGGTGCTGGCGTTTGGTATCTGGTGAGAGACCCTTCCTGATTCATTGCTGGCAGTCCTCCCACTGTTACAGAAACAGAATGCTCTCTACAGCCTCCTTTATAAGGACAGGAATCCCATTCATGAGGATCCCACCCTCAGGACCTAATCATCTCCCAAAGGTCCCACCTCAAAATGCCATCTCAATGAGGATTTAGACACACACACACACACACACACACACACACACAGAGAGAGAGAGAGAGAGAGAGAGAGAGAGAGAGACTTAAGAGAGCTCTATACATGTAATAACTGGGGGGTGTGCTTCAGAGAGTGAAACTATCATCTTCATTAAGCACAGTCAGGGCCTTGAACATTTAGAAGATGTTAAGATGAGTGCTTGTCAGGAAGCAAGAAAAAGGGGAGAGGTTAATGACAAAGGAGACATTTAGAGAAACTTCCAGGTGAAGGAACAGTCTATACCATATTGTGGAGGTAGACTCCTGATTCAATCCATTGCCAAACCCATAAACCGATGGAATAGGAGAAAATATCTGCAAGCCATGTATCTGATAAGGGGATAATCTCTAAAATATATAAGGAACTTCCATAATTCAATAGCAAAAGAAAAAAGAAAAAAAAATAACTGAATTTAAAAAAATGGGCTAAGGGCTTGAAGAGACATTTCTCCAAAGAAGATACACAAATGGCCAACAGGTATATGAAAAGATGCTCAATATCATTAATCATCAGGGAAACGCAAATCAAAACCATGAGATGATTATCACCTCACACATGGTAGAATGGCCATTATCAAACAACAATCAAAAAAACCTAACAAAGGATAACAAGTGTTGGCAAAGTTGTGGAGAAACTCAAACTTTTGTACACTGTTCGTGGGAACGCAAAATCATGCAACCATGATGCAAAACAGTGCAGAGGTTCCTCAAAAGATTTTAAAAAATAATTACTATATGATATACTATATATATGCTATTTTTATATACATGCTATTTTATATGTACTATTTTTATATCTACATAGTATTTTTTATATCTGTGTATATAAGTATGTATCTATGTATAAAAATATGGAGGTTCCTCCAAAAATATTTTAAATTACTATATATTATATATATGCTATTTTATATATAAACTATTTATATGTACTATTATATATAATACTTTTATATCTATATACTACTTTTACCTATACTGTTCATTTATACTATTTTTATATATTACTTTAATAGATGTACTATTATATTACCATCTTAATACATACACTATTTTATATATAAATATTGGGGGACAGTCATATTTAAATTTTTATTTAGTTGATAACCTCCATTACACACTAAATTAATATTACAGAAAACAAAAAGAAGACATTTTGAAATTGAACTGAAAGTTCAGAATTCATTAATTGGAACAGAAATATAAACAAGTCTTAGAGGAAACAATCATAACAATACTTCATATTGGAAATGTCCTTTTCCTTGATATAATTAATTTGTGTTTATGATTCATGAACTGTTCCATATTTTTCTGCCACACTTTTGTATCGTACGTGCAACAAACAGAAAAATTCCTAGCTATGCCTATGAGCACACAGGAATTTTCCATAAATTTTCAGCAATTCCACTTGTGGTTATATATCCAAAATACTCGAATCTCAGAGAGATATCTTTAGTCCTATGTTCACTGAAGCACCATTCACAGTAGCTAAAATATGGGGGGGAATATTCATCAATTGATTAATGGACCAAAAAATGTGGTATATGCAGGCATTTGGAATATTATTCAGTCTTAATAAGGAAGGAAACCTTGCAATACATAACAACACTGATGAACCTGGAGGACATTATGCTAAATGAAATAAGCCAATCACAGAATGACAAATATTGCATGATTCCACTTACACAGGGTCTATAAATTGGTAATACTAATGAAAACAACAAATAGAAATATGCTGCCAGTGAGTGGGGGAGGGGAAATGGGCAGTTGCTAATCAATGGATATAAAATTTAAATTATGCAAGATGAGTAAGTTTTAGCCATACACTCTACAACAATGTGCCTATAGATAACAACACTGTATTGTACACTTAAAAATCTGTTAAGAGTGGGCACACCTAGATGGCTTGGTTGGTTAAGTGTCAGACTTTGGCTCAGGTCATTATCTCCTGTGTAGTTCATGAGTTCAAGTCCTGTGTTGGGCTCGGTGCTGACAGCTCAGACCCTGAAGCCTGCTTCAGATTCGGTTCTCCCTCTCTTTCTGCCCCTCTTCCACTCATTCTCTCTCTCTCTCTCTCTCTCTCTCTCTCTCAAAAATAAACATTAAATTTTTTTAATTATTAAAAAAATCTGTTAAGAGGGTAGATCTCATGTTAAATGTTCTCATCACAATAAATCTTTTTAAATGTCCTTTTAAATAACAGAGAGCTGTATATCACAAGGAGCGTGTTTTAATCTATGCAAAATTTCAAAAAAATCAGTAAGTATGTTGGGGATCCCAGGATGGAATGAAGACTGTGGTAAATTAATTATATTATGAGCATAAGACACAACTGTGCTGAAGGAAGTGAGGGTAAAAAATGAGCTGACCTAATTGCAATGCTAGGTATTTGACCAAAGAATACAAAAATACTGATTCAAAGGGATACCTGCACCCCGATGTTTAGAGCAGCATTATGAACAATAGCCAAATTATGGCAACAGCCCAAATGTCCTACAACTGATAAATGGATAAAGAAATTGTGGTAGATAGAATTTGTGGGTCAGCTGGTTAAGCATCAGACTCTTGGTTTTGGCTCAGGTCATGATCTCACGGTTCATGAGTTCGAGCCTGAGATTCTCTTTCTCTCCCTCTCTCTGCCCTTCCCCCACTCATTTTTGCTCTGTCTCACTCAATTAAAAAAGAAACGAAGCCATAAAGAAGAATGAAATCTTGCCATTTGCAACAATGTGGAAGGAGCTAGAGAGTAGTATGCTAAGCTAAGTCAGTCAAAGAAAGATAAATACCATATTAGTTCACTCATATGCAGAATTAAAAAACAAATCAGATGAACATGGCAGGAGGAAAGAGGCAAACCAGGAGAAAAAACTGAGGGTTGCTGGAGGGAGGTGGATGGGGGGAATGAGTTACATACGTGATGGGGATTAAGGACTGCACCTGTTTTGATGAGTACTGGATGTCGTATGTAAGTGAGGAATCACTAATTCTACAGACCTGAAACTAATATTATACTGTATGTTAACTAACTGGAATTTAAATAAAAACTTGGAAAAAAAAAAGGAGCTGACCTAAGTATCTTTGGAAAATGATGTTATCACTGGAAACTGTAAGACTTGAGACAAAAGAAGTGTACAACACTGTACTCTGCAAATTCTTTCTCTCCGGATGAAGATTAACAATTCTGAAACTTACTTACATGTATATTGGAGTTGACCAAATAAGTAAATGGATATTGGAGGGAACTGGGTTTCTCACTCTCAGAGAGGGAAGACAAAGATAAGTACTAAAGATCAAAATGACCCTGTGGTATTTGCACTGGAGTTGGACACATTAGCATGAATGGATGTTTGCATAATAAATGTACAGAATTATTTTAATAAATAAAATACATTTTATAAATTATAAATTTATAAACTATAATTTATTTTATAAATTTATTTTATTTATTAAAATTTTTTTATGTTTATTTATTATTGAGACAGAAAGAAACAGAGCATGAGTGGGGGTTGGGCAGAGAGAGAGGGAGATACAGAATCCGAAGCAGGCTCCCGGCTCTGGCTGTCAGCACAGAGCTGGACGCGGGGCTTGAACCCACAGACTGTGAGATCATGACCTGAGCTGAAGTCAGACGCTTAACCAACCTAGCCACCCAGGCGCTCCTATAAAGTCATTTTAATAAATAATAGATCCCTGGGTTAGTGTGCAGGCATATGTTACCCAGCTCTCTGTGCTCACAGGATAAGGAGCAATTACATTCTAGTAACAATCACATCCATTGCTCAGACCCTGCTTTCTAAGTGCCATGCTCCAATAAAGGGAAGCAAAGCTACCTGGGAAAACGAAGCAGAAATAACATGAGATGAGCCTGTGGCATTTTGCAGTATCAGGAAGTGAGATAGAAATAAAAAACAAAAGATGGCGGCATTTCAAAAAGGTATAGTAGCCAACCTGAAAGAAGCTCCCATTGGCCAAAGCTAGAACAATTTACAAAATAAATGTTAACATAAAATACAATGTAAATATATGTACATTCATCATGATATGAGTAAATAATTGCATAAGCAAATAAATTGGTAGAGGAAGGAGAAAACTCTTCCCTAAGAATTCCACATAATATATATGTAGATAGTGCTCAGCCCCTCTTCAGGAATTAGAACAAAACTCCTACCTCTGAAGTGTGGGCTGTGCATAGAGGTTTTGTTTCAAGAAGGAGAGAAGAAAGAGTAACTTCACAGTGAGACATCTGACTGGCACCACCTTAACCAAATGACCACAGGTCTAATTATGGAAAAATATCAACACAACCTCAGATTGTAGAAACCTCAGAATATCCTTCAAAATACCTGACCAGATTCTGCAAACCTGTCAAGGTCAAGGAAAACTGAGAAATGTCTCAGAGGAGAATGGGGAAACCTGACAATTAAAATCAGTGTGTACCCTGGATGGATTCCTGGAAGAGAAAGAGGACACCATTGCAAAAGTGGTGAAACTCAAATAAAGTCTGGAGTTTAATAATAATAATGTATCAACATGAGTTCCTTAGTTTTGACAAATGTACCAAAATAATATAAAATAACAGTGGGGTAAACTGGGTGAGGAGTTTATAGAAACTCTCTACACTATTTTTGCAACTTCTCTGTAAATGTAAAATTACTCCAAATACAATGTTTATAAAAAATAGATGATGAGATACAGGAGTTTTGGCAGAAGCTTTCATCTTTACTAGGTTTCCAGAAGCAATAAATATAGCTTCAGGTGAACATTCTGGTAAGAGTGATTCTCCTGACGGGTGTAAAAGTAAAAAAAAAAAAAAAAAATGTGAAGGGAATCCTTCCCTAGGAGACACATTTCATTAATTTGAAAATTCCATACCAAGAGGCAGTGGAAACAGCATTTTGTACTAAAAACACTTGCTCACAAGAAATTGTCATTAGTCAGCTCCCAAAGCAAATACAACACTACAGTTTAAGGAAAATTGAGATTTATAGAGAAAATGATTAGAGGTTTTTTTAAATGTTTATTTATTTTTGAGAGAGAGAGAGAGAGAGAGCAAGTGGGGTGGAGGCAGAGAGAGAGGGAGACACAGAATCTGTAGCCGACTCTAGGCTCTGAGCTGTCAGCACAAAGCCAGACACAAGGCTTGAACTCATTAACCATGAGATCATGACCCCAGCCTAATTCGGAAGCTGAACTGACTGAGCCAACCAGGTGCCCTGATTAGAGGTCTTGATGAACCTCTAGAAAGGAAAAAGAAAGAAAAACAAAAATCTCAAGATTTCCACTGTGGCAAATTTATAAACTTTTCAAGAAACGTTGATCATCTCCATTGTCCCTAATAAAAAAATCTTATAGATGGCTATATTTCATCTCCAGAATTGGAAATACACAAGGTCAACAAGATGTATCACAATGTAAGGTCGCAGGTCATAGAATCTGAAGCACTGGTCCATACTAGATGTCATCTTGGTGAGGATGAATTGAAGTTTTCCTCCAAATACCCTCTCTCTAAATCTATACACTAGAGTTTTTGCTATCATCTTCAACAGCACCAAGGACTAGAAACATGGATTTTTTCAGCACCAAGTACTGAGCATATGGATTTTACCTGGTATGATTAACTCTAGTAACTAAGCATTAGCTTATCTAAATTTTGTGTTAATACTGTGATAGCCTAGTGTGTCCTAGTAACTCTGATTCTTTTTTTTTTTTCTAAATGGGGCACCTGTATAAATTGAAGTTTATTTTCTGTTAGTCTTTCCTAAAAATAGAAGACTGACCAAGGTCTCTGTAGAGATAAATGGCTTATCAGCATGTCTGCTGAAATATTTTTTTAGGTTAAAACATAAGGGACTTCTGGACTTTAAGATTCTGGATTCTAAAATGCCAGGATGCAGAGAGCTATACAGAGAGCATTATTCAACTTCCAATAATGTTACAAGTTTTTCCCAGAGAGTTGGTTCAATTTATCTAACAAAACATCGTGTGATTTTCTGACTAGTAATAAAGTGTGGGGCTGCTAGCAACACCCACTTTCTTTCCTATGCCCTGTCACAGGTCGGGGTTTCTGAAAATTAGACTCTGAGAAGGAGACTGGATGCAGTTAATGCAGGGTGTTTACTAAAAAGCATCCTTGGGATCAACATCTGTGGGAGGAAGGAGACAGAGAACTGAATGGGGAGAAGTTAAACTTCAAGGGCAACTCCACAGGGATCTCAGGATTAAAAATGGCTCCTGAGGTTTGTACTGCATGGGGTCAAAGCCTGCCTTTTACACCTCCACCCCAGTCACTGGACATGGGCCTCCCTGAGAAGAGTGTGAAGGGAGGGACAAGGCAGTTTTCTACAGCAGAGGGCTGCACCCCTTAAGGGCTGGTAGTCATCTGACTGCACTCCGTTAAGCCAAAGCAGAGGAGTGCTTCCTCAAAGGGGGTCTCAATGGTGCATCCCTGTATCTATCACAGCCCCCAGCACTCGAATCCTACTTCCTGGAAAAGTCCCTTGTAAACAGATTTCCATGCAAAATTACGGATATTTTATATGCATCTAGTAATATTCATGAGCATTCAAGTGTTTCAGACAACTTCATCAGACATTTGGATTATTATTGTTGTTGGTTTGTCAGTATAAATATGCCAAGATGAAAATCAGTGTACCGGATCTTAAATCTTCCACAGTGCCAAACACATTACTATGCTCTATATCGACACTCGGCAAATATTTGAAGATGGTCCAATATAAAAGAATTAACATGGCTATAAATTTAGAGAAACATGGTTCCAAGTCCCACTTTGATCAATTATTACCTCCCTTGTTTAAATCTTTCTCTTCATCTGAAAAAAGAAGTGCTAAATGATAATAAGTAACAAATAAGTAATAAAAAGAGTGCCTATTCCATTTACAATGCAGAGCATTTTGAGTAACTGATAATATATAAATGCTAACCTTGGCTAAATGCCCCTTGTGTGCCAAGCATTGTTACAGAGCTGTGAATGCATTCACTCACTTAATCCTTAAAACAAGGAGTGTTTTTAACATCACTGGTTATGCAGGTTAAGAAACTGAGAGAGACATGAAATAATTTTCTCAAGGTTAGAGAATTAATGAGTATCCGTGCTAAGATGTGAATTCAGATCTGCTCTCACAAACTACTACATCATACTGCCTCCCCTTAAGTATTGTTCTTTACAGTCTGAATGCACCAATGCTAGTTATCATTAAATCGATGCATATACAGTTGATCTTTCATAATCATTGTACATAATAAGAAGCAAAATCATATATGTCCATTAAATTATTTATTCCCCAAGCCCATTGAGCTCCTCATATATGCCAGGCACTTATCAAAATGAAGGTGGTAGAGTAGTGAGTAAAACAGTGATCCCCTTACTCATGCAGATTATATCCTAGTGGGGAAAACAGATAATAAAATTACAAAAAAGTAAAATACACAGTATATTAGATACCTTAGATAAAGAAGAGTGCTAAGAAGAAAACAATTAAACAGGAAAGTTGTTACATAATGTCAGTGCTTAAATATTTTGAGTTGAATTCTGAGTAGAAGTTTTGAGTAGAATTTAATTGCTCAATCAGAGCTTAGCATAGATCTTAACAAAAAGTAGATTCTCAATTATGTTCATCATTTTAATGTAAAAAACTAAAGAAAGAAGATATTTCAACAATGTCCATAGATATAATGACGATATAGCAGTGTTAATTTTAATTTCAATTTAGGGTAACTATTTTGTATGGAGGAAACTATTTCAAACAGGTGCAAGTTTTATCATTTAAGCAAATTTAAGCAATAGGAAGAAATACCACTTCATCAAAGATTTCACAAACATAAAATATAGTTTTAAATTACACATTTTATCATAATGTGCCTAAAAATTATATTAAGTTCTTATATAATCTTCTTCCATTTTGTGTTTTAAGTTTAGCAATTTCTTCTTCAAATGTTCGAGGACGTAGGAAATTGCTGTTGCGGTGCTATCACACTCACAATTTGGATTTTAGATGATGTTTTCTATTTGAATATATTCTCTTTTCAGTTTCAGATTGTAATCTGCACTGTACAAACTGTACACTAATAAGTGCCATCACTTACATAGTGTTTACTATTTGCTTAGCACTGCTCTAATACCTTTCACATGTATTTTCTAATGTATTTTTTTTATAACAGTGGTAAGTTGTAGGCATTATAAGTATCCAATTTTACACATATAGAAACTAGGAGAGTGGTTGTATACAGAATGAATGAGTATCAATTAATCTGATCAAGGACACCATGATCTTAGTTATTACATCAGTCTGTACCTCTTCAAAAAGAAATCCTACACAACTTTCAATTTAGGAAATTAATGTACAGTTTATTGAAGTATGATCCTATTTTCTCACCAGGTGTTACTTTCTTTTTCCTTAAAAAATATGGCATTTTAATAAGTCTTATATGTGATAAAGACACTTGGAAGGGAAGCAGAAATAAGATAACAACAGAGAGGGAGACAACCATGAAAGACTTAAATACAGAGAACAAACTGAGGGTTGCTGGCAGGGTGTTGGGTCAGGGGATGGGCTAAATGGATGATGGCCAGTAAGTAGGGAACTTGTTGGGGTGAGCACTGGGTGTTATATGTAAGTGATGAATCACTAAATTCTATTCCTGCAATCATTATTACACTATATGTTAAGTAACTTGGATTTAAATTAAAAATAAATTAAATTAAATTAAATTAAGATAAACTGCAAAATAAATAAATAAATATTAAATTTTATAAACTTATAATCAAATAAATTATATTAAAAATTAAAAATAATACATACTAAAAACACGTCACTGTCTAATTATTTTACCATTATCTTGAGGTTATTTATATCTATTGTATCTGCATGATAGAAACACAATAAAATGGTATGCTACTTCCTGCACATGCCTTTCCAATTTTACATCCAGCGATGTTATGTTGGTAGCTTGAAATTGGCTATGGTGAGAGTATTTATGCCATGAAAATCAAAATTTATTTATTATTTTATTGATTGCCTATACTTTAAAAAGTGATGAAAAATATTAATAGAGCATATGAAATTGAAAAAAATATGGCATTTTAATACATCTTTTATGTCATAAAGACACTTCGCTAACACAACAAAAGAAGTCCTTTCAAGAGTTCTGGTTTGAGAAAATGGACTACACATACCCCACCCTGTTTTTCTCACTGAATACAACCATAAATCCCAAATAGAATGCATGGAACAGCCACTGGAGAACCCTGAAAAGTAAATGGTAGCAGCTGGAAGGGAACTAGAGATCAGAATTTTTTAAGTTCCCTTGAAATGGAAGTAAGTTTATTTATTTATTTTTCTCCTCCAAAGGTAGCTCAACACCCAGACCTGTGCACTAAATGCAGATAAAAGAAGCTTTAAGAAAAACTATGTTTCTGGTCCAAGCAACAGGAAAGGGATTCTCAGTGAGTCAGGGAGAATGAAGGAAATCTTCTGTTGATTTTATTTCCCTTCCTTACCACCCTAACACCCTGGCAGTATCATGGGAGCAGTGAGAGCAAAGCCATGGCCTTGATAATGAGTAGTTAACCTAAAACTCTAAGAAGGAGAGAATCCTCTCTGACCAGAGAAACTATGGATCAAAGAATATGAGCCAAATCCCTGTTGCTTTCCTTCTTTCTCTTTTCCCACACTACAGTAAGTGCACAGCAGAAGAAGGAAACTCAAAATATAAACTAAAATGAAATACAAGAAAATTAAAATAATACAAAAAACATGGGTAAGGAGAAACAGAACAAACATAAAAGGAGGCATAGCAAACGAAAATAATTAATACATAATAATAATAATTATAATGGTAGTAAACAAAACATAAAAAAATAGAGTAAGTGTAAATGATCTAAATATACTAATTAAAAGATAGTATGATTGGATTAAAAACTCAATTATATGCTGTCTACAAAAACCCACTGTAAATATAATGATATAGGTTATGTTTAAAGTAAAAGGATGGAAAGGTATACATATATGCAAATGCCAATTAAAAGAAAGTTGAAATGACTCCATTAATATCAGCAAAGTAGACTTCAGAACAAGGAAAATGATCATGGGTAAAGGAAAACATTATATAATAATTAAATGATCATTTCACGAAAAATACATAACAGTCTAAATATGTATGCACTTAAGAGCTTCAAAATACATGAAGCCAAACTGGTAAACTGGAAAGAGATATGAAAAAATTCACAATTATAGTTGGACATGTCAACACTCCTGTCTCAGTAACCAACAGAACAAGTAGACAGAAATCAGCAAAAATACAGAACTAAACATCATAACTAATTGCATCAACTAACATTTATAAATGCTCCAAAAAATGACAGAAGAAGTCAGTGTTCTGAAGTGCACATGCAACATACAGCAAGATAGACCATATCCAAGGTCATAAAACAAATCTTAATAAATGTAAAAGAGATTAAAAGTACAAAGTGTGTCCTCTGATTACAAGGCAAAGAGCAAATCAATAATAGAAAGATAATTGGGATTTGAAAATGAAACATACTTTTAAACAATCCATAGGTCAATGAGGTCTCATAAAAATTTGAAAATATGTTAAACTAAAGTAAAAGAAAAAGATAAAAAATCAAAATTTGTGGGACGTAGCTAAGGAGTGCCTAGTGAGAGCATTCCATGCTGATATTATCAAAGAAGAATGGCTTCAAACCATCAATTTAAGTTTCTATTTTAAGAAACTAAGAAAAGAAATACAAAGTAACCTCAAAGCAAACAGAAAGAAAAGGATAAAGAAGAACAGAAATCAATTCCATTGAAAACAAAGAAACAAGAGAGAAAATCAGTACAAACAAAAGTTGTTTTTTTTAAAAAGAATAAAGTTGATAAACTTCTAGCCAGACTGACAATAAAAAATAGAGAAGAAACAAATTACCAGTATGAAAATATTATTCATAATAGTTTGGATACAACCCAACTTATGCTTACTGAGCTCTATATCTGTTGGAGTCAGATTCACCGTGAATTTGCCCACATTTAAAATATCCAATGTAAGGAATAAAGATCTACAATATTCAGACTGAACATTATAATCCGTTTACTCACAAATGATATATCAGAGTGCCTATTTTGCAGGTTTCTGATGGAGCAATGAAATCAAATGACAAATGGAGTATCTTACAAAGCAATAAGCTTATAGAATTGTCAAAGACACATCATGTAAGAGTTAAAGGGGGGTTAAAAACCATAATATTGTCACAGCAATTTTTTTAAAAAGTAAAATTTTTTAAAAACCTAAACGGTAGAATAAAGGTTTCATTTCTTATAGAATAGTGCCAATATCACAAAGCGCAATTGGCCATGCAATCTTACAAAATAATTAATCTTTAGCAGCTGCCCATTGGTGGAAAGAAATCCAAATGAAATAATCTCTTCTATTTCATTCAGCAAAGATACTCTTTTGAGAGAAATTGATGAGATGGCAAAAGATTTTTGAAAATTAGCTGTGTAACAACAACTGCAGTCAAGCAAACTTTAAATTCAAATGGGAGAAACATCCTGGGTGATAATACACATTTCGGCTTGCATAAAATTACCGAAAATGAATACAAAAGGTTTATCTGTGATTAACAACCTAAAATAATTACATTAAAAGAAATCTTTTCCCAATGTCATCACTGTACAACAAATGAAACACGAACAAGAGGAATAGCTGTTCAGCCTAATGAATTTATAACCAACTTTTTAAAAGGACTACCAGGTGTTTCATCAAATCACAGCATTATTCCTTAAAAACAGTCACCAAGAATCTTAGTGATAGATCCCATAAATCAGTTATTTGGTTATCAGCATTAGTAAATTTGAGTAACACCTTTTTCTTCTTTAGAGCCCAGATAGGGCACTGCACTACACTTTTGTCTGGAAATTATGCATTTAGTACTTCATTCTACTTAT
>CM053569.1:22421041-22441817 GCA_028646485.1 Cryptoprocta ferox | reverse complement strand
AAATACTTCTGTTTAGTACATCCTAGATTAAATAATAACAAATTAAATACTCATATTTTAGCATGCAAATTAATAAGATTTCACTGAAGTTCCCCAATGTGAGAAGCTGTTATATTTGTTCCCCGTTGGCCATAAGTAAGAACACACAAAACTCCTAGGAATGTATTACATTTCATGTTATTGAATAAAAGTATAAGAAAAGCTTATAAAAGTGTAAGAAAGCTGTGATTTCTTGGTAAATTTATCATGTTATGAAATGACATAATTTCCAGCAAAAAAAAGTTACAAAGTAAGGTTTACCTGTATTTGTTTTACTTGTTCTGTTTTTTTTTTTCTGGGGGGGGGGTCTGTGTGTGTATCTTATTTAGGAACACCACTCTTAAAGTTTATCTTGGTGAAAACAAAAGCACACATCTTCTATTCGAACTGTGCTCAAAACAATTCAGTCCTTTAACTGTTTTGTGGCTTAAAGCATATGCTTAATAGCCACATTTTCCATACATTATTGCTACAGAAAACATGGAATAATTTAAAAATTGCTATTTAAAACAAAGAAAACTGTTGGATTTTTGAAAGAATCATCAGAGTGTGATTTTTGAAATTTAAAATGTTGTCACTAAATATTTTATGCTATCCTGTCGCATACTACAGTGACGGAAAGCAATGCCTTGACTATATCCAAAGTCATCTGAGTTGCCTGCATGAGGTTTCTCTCTACTTAATAAGCTTCAAGGATGAGACAAAAGTCCACAGGGAATCAGTAATACCTCTTGCTTTCATTTTGTTTAGTCCAAGTACAGAAAACCAGAAGAAAGAAGAAATACAGTATATGGATCCCTGACTTTTGTGTACAAAATAGAGTTCATTATTAAAACAGCAGCATATGTTCTCTAGCTGCTTACAAAGTGATAGGTATAAGCATATAGAGAACTGTAGAGTAAGAGTACACAGCTATAAAAACAGAATTTTATATCTGCTTGATAGTTTTTGTAAATTAAATGAGTCTAGAGGCTGGTACTGTCCAGGGGAAGTCCAATAAATAGTGATTATTGTGATAATCACCTCTTAACTTGATATAAGTACACCTCATGTTATGGAAAATGTTTTAATGTGCCATAGAGCAACCTAATTTTGCATCAGAATCACCCTTGGAATTCTTTAAAAGCAAATTTCAGAATTCTGAGATGCAAAACCAGGAACTCTGATGTTGGGTCTCTAAACCTGAATTCCCTGGTCATTTTTGGACCAATGTGTAGGAAGCTATGGTTCTAGACATTAAACTAGTCATAGATGCCTTTACAAGCAAGTCACCTTCCATACTGCTTAGTATTGATTAGGTTTTAGACTCCTTACTGCATGCCCAGAATTAAAACAATTTTTTAAGTTTATTTATTTGAGAGAGAGAGAGAGAGAAAAAGAGAGAGAGAGAGAGAGAGAGAGAGCAGGGGAGGGGCAGAGAGAGAGGGAGAGAAACAATCCCAAGCAGGCTTCCTGCTGTTATCACAGAGCCCGACCCAGGGCTGGAACTCACAAATAGTGAGATCATGCCTGAGCTGAAATCAATAGTCGGATGCTTAACCAATTGAACCACCCAGGTGTCCCAAAACTTTTTAAAGTATAGAAATACAGGAATATATTCCAAGTTAAAATAACCTGAACTTTTAAAGATAAATAATTTTAATATTTTGTCGTACATACTTTTTGTCTTTTCCTGTGTTCTATGAATATGTATGAGAATTAGCATGGAGACTCAATATCTCATGGAATATCATCAAATTTAAGATGCCAATGACTATACTGTTCATTATTTTATGAAATATTAAAAGAAAAAAGCTGAGTATTAAAACCTGACAAAATGCTTTCTTAACACACAATTCTTATTAGACTTATTGCAGGTACTATTTTAGACTTATTAAGGCACAAATGATATATGACCCAATCACCTTGGGCACTGACAGCATTAGTGTTATGTCAGAGAATGGGAAAGTTTTGTTAGCATTTCCTAACTGCTTACACTTTCCTGTTTCATTTTTTCCATCAACTAAGAAACATGTTACTAAAGGCTATGTAGCCTCTGCTGAAAGTCAGCAGGATTTTCTGTCAAATTTATAAGTGATGCTCTAATGATAGTTTTATGTTATGCATGATTCTTTGACACTAGCCGTTCACTGCCAGAACTGCCTTCCATGTATTAAATGAGATTAGGAAATTCTTCTTTCAGTTCCCATTCTTGTCTGGTAATGATACCTCCTTTTCCAGATGTTCCAGTAACTAACATATCACAGATTCATCTACTTATTGGGAACTTCTTTTCATAGGACATGCAAAGCTCCTTATCGTTGATTTGCAAGGATCACAAAGTGAGTATCTATTCAATTTCAGTAGCTGATATCTTTTGGTTTTCAAAAGCAACTGCAATTTATAGACATATCAACAATGTATAGACTTACAGTGCTCCATATATTTGTCAACACATGGCAGTGTTAGTAATTTTATTTATTTAAAAAATTTTAATTTAAGTTTATTTATTTATTTTGAGAGAGACAGAGACAGTATGAGTCGGGGACGGGCGGAGAAAGAGAGGTAGAGAGAGAATCCCAAGCAGGCTCTGCACTGGCAGAGCCCCATGCAGGACTTAAACTCACAAACTTGAGATCATGACCTGAGCCAAAACCAAGAGTCACTCAACTGACTGAGACACCCAGTCGCCCCAGTAATTTTATTTTTAACTATTCTGGTGGTTGTGTAATCATATCTGATTCTTCATTAACTTACATTTGTCTAATTATTATTATATGGGTATTAATGAGATTAACCAGCATTTTAAATGTTTCTCAGACATTTTCATAAAATCTCTTTTGAAGTACCAGTTCATTTCTTGTGGTCATTTTTCTTTTGGGCTATTTTTTTCTTACTGACTTATGGGAATTCTTCATAGTTTCAGACACTATTAAGTTTCAGACAACAAGCACTTTTATTATATGCATTGCAAATATCTTCTACTCATTGGCTTGCCTTTTCACTATCTTATTTCTGTCATTGAATAAAAAGAATTGCTTAATTTCATTGTACTGTAGCTATGAATATTTTCCTTTATGGTTAGCTGATTTTGTGTGTGTGTGTTTTGTTAAAGAAACATTTTCTTAAATCCCCCTTCCCTCCCACCAAGAAAGGTACTTTTCTACCTTATTTTATAGTGGACTTACTGGTTTCCCTTTTACATTTAGTTTCATTCCACTTGGGGTAATGTGTGAAGAAGGGATCAAATTTATTTTACTTTTTTTCATTTGCATATTCAATAATCCAAGATTATGTATTCATAGTCTTTTTTCTCATTGCTCTGAAAATTCACCTTTGTTTATATTGTATTTCTGTTTTCTGTTATTGGATTCTAATTTTGCTTCATTTCCTTATTTGTCTATCCTTATGCCAACAACTGTCTTAACTACACTAGTTTTGTAAAGTCTTAGTATCTATCAGAGCAAGTTTTCTCACTTTTCTATTCTACTTCAGAATTTCCTGGGTAGTCTTGAATCTTTGTAATTCTATATACATTTTAGAATAAGATTTTAAATTCTGGAAAAAAATGTTGGGAGTTTCTACAGGGTAGTTTGAGGAGAACTGACATTTTGAAATATTGAAACTTCCAAGCCGTGAAAAGTTTTGTCTATTACTAAATTTATATTTCTATTATTACATTTACATTACTTCTCTCTATTTTGTACATTTTCTTTCAATCCCAGTTTACATGTTTCTTTGTAGCAATTTTGTACATCTTAGTGAAATTTATTCCCGTTTTCCTTTTTAAATATTTTTGAAGTTACTGTAAATGATACATTTTTAATGTCAGTAGGATTGTCAGTGAGGTTTCCTTTTTCGTTTCTCCTGTTGGTTTTGTTTCCTTTGTTTTTTTTTTTTAATGTTCTTCAGTTTGTCAGGTGCTTATGAATGTTTCAGTCTTTTCAAAGAATCAGCTTTTAGTTTTGCTAGGTCTCTACAATATATGTTTGTTTTCTATGTTAATAATTTTGGTTCTTAACATTTATAATTTCTTTTCTTCTATTTCCTTTAGGTGTCATTTGCTGAAATTTTCCCTAGCTATTTAGAGAGGTGCTTAGTTCATTAATTTTCAACCATTCACCTTTTCTGATTTAAAGCCATATATATTTTTTTCTAATAGCTTTAACTGCACTCTAAATTTTTGCTGTATAACGTTTTGTTGTCACTCAACTCAAAATATTTTCTAATTTTCATTTTAGTTCGTTCTTGGACACATATATTATTGTAGAAGTCAATTTTTAAATTACCAAATATTTTGGGATTTCTGAGCAATCTTTTTTATGATTTATAGCTTGTTTATATTGATTTCAATTTTTCCTGAACTAGAAGCAGACTATAAAGTTAATAAGAAAGTATAGAGACATACCAAATTGTTGGCTTGTTGGGTGTCAGTAAGCTGGTGGTGAAATTTGGATTCCCTGGAAAAGCCAAATATGTATTGCAGAGTTTTTTTATTATGTTTTGTTTTGTTTTTTAACTCACATCAATTTATAATGAAATATGATTTTTATTCCATAAAATTACTTGTAAAATCATATTGAAATAAACATGATAAGAAAAAAATAAAGGTATCTTATGGTATTTTTTTCTTTTTAAAAACTCAAAATCCTTTAGATAGTAGACTTTAGAGGATAAATCCTTCTAATTCTTTATGTTGTGGTATAGATACACTGACTCATTAACTCATTTATTTGGCCAACAATTGTTGAGCCCCTACTATGTGTCATGCATTCTTTAAAATAACCATGATCAAGAGAGCCAGAGTCTCCTTCCTCATGGAGCTTAAGGTCTAGCAGGTATTGGGAACAGAGTCAAAAATATGCCATGGTATTATTTTGTTTGGGTCTGTTCTAAACAGCATACCCATGTATATATGCTAAGACTTCCTTAGGAAAAAACTGTATGGTACCATGTGTTTTTCTATTAATAAACTCAAATTTTACAATCAAAAATGTCTTTCTAGCATGCAAAGAGGACTTAACCAGGTGTGGAAATAATTATATTTGTATGCAGGACAGAATTTGGACTTTGAAAATACATTACTTAAAATAGTCAGAAGTTATTGCTATTGGAGTTCATTTTGCACAGATTTGCATCATTTAGGCAGAAGCTGAAAATGTTAAAAGACAGTTCAAGAGTATATTGTATTCCATTTCTTAATGCCTCATGAAAATTTCACCTTAAGACAAATTGTACCTGATCACCTGCTAAATCTACTAGTCAACTTTTCACTCTATTCTTTAACAACAGGGAATGTAAGCCCTTATAATCAATATCAATAAGTAGTAATATATCAATATAAAAATAGCAGTTGGAGGGTGTGTAGACTACCAAATTAGGTGGGGGAAAAAACAGAAGTCAAGTAATAAGATCAACTTCCTTTCATCTTGCTAAAAGGTAAACTTGAATAAAGTAAAAAACATGAATCAAAGGAAGAAAATAGGACAAAGTACAGTCATACTTCATTATTATAGATTCCATAATTAAAGATTCACCTATTCACAGGGCTCGTGGATGGCTCAGTTGGTTAAGTGTCCAACTCTTGATTTTGGCACAGGTCATAATCTCACCATTCATGGGATCAAGCCCCGTGTTGGGCTCTGTGCTGACAGTGAGGAGCCTGCTTGGGATTCTCTCTCTCCCTCTCTCTCTCTCTCTCTGTCCCTCCCCCACTCTCTCTCAAAAGAAATAAATATTGTAAAAAATTCACCTCACTAAAATGCATTTGCACCCCCAAAATGAATAATCAAAGCTGTTTCATGGTCATTCACAGACATGTACAGAATGTCAAAACTTTGAGTTACTGTTAGAGCATGTTCCCAATGCTCTAACATTGGTCAATGTTAAGGTCAAACAAGATGATGTTCTGTCTTCTTGTTTCAACCCTTATTCTGATTATCTTCTTTGCCATTTATTTGGTGCCACATTATTTGCAATTTTTTGCTTTTTCTTGGTGATTTTACCATTTAAAATGATCTCCAAAGCATAGTGCTGAAATGTTCTGTAGTTTTCCTAAGCATGAGAATGATATGCTTTATGGAGAAAGTACATGTGCTAAATAAGTTCATTCAAGCATGAATTATAGTGTTGTGGCGATGAGTCCAAGGCTAATGAATCAATAACATCTATTAAATAAAATGTTTTTAGATAGAAACACACAGAAACCTCTATGTACTGATTAGTTGACAACAATATAACCAGAGACTCTTAGGAAACTAATCTTGCATTTCTCCTAGGAACAATAGTTCGTTGTTCATTAATTCAGTGCTCCTTGTAGGCTTATAGAATATAACTACTGTGAATATGAAAATCAGCTGCATTTTGGTAGGAGATATGAATACAAAAGTTTGGTGAGCATCTGACAGATCTATACATGATGGTACTTAAGAGCACCCAATTTTAGCCAAACGTTTTTTATTGTTGCAGTCAAGGAAAAAACAAAAAACAAAAAAACCCAAACATGGCTTAGAGATAGAGAATAAAATGAAGTGAGAACTTGTCTCTAGGGGATCCAGAGGAAGGGAAAATAGAAGCTGAGGCATCTAATCCTTTAAATAACTTTGAAAACTAGTCCCAAGTTTTCTACTTCACAAAGTTCACTAGAAATCTTGAAAAGGGCATTCAGTTCCCATTGGATTTATCATTCTCTACCGCTGGGTGATTTAAGATATTAAAGCTAGAAGATTTCCTTATGCATAAAAAGACATTTATTTTTTTAATTGGCGTACATATTCTTTTTTTTTTAATGTTTTCACAAATAGCAACTCAACCTTGTCTATATATGTAATCAAAACTCATCCAATGCCAAACATCAAGAACAATGTGTTGTGTACACTAAGTCTCTACAAATATGTGTTGAGTTTATGAATTAGTGAAAAATGGTTTACACACATTTGGGACTCAGGGGTGGAGACAGATAGGCATGGCCATTAGGTGGCTTTTTCTTTTTTTAAGTAGGCTTCATGCCCAGCATGCCCAGCATGAAGCCCAACGTGGGGCTTGAATTCACAACCTCCCAAGATGAAGACCTGAGCTGTGATCAGGAATCAGACAGTTAACTGACAGAGATACCCAGGCACCCCACAAGAGGCTACTTTTACAGTCATGATACCAAAGCAGTTCATCAGGAAACTCATTTCAAAAAGTATTCTGCTATGCAAAAAGAACTCCAGCCAAAAATAAGCTAATTAAATGTCTTCCTGTCTGTAAATAAATAATAAATATTTGATGAGAAATCTCAACTGTTCAAAGCAAAATCACCTAGGTGCTATACTTGGATCCTTCCTAAATCAATTTTTTAAAAAGGATCAAATTGATTAAGAAATATATAATCCCTGGGGTGCTTCAGTGGCTCAGTCAGTTAAGCATCTGACTCTTGGTTATGACTCAGGTCATGATCTCACAGTTCGTGAGTTCAAGCCCCCTGTTGGGCTCTGTGTTGGCAGTGCAGAGCCTGCTTGAGATTCTCTTGCCCTCTCTCTATGCCCCTCCCTGCTCACTTTCTTTCTCCCTTCCTCTCTCTCTCTTACTCTCTTCCTTCTTCTAACATAAATAAATAAACTTAAAAAAATTAAAAACAAAAAAAGACATGTATAGCCCCCTCTATAAAGAGCCATTTTGCTATTGAACAGTAGACTACTGTCCTAATATTTTCATCAGTCAGATCTGATTTAGAGTCCATTCTCTTTAGAGCTATGAAGAAATTAATAGGCTTCTCAATATGTCAATTGTGAGCTTAAAAGAAAGGGCAAGGTTTGTTGGGAAATTAAGACTGATGTGAACCAGAACTGGAAATGATTTGTAAACTGAGAAGTTAATCAGATTCAGAAGACAGTCTTTGTGTTTGAGAGAGATAGTAACATAATGTGTATTTATTTTAGAACAGAGATGGACAAATTCTGGCCTTTGGACCAAAACTAGCCAATAGCCTGCAGTTATATTTTTACTGAAACACAGCCAAAATTACTCATTTATGCATTATCTTTGACTACTTTCTCACTAAAACAGTAGACTGACTAGTTAGATAAGTACCAACGGCCCTCAGAGCTTAAAATATTGACCATATGGACCTTTACAGAAAAAGTTTGTCAATCAACTCCTGTCCTACACTAATATCTACTTCTTATAGAGAATTAAGAATAAGGCTCCATATATTTTGTTTTGTTTACTTTTTCTTTGCAGATGTTTTCAATAATTTCTTAATATTAAGTGTAATGCATAATATAAAATATCAAATTTGATTTCCATTGAATCAGACTTCCTTCCTTTTCACTAAATAGATATAGATCCTTGTACATTGTTTTTGCTTTTAGCATCTATCCCATAATAAACTGTATTGTTTTATTAAACCAAATATTTCTGATACTAATGACAGAAAATTAGATTGAGAAAACAGAATACTGTATAATATGAATAACATATAATACGATTATGTGATTTGAGTCTCTTTCTTTTACTATTTTCATTTTTCACCCCATGGATCTAGGAGCTGATGCCAAAAAATTAAAAATAATAGTATAATTGCTTGTATCTGACCCAAGCTTGTTGTCCACCTTGTTATCCATTTTGCTGGAGCTTCAGTTTCTTATTTCTAATACAGTATATTATTTTTTTAAATAATGCTTCATTTTGCTCAAATTGATTTGAAAAGATGTGTTGCTCTCACTTTTGACTGTCATTTTTTCCCTTGCACCCTGAAATTATTATTATATTAAATATTGTTTAAGTGTGTTAAGTTATACTGTCCTTACTGAAGAAACATAATATCTTTCTTAGAAGGAAATCAAACTCTTGTAGAAATATAGGTTAAATTATTTAAAGTAAGTGAAGAAACAAAACTTCAATCCAATATTTAGTATTACATTTTGCCAAATATCATATTATAATGACACAAGAAAGAATAATTTAAAGCACATAGCAAAAGCACAGAGCACACAGTATGCGGGTTACCATAAAGTTTGGTAAGCTATATGCTAACTGATAGCCTGAACTTGCTGAAGTTGTAAATTTGAAGGACATAGAATTATGTTGGCCAAGAGAAATAGTATTTAGATTTGATTTGTCTAATGTTATGTTCTTGAAGTAAAATTAAGAATATGTAAATAAGTTTTGCATTTTCTCAATGTTTTTGCTGATCTGAAAAAAATGTAATTGAGTGGAACTTGAATGGAATTATAATAAAGTGAACTTTTTTTGTTGTCTCAGAATTCCTGTTGAAGATTTAAAAAAAAACCCAATAGCTAATAAGCTTCTCTACATTCTGAAGAGGAGCTTTCAGGCATTAGTCACAAGATTTATTAAGATCTGACCAGACCTTCTGCTTCCTTCTCTCTCTCACTACCCCTTGTAGCCAAATAAGAGAAACTCTTAAATCCATCAGAAGGAAGAATTCATCTAGGTGTTCAGTTATATGATTATTAAAAATATGGTAATACTCTCTGTGCCAAACAAAGCTAGTTAGGTTCTGAGAAAATCATATACAGAGATCTAGGGAGAATACTGAAGGTAAGGCTCACATAACATTCCCCACATGGATGGTTGTTGAGTTGGAGAAACTTGTGCCATCATGCTGGAATGGACTTGGTTGGAAGAATTTGGGGATGAGACTGGCATATATCTCTTTGTTTGTAGGCATATGTGAACGTAGAAGCCAAAAGGTTATTCTCTTCCATATGTTTCTGAAAATTTGATTCCAGATAAGGCACTCACGGAAAATGGAACAAGATAGGGAAACATTGGGAGTGCCATATATGCCCACTTTTTAGTGTGGTAAGAATCAGGGTTGATATAAAATATAGGATGCCCAGTTAAGTGTGAATTTCTGGTAGACAACAAATAATCTTTAATGTAAACATGCTCTCAATATTTTCATGGAACATACTTATTTTAAAATATTTTTCCTTGTTTACTTGAAATTCAAATTTAAGTTGATGTCCTTTATTTTTATTTGCTAAACATGACAAGCCCAGCTACAATGCATGCAAGAATTAGTTAAAATACTATTACTTGCTATGACAAACTCCAATGCATATAATGGTTCATGTATGATAGAATTTATTTCTTGCTTATAAAAATTACAAAGGAGCAAGAAACTGTTCTTTAATTAGATCTAGATTTATTTCATCTTATGGTCCATCATTTTCAAAAGTGTCTTCCTAGATTTCTGCGCTTAGCTGCCTCAAGGAGGCAGATATGAAAAGAATATGGAGGACTATACATGGGAAGTTCTAGTGAGCTAGCCTTGGAAAGAGCAGCACACTCATATTTTGTTGGCTAGAACTCAGCCATTTATCCACATTAAAGTCAAGGAAAGCTAGGAAATGCAGGAATATCTCTGTATCCAGGAAGATAAGAAGATGGATTTAGTATACAAGTAGCCAATCTCTAGCACACTGAATTCCCATGTACCAGTAGAAATTCTGGAAATTACTTCACCCAAAGTTTCTTTAAATGATCTTGTCCAAGAAATCATTTTCCATAGAGAAGAGCTTGAGCTGTACTGTACTATACAGCTCTACTGTAAACTGTAGTGTGTACCAGTGGGTGAAGGTGACATGGAGAGCTACGGAAGGATTTCTATGATTAGACAGAGTGTACTTCCCATACCAGTAAACTATTCAATGTGAGGATCCCAATAGATAATTCCCATGAGCCCACGAATACAATCAAAAAGAAATTCAGCATTGGGACACTTGTAATACTACCATATGCTTTACTCCTCTTTCATTAATGCCTTTTTCATCCCTGCATGGAAACAGGAATACAGGGAAAGAAGATAGCCAGAGTGAAAAACAGCTTATACATCTACACTGCAGGTCAGGCCAATCTATGAGGTAGGAAAAAATGGGAAATTAAAATCTTTCAATTGAATCTAAGAATGAATTTATTTGATTTGGGCTAGTCAATGCATGAAAGTGGCCAGAAAGCCTATCACTTCATTTAGATGTACTCAAGGTTCAGAGAAGAAAGTTCTAAAATGGAATTAAAGACAATGGTTAATGAAAAACTCATTAATGTCCTATTTATAGTCCACATCTATCATTCAGATTCCTCAATAATTTGGTTATGTATGAAAAGAAGTTACCAAGAGGGCTTTTCTAAAGTCTGTTTCTAGCCTCAAATAATACCTATTAGTAATCAACTAGTGTTTCCTTGGGAGCAACCTTTTATTTTTTGGTTTGTTTGTTTGTTTTTTAGTACTATTGAATTTTTTAAATAACCATGTGTCTTATATATAATTGAATTCCAGTCAGTAACAGCTGAAGTACAGAACTAGCCAGAAGTTTTGCTTCATGTTGTCTGGTGCAGATTGACCCCAGGGGCCGAAAAGCTCTAGTACAAGACTTGATTACAGGGAAAAACAAAACAAAACAAAAAGAAAAGAAAAGAAGGAAGAGGTCAGTTGTAAAAATTGGCAATAAAGACTTGCTACAAATCATAATTGCTAATAAAAGGCCACAGTTGTTCTGATATCATTGGCTTATATCATATAAAATTCCCGAGTTGTGCTTAAAATGTTTTAAATTTCATACTAGGGTTATTAAAACTTAACAGAGGTACTTATATTTTTAAAGTATCATAAATATATTCCTGCAAACTCTTTTGATATATATGAAAATAACATGATCCAAAGATAATATTTTTGCTGTATTTCATTGCTGTAACCCATCTCTTAAACAATTCCCAAGTTCTCTAAATGAGTAGCTAGGAAACAATACTGAAAAAAGTAAAAGCAATAATTAGACAAGAATTCCACCAGGATATCTCTGTAATTTATCACTTACGTGGGAAGATACAGGCTTTTAATTTTACATAAAATAAGTGTTCAAGAAATGTCTTAAATGTTGATGCATCATGATTTCTATAAAAATTAATGTGTTTTGAAGCTACAATTAGCAGAAAAATAAGTATTGGAAAGAATGTAGATCAGCTTTATGTTATGGTATTCTTAATGTTATCACAGTCCATTTATTAAAAAGTAAACGAAGTCACATTTTTCAACAATTTTTTGTAATTCTTACAATGTCTCTTTAAAAATCATCTATTTTGTAAATGTAAATTGGTAAAGCCATTATGAAAAACAGTATGGAGTTTACTCAAAAAATTAAAAATAGAACTACCACATATGATCCAGCAATCCCAATTCTAGGTATAAAGCTAACCATCGAATGACAAGGGTTTGAACTGCACATGTCTACTTATATACAGATTTTTTTTCAGTATAGTACAGTATAGTTCTGTAAATGTATTTTTCTCTTCCTTATTATTTTTTCAATAACATTTTTCCTTTCTCTAGCTTACTTTATTGTAATGCTGCAGTAAATAGTATATATAATACAGAAAATATGTGTTAATCAACTGTTTTTCTTACTGGTAAAGCTTCTGGTCAACAGTAGGCTAATTGTAGTTAAATTTTGGGGGAGTCAAAAGTTATATGTGGATTTTTGTCTCCCTGGGAACTGGCCCCTCATCCTTGTGTTGCTCAAGAGTCAACTGTATATACAAAGAAAATGAAACCATATCTCAAAGAGATATCTCTACTCCCATTTGTCAGAACATTATTCACAATACCCAAGATTTGGCAAAAAACTAAGTGCCCATCAACAAGAGAATAGACCAAGAAAATGTGGTACATATATACAAGAGAATATTATTCACCCTCTAAAAAGAAGGAAATTCTGCCATTTGCAACAACGTAGATGAATTAAAGGGTGTTAGGGTAAGCAAGATTATCCAGACAGAAAGAAAAACACTGCCTGGTATCACTTACATGTGTACTCTTAAAAAAATGTCAAGAGTACTGAAGCAGAGAGTAAAACAGTAGTTTCCAAGGGCTGTGGGGTGGAAGAAACAGGTAGAGGTTGGAGCTGATAAAAGTTACAATTCATCCACAAGATGAATAGTCTGAGGACCTAATGTATCACATGGTGGCTATAGTGGGTAACACTCTATTGTTTAATTGTAATTTGCTGAGAGAGTAAAACTTAAATGTGTTCACCAAAAAAAGAGGAAAAAGTAAATATATGGGGTGATGGATGTGTTAATGACTTGATGAAGAAATCCTTTCACAATGTATATGTTTATCAAACCATCACCTTGTGCTCTTTAAATACCTTATAATTTCATTTGTCAATTATACCTCAATAAAGCTGAAAAATATCATGGTTTAATAAATTGATTATCAATTGCTAAAAAAAAATGTGCAAAGCAGGTATTCAATGACTCCATCAGATAAAAGAGTTATCATATCCCACTACTTTCTCAGAAGTCACTTGGGAAGGCAGTATGAACACTAAAAGGATATAAAATTTGTCAATTAAGAATTAGATTTGTAAGAGAGAGAGAGATAGAGAGAGAGAGATTTATTTGGAAAGGTTATAGTCTTATGAGAAAAAATAGACTGATTTCTCCTAGCCTCTTGTTTCCCAAAGTCCTAGGTTCATTCTCCTCATTTAGCACCTAACCAAATAATGGGCAGAAAGAGTAATACATGGCTAAAATGCAAGCATGATTCAAAGCATGGTTTTTAGAGATAAACTGCCTGGGTTCAAATCTTGGCTTTTCTATCCACTAGTTATTTGACACTCACAAATTATTTAAACTTTCTAAGCCTCATTTTCTCATAGGTAAGGAAAATAATAATGTTATGAGGACTGAGTGAGTTAACACATATAAAACCACCTAAAAGATCCCAGAACATAGTAAACACTATATAATTGTTAGTGCTTCTCACCTTTGGGACTTAACCTATCTTTGTTTGATTTCTCTATATCTACTTACGTTGATTTTTTTAAATAGTAAACATTTTTAATTATACAGTACAGTGGCATTAATTGCACTCAATGTTGTGTAATCATCACCATTATCTAATACAAAATCTTTTTCATCATCCCAAACAGAAACTCTAAAAACATTAAACAAGTCCTCAATCGTCCCTTACTTTATCCCCTGGTAAACTTTATTTATGACCTTGGGTTTATTTAAAAATTATAAAAACTTACATTTTTTATTACACAAAATAATCAACCTTTTAAAAAGAATTTTAATGTTTATTTATTTCATTTTGAGAGAGAAAGAGAAAGCACGAGATGGGGAGGAGCAGAGAGAGAGAAAGAATCCCAGGCAGGGTTTATGCTCAGCCTGATGTGGGGATTAGTCTCACAGCTGTGAGATCAAGACCTGAGCCAAAATCAAGAGCTGGACACTTAACCGACTGAGCCACCCAGGTGCCCCCAATACAATACGTAATCTTTAGCTTAAAGTTTAAACTTTCACATTTAAAGGACTTTCAAAATTGTTTTTAAAATGTTCACATTTTAAAAGAGCAAAAAAAGCTGAATATGTCTTTCAGGACAAGTCCATGCTTAAATATTCATATCTCAAAGCTGTTTTGAAAAGACTAAAAAAATGGCTTAAAATAATTTACAATTGGCAATGATTAAAATCTCCTTCTCTTTGGAAGGGCACAGTAATGACTCATATGAATTTAAAGTTATAAGCATTTAACAGTTTAATCAAGCATATAGTTTTTACCAGAATACAAATGGTCTTAAACTGTCGCTACAGTTGTTTTTGGAATGATTATTTTATCAGGAAAAGCATTCTTCACCAAAACCACAGCCTCAATTTTCAAATGCTCTTTTTGAAGAGTTTAGGACTTTGAACTTTGAACAAAACTGCATTTAATTTCTGCATCTCTTACATATGGAGTACATCACAGACTTCATCAGACCATTCACAAGACCAGCAATATGCAGAACAATGAGGCCAGTCTCTTCCTATGTCACTAAAGAGAACTGCACAAGGTGAATATGAAACAAGAATGATAATATCTGTTACAAGCAATATTGTTTCATTTTCCTCAGTTGCTTCACAGGGCCCAGTGAAAAGCTCACACCGGCTAATGCAGCAATATTTCCTAGGGTATAAAGCAATACAAAAAGTTTTATGCCACCAGAAAGGAATAGCAATCCAGTTCCAGCAAAGATAAAACAAAATAAAACAAAACAAAACAAAAAAATCTGCATACAAAGCATCTGTCAAACCATCTGATATTAAAACTACAGGACAGGGCATCCAAGACCTTTTCAGTCTGGACCTGCTCTTTGTCAGCCTAGTCACTAAGGACCCTTTTCAGCTTCTCCATGGCCATTTTCCCAGGCTGTATCGACAGCCATTCCTTCACCTACCCTTCCTGCCTAGCAAAAAAGTCCTGGTAATCTTTAATTTACTTTCTGTCTCCACGAATTTGCCTAGTCTAGATATTTCATTGAATAGAATCAGACAATAATTGTCCTTTTATGTATGATTTATTTCACTTAATGAATGTTTCCAAGGTTTGTCCATGCATCAGAATTCCATTCCTCTTTAAGCTTAATAATATTCCATTATATGTATATACAACATTTGGCTTATGCATTCCTCTACTGATACATGGGGTGTTTCCATTTTTTGACTACTGTTACTAATGCTGCAATAAACACTGGCATAAAAATAGATCCCTATTTTCAATTTTGGGGGATAGCATTTGGAGTGGAATGGTTGGGTCAAAAAGCAACTTATTATTCTTTTTTGAAAAACAGCCAAACTCTTCCAATCTTAACTTCCCATTATTTTTCATTCCCACCAGCAATGTACCAGGGTTCCAGTTTCTCCACATCGTTACCAACTTTTTGGGAGCCATTCTGAACTCACAAGTTGAGAAAACTCCTTATGAGGTAAGGCAGGTTTACACGGCCTCCTGCCATCAGATGATGACCGATATCTACCCCCCCCCACTCAATTATTTTTGCTTGAGCACTGATCCCCCCCAAGGCACCTTGTTGATTGGTATCAGGAGTGACTTGTCCCCTTATTCTGGCCCTAATATATGCTGATTGTACCTTGTGAAGGAACTTATTATAGAAATTTCTTCTTGTGTGTTTATGGGAGCAAATATTGCATTTCCTGAGAAACCTGTTTTACTTTCCCTCAAGAAAACAGGCTATTGACCCCTGCTCACAAAGAACTAACTTTTGCTTTTACTGTGCTAAAAACATTGTCTTGTATTTGAATGCTGAAGATACCTTCCTTCCCCATATGATAAGCATCTAAATCACCTACATCAATCACTATTTATAAAGATTATGCATGAGTCTTCTACCAATTTATGTTCTGGGAAATTTTTACATACCAAAGAAATTTGTCATTAGAAATCGTTGTCTAAGGCAAATGCCCTCTGTGCTGTGCCCATACATTTTACTGATAAATAAAGCTGACTCTCAGTCAGCGCAGAGATGCCTACCTGGTGATCAGAAAGAAACTCGTGGCTCTCCTATCCCTCTCCCTTCGCCAACACCGTCCATCCTTCAGGGAACCCTGGACCTGCTAGAGCTGGACTGCAGCACCAACTCTTGTTATTTTCTTTTTTTTTTTTCTTTCATTATATCCATCCTAGCACATGTAAAGTGAAAGCTTATTGTTGTTTCTATTTGCATTTCCCTAGTGACTAAAGATGTTGAACATCTTTTCATGTTCTTATAAGTCATTTGTATGTCTTTGGAGAAATATCTGTTTGAGTCCTTTATCCATTGTTTGTCTTTTTGCTGTTGAGCTTTAAGAGTTCTATATATATATTGGGGTGCCTGGGTGGCTCAGTTGGTTAAGCAACCAACTTCAGCTCAGGTTATAATCTTGCAGTTTGTGAATTCTTGTTCTGCATTGGGCTCTTTGCTGACAGCTCAGAGCTGGAGTCTGTTTAGGATTCTACATCTCCCTCTCTCTCTGCCCCTCCCTCGTTCACACTCTGTCTCTCTCTCCTTCCAAAATAAATAAACATTAAAATTTTTTTAATAAAAAAGAGTTCTTTATATATATGAATATTAAATCCTTATCAGATGTATTATTTGCAAATATTTTCTCCCATTTTCTAGGCTATCTTTTCAGTTCCTTTAATACACAAAATGTTTAAATTTTGATGAAATTCAATGGATCTTCTTTCTATTGTTGCTTATGCTTTTGGTGTCATATTTAAGAATTTGTTGCTGGGGTGCCTGGGTGGCTCAGTAGGTTAAGTGTCTGACTTCAGCTCAGGTCATGATCTCACAGTTTGTAGGTTCGAGCTCTGCAACCAGCTCTCTGCTGTCAGTGCCCAAGCCCACTTTTTTACAACAAAAACATTATCAATTGGTTAAGCATTTATTAAGTATACATATATACTTTTGGCACCTCAGTTTTTGTGTAAATATAGAGCAGCCATTTAGGAATTACTTGAGCAACAGGAGCAGCAGCAACTGCACACTAACTAGAAATGCAAATATGGTGGCTCCAGCCTGGATCTACTGAATCTGAAACTCTAGGAGAAGGCCAAGCAATCTGTGTCTTAGTAAGAAGATTCCAAAGCAGAGTCAAGTCCGACACCCACTAGTAAATAAAGACAATAAAATATGCACCACTTCAGCTGAATGGATTCTCTACGTACCCACTTTAATTTCCCAAAGCCAGCATCAGATCAGAGGAATTGATTATACCCAATATTCAACAAATGTTTATTCTGCATAGGGAACTATTACCAAATTAAACCCTAAGCTATATTCCGGGAACAAGGGGGAAAAAAGGTAAAGCATCTGCACTCAAGGAGCAACAAACCTACATAAAAAGCCTTTTGAATCACTGATAAACTAAGGGGTATAGCAGAGTTATCCCCAGAGAGTGCCATTAGAACCTAGGAGAGTTCTAGCTTAGAAACTCGTTCTGGCTGTCTGGGTGGAATAGGCAGGGATAGTAGAAAGTTACTCAGAGGAAGGGAACTAAGCTGAGTTTTAAAGAATGAATAGAAATTTTCCAGAATAACAGCGGGTGAAGGGCATTTCTTACAGGGGTAATTATACGTGCAAATATGATATGACAAGGTTGTATGAGGGTTTGGGAAATAACACATCTATGTATAGTGCACATGGAAGATTCTGCATGGCCAAAAAAGAAATTGAAGAGATAATAAAGTCTGGATCATAAAGAACTTTGACTACCTTGCTTAGGTAGGCGCCTTGGTCAAATAGGCAATGTGTGTCAGGGAAGCATGCTAGGCCAGAAAGGAAAACAGAGATCCTTGGATTTTAGAATAACGATTTTGCCAGCTGATTAGATGATGACTGGAAAGAAATCAGAGAGATAGAAATGTGTTAGATGGTTGTTATATATTTACTGCAATAATTTTCTAAGACATCTAAAGTGAAACAGTGGACATATCAGTATGAATTTGTTCACAGCTCTAGAACTTATAGTTTGACGTGAATTTCCTATTACTTTACAACATGTCAGTGATGTCTGTATTGTCATAAGAGGTGGAAACTCTTAAGCAATTGTCTAAAGATCTCAGTAAAAAATTCAGTCTATTACAAAGTATTTGTTTTGTTATAAGTCAAATGAAGAAAAACGTCTGCACAGCTGATTTTTTCTTTTTTCATCAAATTAGTCATTTTAAGGCACCTTTGAAATAATAAACTTAGCAGCACTTACTGAATAATTGGTTTATAAATATGACCCATATGGTCCTCGCTTTAGGACAGAAGAAAATAAATCACTTGTGTGCAAAATAGTTATTGTAGCTTTAATAGCATGGAATTTTCAAGATGGACACACCATTTTCTTTGTTCTTACCAAACTTATTTTTACAGTCAATTGATTATTTTCAAATTTGGTTCTCTGTCTTATTTCATCATAGAAAGAACCACTTGTACAAGTGAAAATAACATTTCTCTCCTTTTCTCTTTTTATTCTTCCTTCTTAATATTTCCATCACACTTATTTGGGGCCTTTAAATAAAACAATGATCTTCTTTCCTCTTTGGTTCTCTCTTCCTTTCTAATTGTTTGGGCCTGTAGATTCAAGGGATTTGTGTATCTAAGAGTATAGGAGTCATCTCCCATATACCCAGAGGAACTCCTATGATAGGAAGCAAGAGCTCATGAAGGGCTAGCTATCATATGTAGCTACATCAGAAAAGACCAAAAAATATCACCATGAAATTGCAAAATCTACACTGATTTCTGATTAAGCAGATTGAATATCGTATTTTGGGAAATCTAAACTCTTGAATAAGTATTACCATTTTACTAATGAAAGAAGGTAAATTATTTAATAAGTTGTTAAGAAAAATTATCCAAACTTGTAAATAAACCAAAAAGAGGTATGCATGTCCTTTCAAAGTCATACTGGAATATTGTCTAATGGGCCCATGCAAAGATTATGTAATTATCTAGGTCTGTGTGCCTTTATTGGACTCATTGTTTGTTATTAGTTAGGTTTCAGAGTCTATGGAGTTACATGTTAACTTGTGGATTTGTGTCTGGTAGAGATATGAATTATTTGTCTGATAGTAAAGACAGCCCCAAAGACTGTAGTTTTGTTATTTTATTGAACAGTAAACAGTGTTATCTCTTACTGTGTTCTCAATTGGCAGAAGGGGCTAGGAATATCTCTGGAGCCTCTCTCATGAGGCACTAATTCCATTCATGAGGTTCTGCTCTCATGACCTAATCACCACCTCTCCCCCTTCCCCCCAAAGTCACACCTCCTAATAACATCACCTTTGGGAATTAGGATTCAATTAATAAATTTTGGGAGAACACGAACTATAACACAGAATCTATAAATATTCATACATGGCTTTTGGTATGTCAACCTGGCTAGGATAAAATACTTTCTCCAGAGCTGCCTCTCTAGTCTGATTCCAGATAAGGTGCACTATAAGAGATACTGTTGATGAGAGCAGCTGGACAGAAGGAAGCCTGAGCCATTCTCTAGCATGAGCCTGTGCTCTCCCAGTTCTCCAGTCAAACACCAACCTAGGCACTGCAGTGAAAGGCTTCCGCAGACATAAATTAAGTACTTAACCAGTTGACTTAAATTAGAGAGACTTGAATGGGCTTGGCTCTTAGGGAGGCTTTCCCAGAGGACACACCTAAGCCCTGCTGAGTTCCAGCCTGCTCCTAATCATTCTTCCCTGACTGCCTTGCAGGAAAAGCTTCGGCCCAGGCCTGTGGGCACCAGCCTGCTTGTGATCTTCCCTTCCTGGCTTTCTGACATGTTCCAGATTTGCTTCACCAGTCCCCACATTCTTGAAATAAAAGCCATTCTTGAAATAAAAAAAAAAAAAAATACGTGTTTGGGAAAGGGAAGGGCATATCCATATATCTTAACTTACTTCGCTTACCTGGTTGAATCCTGATTAATAAACCCCATTAATGAGTTAAATAAACCCTTGCCATGCTTACTCTATATTTGTATAAGTGGCATCTTTTTCAACCTTTAAAGACTTCACTTTGACAAAGTAAAAAGTGAATATCAGCAGTAGTTTTGGACTCTGCTAACCTTAAGATAAGAAACCAAATACTGTGTCCTTTTGTAACAAGTTTGTCTCCATAGATCAAAAGCAACTAGTAGTGGGTTGTAAGAGTGACACCATCAAAGAATGATCTCATATAATAATAATTATTATTATCATTATTTTTAATATTATTTAGAAATAATATTATTTAACTCAAATTCGTATGGAACCACAAAAAACCCCGAATAGCCAAAGTAATACTGAAGAAGAAAACCAAAACGGGAGGCATCACAATCCCAGACTTTAGACTCTACTACAAAGCTGTCATCACCAAGACAGTATGGTACTGGCACAAAAACAGACACATAGACCAGTGGAATAGATTAGAGAGCCCAGAACTGGACCCACAAA
>CM053569.1:22340344-22420541 GCA_028646485.1 Cryptoprocta ferox | reverse complement strand
AAGGAACTCTGGGAAAGGCCAACTATTTATATTAAGTGTTTCTGTCAATTGAGTCAAAAACATGACTCACAATAACTTTTGGCAGCTGGAAGGACAGAAAAGATTATTATTTTTTCCAAATGTGTCCTTGGAGAGTTGCATCTGGTGAATAAGCATCCTTTCAAAATAGCCCTTGAGATTAGAAGAGGATGGGTTAAGAGAGGGATGATAATTAAAAATTGAAAGAAATACAAATGAGTAAGCCAATGGGAAAAAAAAATGACACAGATGAAAAGAGAAAAAATGACAGGGAAAAGATTCTCTTTTGAATCACTGGCCTACACCACAAAGAGGAAAGCAACCAGTCTGTGGGATTTTCTGCTGGTGACTCAACAGAGACGTGATTAGTTGTAGCTCAGATACGGACAAGGCCTGTGAGCCAAGTAGGGCCCTTACTAGACAGGGAGGGGAGACAGCAGACCTCCACTTCTTGTGACTGAAAGAGGAAGGGTGTAGTCTGTTTGCACTTATCCTGCATTTCATCACTTCGACTTGTGATGTTTTCATTCACTTAAAAAAAATGATGAAGTGATCCCCAATGGGTGTGTTTCACTTTCGAAACAATAAAGACGTCTGTTTTTTTGGTGATGCTGGAAGAACAAATTTTCACCAACCGCTTTTTCCACATTACACAGGGAGGGTATTCAATATCCAAGTGGGTGGCTCCCTCAAAGGGACCAATTTTGGAAACCCCCACCTAGAAAAACAGTTTGGATTTTTATGGTTCTTTTCATCCAAAGGTCTCAAGGGATTACCAAGCAAAATATGAGATCCCTGAACATATTTCAAGGTGGTGGCAGACAGGGATTGTGGACACCCCCTTGGCAAATTAAAAAATGGCCAAATGAGGGTATCCATGATGAAGAAAATAACAGTAGAACCAAGAATAAAACCAAAAGAACCAATAGATCCTATGCTTCAAATTTGTTCTGTCTGTATAACTTTTGTGCACCTCTGTCATAACAATCATCTCATTGTGATTACACACAAAATAATACCCCTTTAATAAAACACTGCCACTACCCATGTGTCAATGTGTATCATTACTTCCTGAAAGAGGCTCACATTTTCAAGGTCTCAGACAATTTCCAAGATATATTTACATATCCCAAATATTTCATAATATTTTCTTACCTTTAATAATAGTAAGATTTTTGTCATTGATATTAATTTACTTGTGTGATTAACAGTCAATTTGGAGAACTAACTATGCATATAAGAATTATAGGGTTTTATTTCACTATAAATTGAACTTTCAGTAGAATATGCCATTTGACTTCATTTTACAAGTGGATTATTTAAAGTTGACAAATGGGAGGGGAAAAAGATTAGCAAATACATCTTTTATATTCTTGAAATAGCTGTACTTTATTTTAAAAATGAGTTTTTTTCTACATTTCCAAATAACCCTTTTTGCATTTCACTATACTGTTGACTGTAATTCAAGCTGACTATAAGCTTGAGCGTTTTCCTAAGAATAGGGTAAATCAATTAGCATGGGTCTTATTCAGCCACTAAAATGCAAAACAAATATCCAGAATATAAAGTACACTCCCTCCAAGTTCCAGAGCTCAAATTCAAAATACACTGCTCATGACCTAGAGGACATATCATCAAATGGGCTGCAGAGAAAGCTTGTCTTTGTAACGTTAGTAAAAATCTCTGACAAATCAGTCTCCATTCCAAGTTTCAGGAAATTCTTCATATACATATTTCAATATATTTAAAACACTAAATCTAGAACTCAAGACTGTTAAATGGCTCATATTTGTTTTCTTGAATTTCAATATGTAGCCAGTGCCAAAAAGCCTCTGGGTGTGTGTACAAAATTTGTAAAAATACATAAAAACCTACTGAACCAAAACCACAGTGGAACTCACAATAACTTTCCAGACAGCATAATTCACCACTTAGTCACTGGGGAATGCCAATCTCAAAAGATAGATTTTATACCAGGCCAAAAAGATCAACAAAAATAAGCCCTTCTTAGATCAGGAACAAAAGGAAAGTCCAATTCTAATGGCCTTAAAACAATACTAGTATTAATGATAATAATAACAAGTTAACTGTCTAGTCTAGTGTGCCAACATTTAACTAAAAGACCTATAGGGGCGCCTGGGTGGCTCAGTCGGTTAAGTGTGTGACTTCGGCTCAGGTCATGATATCATGGTTGGTGGGTTTGAGCCCCTTGTTGGTCTCTGTGCTGACAGCTTAGAGCCTGGAGCCTGTTTGGGATTCTTGTGTCTCCCTCTCTCTCTCTGCGCCTCCTCTGCTTGTGCTGTCTCTCAAAAATAAAGAAACATTTAAAAAAAATTTTTAAAGACTTTTAAAACATTATATCTTTTGAAATAATACTGAATAACCAAGAATATTAGAGTATACGGTATTAACTACTTTCTATTTATTGTACATTGAGCACTATAGTTCTTCCTGGTTTCATATTAGATTAGTAGAAAAACTAACTTAAATGTATTTAGCCACATGAGAGCATTATAGTGAGTTATCGACTCTTTCTTATCCCCCTGTCCTGAGCCCAGGTAAAGAACAGAAGAAGCACCATCCACTGCTGTCTGCAACACATATCCTTGGTTTCCTCTCTGTCTCCTTCCCATCGTCCTAGCCCTAATTCAGACAGGAGGGGCCTCACATGGGCAGCTGCACCAGTTCTTCTCTTCGCCTTCTTCTCTTCTGTTTCTGCTCTTTTTCACTGTCCCTCTGCTACTACAATTTCTCAGCTTGGTCTTTCCTCAGTAGTTAAACTTATCTTTAAAAAAATGATAATCAGATCACTTCATTCTCTAGCTTATACTTTCTTGTAGTTTCTTACTGCACATAGAATAAAATCCAATTCCCACAAGAATCTATACAATATGTATGTAGTACCTGCCAACTTCCCTCTGGTGCATTTATATACAACCCGCAGGGACTCGAGTGTGACAGTGAAATGCTGAAGTTAATATGATTTGTTAGTTGTTTAGGCTTCTGTTTCTTTAAATATATCCACATATATAAATCTAAGAAATTATATTTTGAATGTGGATTTCAGGTGGCTTAGGAGAACTATCTCACAGTAAAAGATATAAAACATGGAAAATTATATTAGGTATGTTATGCATAAATATGAAACCCTGGATATCCATTCCACCCACTATGTCATTTTGTGCATTACCTCTGCAACAACAAATACAGAACTTCCATGCAAATAACTCATAAAAGTCTATTCTTAGGAGCTTAGGGCAGCTAAAATGAAAATGAAATAGATTACAAAGTAAAGAATAGCAGAGGAATATTGCGACATATTACAAGAAATCAAAGGACCTAGGTTCTAGTCTGCTTTGGCCAGCTTTGTGATCTTAGGGGGAAATAATGTCTTAGACTTCACTCCTTGGTATATAAGATGAGTATCATAAATAGACAACTTCTGTATCCTTCACAAATGTATTACTGTGTGACTCTACAAATAAATGAGATGCATGAATGTGTACAGGATGACAGTTTGACATTAAACTCTTTTTTCCCTCCATTCCTGTTACCTTTGTCCCTCTCTGCAGTTTTAAAGTGGTAGGGATATCAGCCCAGTAGGGCATTCAAGTACAGTTTAGAACAAAGAACTCAACTGAGAAGCTAAATAGATTTTGAAACTCAAAACAAACACAATTGTTTAAAAGCCAAAGAGTTATTCATATGTAAGACCCTAGGCATTTATTATGGGGACAGTTTTCAGTTTGTGGTTTTGAATTCCAAAAAAAAAAAAAAAAAAAAAGTCTTGTCTTGGAAGAACAGGAAGCAGAGCCTAGAGGACTAAATAAAGTCCATGAAACAAGCATAGAGTAAAAGCAGATTGAGAATGATGACCAAAGAGTAGCTTCCCTGCTGTACAGGAAAGAACTATTAAACACACATGTGTTCACACACACTTCTGGATAAGGAAGAATTTGGAGAATATTAGAAGGCAACAGATTAAGGTTTGGACGCTTTCTTGGTCCCCAACAAGACAGCCAGAATCCAACAGTAGACCTGTGGACTTGGGGGAGGAAAGAAAATGGTATATAAACGCCCAGAAGGGATTGCAAAATCCAGTGGAGAGAATTTGTACTTTCTTCACAGGAAACAGCCAAAGAAAATTTCTAGCTCCTCAAAATTTAGAGAGCTGCCCATATGTCAAGACATAACTGGAGATTAGAAATGACTGGTGTTTCCACAAATGAATCTAAGGTTATGCCTAACAAGGTTCATCAGGATAAAGTGGCAGGGAGAGCAGATGAGAAGACATAACTCCCAAGGGGTTGGGGAAGGTACAAGTACACTCAGAGGGTTTTCTTTAGACTGAATGGACTTTGGCCAGGAGTTGGGACAGGGGGACAGACCACATGACCAGAGACCACAAGGGACCAAGGAAGGAAGCTGTGGGTGTCAATCTACAGAGCCCCCAAGTCAAACAGGAAGGAATACCACAGTTGAGGAATGACCAAACAGTGGCACATATGTCAGACTCCCTCAGGAGGAAAATTATGTTTGTAATTCAAAAGTGACTTAGTTATCTAGAAGTACTTACATTAAGCGCCTTATACCATCTGTGAAAATAGGAGTTTGACAACCAAGTTAAATTTGCTTATTAAAAAAATAAAGACAAAATTAATTCACATAAATTACACAACTGAACGGGGACTGCAAAATATCTGAACTCTTATAAATGTGCATCAGAGTATCTGAAAGATGGCACTTTAATCTGTTGTTGTTGTTGTTGTTGTTGTTGTTGTTATCATTGTTGAGAGAATGAGTGGTTTAAAATTTCCTAGCTGCTGCCACTTCTAGCAGCAGAGACCACAAATCTCTGTAGAGCAGTATACCTGTCACCGACAGAGCTGAGCAGTCAGCAGAATATGTGAGACCATCACGATATGTAGCTGAAACAGAAAATAAATTATTTCCATTTCCGTGCTGTTTTTTTAAATTTCTTTCGCCACAGGGAAAATATAAGGGAGTGTGATGGCCTCCATGAGAGAAAACAAACCCTTTCATACAATACTAATATATAAATTTATCCCTTAATTTGAATAAAAACACATGTGACATTCTGGAGCCAAAGCTTTTGAAAGGAAACATAATATTATGAAGAACATATTGCATTTATTAGGTATGACTCTTCCTCAACTACCTGAAATGTACTGAAAATACAGTTTATGAATGTATTTAAAATAAGAGGTCACAAAAAATTAAATCAGAAACATTAACTATATAGCATAATCCACTGACTCAAGATATCTATAATAAGATATTAAATACACTTAAGAGATTTACTGTTATACACTGGTGCTAACTAAAAGTTTACATACATTATCATTGTATTTCTCAATCAATCTTTATTCTATTTACTTCACAAATTCTTGGAGTCATTAAGACTTACTGTAAGAAACCAGAAGAATTATTCAGTCTTCCTTCTAACAATGTGAAGAATGGTAAAGAATCAAAATGAAAATTGTCTTTTGATTGTGTGCCAAATGTAGAATTGTCAGGATTCTATGGGAAAATGGGGAAAAAAAGGTAGATGATGTAAAAGGAATATCTATTTCTGTGTTCCAACTGTTTGAGAAATTGTTGTTTTATCAGAAATATACTCTGATAAGACATGTAAACTAAATAAAACAACTATTCAGGAAACAATATCAATAGCTAAAGCATTATATGTGAAGAATTTTCAGTTCTACAGAAATAGTTTGCCAACATGTTTCAGTTGCCAAATCTCATAAAACATAGTCTTTCCTGAATATTTTGAAAAATGTTTGCAATAGCTATATTCCACAAAATCTCATTTATCTGATAACAGGTCATTCAAAAGAGTGTAATTTGAATATCTCTATAGTTGTATAAAGAGAGGTTTTCTGTTAATAGTGATCATTTATTTTGAAATAAAGTTTCAAGGTTACAGAAATACATGTAAGGAAACCAAATGGCTACTCACCAGTTGTGAAACTGTGCTAGGTTTCTCTATATGTGAACACCAAAAAGACCACATTCAATGTTCTAAGATCACTTCGTGATATAATTGCTTTATATATTTAAATGCCTTCACACTAAAACCCAATCACCATGACTAAAATAATTACCAGGTGGTCTCATTTGGTTATCAAGGTCACTGTAATAAATGGGCTAACCCTGAAATTTTTATTCACATGAGAAACAACAGTGAGACTTACAACTATATAATGGAAAAAAAAAACCTGTAAAAAGATTTGCTCTATTTTGTTGATAGTATTAATCTTTTACTTTATTATCTTCTCAAAAAACAGAAATAAGTATTTTTAAAAGGTTATTCTAAGTTAACAAGAAAAATAAAAGAAAGGCGGCCAGAAGTTTTATTTTATTTTTTTGAATTATTTTAGTTTTCTGAATTTGGAATTAATGCACAGGTAAGACAGTTCAAATGATATTAAAGTGTATACAATATAAAATTATTTGCTTTTCCACCCCTACCCAGCTTTTCTTCCTAAAATCAACCACTGTAACTAGTTCCTTGATTATCCTTCCATAGATATCATGTACACATGTAATTACATACATGTAGATTTCTTTTTAAACATGTAAATATTAGCATGATAAGGAGCCTTTTCTATGTGTTGAATTTTTTTCACTTAATATAAATAGAAAATTTCACTGCATATAAAGCTTCCTTATTCTTTTTAATGTCTGCACGACATTATATTGGACAGATTTACAATAATTTATTTGAATGGTCTCTAATATTGTCCATTTTTTGGTACTGCAATTGCTGCCCTCACACATACATTATTCTGTGTATGTGAAAGTATATCTGTAAGATAAATTCCTAAAAATTGAATTGCTGGAACAGAGGACGTGCATTTCCATTTGTGATGAGATGAATAAACCTTTATTTAATTCCAGTTATATCAATGTATGCTCCCATTTAAAGTATAAAAGAATCTATTCCCCCATATTATAGGGTTTAGAACTTGTATACTGCAATTTTGTAAGGTACCGAATTGACTTCATTTGCCTACCACTGCAAAATGTTTTTAAAACAGAAGAAAAAAATACAAATATTAATTATTAGTATTGAAAAGATAGCATGTTTTCTTTTAATAACACCAAATATAATCTCCAAATCTGAATTTTATTTGAATGGATAAACTGATGTCATTTTTCACAAAGACAAGTTATTTAAGACTAATAATTCTCTCTAAATTTCAATATCATTTCACATAAATCAAAATAAAATAACTTCAATATGAATGGAAATAGAAAGCCTTGCAGTTCCTCATGTATATTTTAGAGAGTAGACAATGCTAGTAACCAATTTACGGTCATTTAACGAAAATCAAATATTTAATTCCATTTGTCCCAATTTAGTTATTTCTCAGTATTTTACATCTTTTTCCTAAGAAAAGAAAATCTGGGATTTAAGTTCCTCCAAATAAAGTACACTCTTATAGATTAAAAGAAAAATCTTCAGCAAACTTTTTCTCCATTCAATACTTGTTTCTTTTTAGAATTTTTTTGAACAGTTTTGTGAACGTCTACATAAAAACACTCCATTCCACTTTAAACCTGAGAAATTCCAAGGCTTAAAATGCTTAAGAGTTACTTGCTCAACAATATTTTCCTTTAAACAAAATCACATTTTACATTTAATCAATGAAAAGGATCAAGTTGTCAAATATGTTTTTGCCATATTATGACTCAGTATGAAATTTTTAGATTCAAAAGAGCCATATGTCTTTAAAATAACCTGGATGTCTTTTGACCTGTTAATACTTTTCTCTTTGTTCATAAGATAGGATTAAATATTAAAGCAAGGAGAAAAGAACTTCTTTATTTAAAAAAGATTGCAAATAAATTTCACTGCTCACAATTATACTTATTCATTACTTAATGTTCTCTAGGTTGGTTACGTTCTCTTACATTTCTTTTCATATCAATAAACAGTGAGTTGCTATGGTTCTGATACAGCCCCAGCAGTTTTAACCTCATTTTTGAAACATAAGGCATCAGGATTCAGTCAAACTCCTTGGCTATCAAAAGTATTCCTACAAAGAACTGCTCGACTGAAATTTGTCCCTCTCAGAGATTCAAGAAAAGGCATGCACAAAGCTGGCTTTCTGAGCCTCTTCAGACTTCAGTGACATTGCATATGAAGATCTGGCAGAGGTACCGGCTTGATCTATCTTTTACCAGTGCTGGGGTAAAAGAATATTCAGGCATGACAAGAGAACAGTAGCTAGAGGTCAGTTCCACCAAGGAATGTGAATGAGACTCTCACTAGAAGAAAGGAGGGATGCTTGGGGGAAATGAGATGGAAAGAAGAGCCTGAGGTGCTATTTCTAAATTGCTCCAGAAGCCCAGGCACAAAGATCCTTGTCTGAGCAAAAGCTGAAACATTTTCATGATCAGCCCCAACATCTCATACAATATTAATATTCTTCTCCTCAGTGACTGTGCATTAGCCGTATTCTTGCAGTGAGTTTTCATTATATGGAAATAATTTTTTGAAAATTACAGTTAGAATTTTCAGATATCAATATTTGGTAATTCATAAAAGTGTGTTGGTGCCATTTGCTTTTACTTAGTACATGGCACTTAGAGGATTTAAAAAAATCAGTTAAGGCCTTTATCATTTCAAAACTTAGTGTTCGCTGTTTATAATATCTTCCCACTAAAATCTATAAGTAGCAATGATGTCTTTCTAAAAGATGTCTTACTTTACTAAACTAAACTTACATTACTAAAATGATGTCTTACTAATTCTCTTCCAACCTCACTGCCACCATTTGGTCCTTACCACCAAGAAATATGGTCCAAACTCCCAGACTATTTCATATAATATTTAGGATCTAGCTCCAATTAACTTCTAAGTCATATCTCTCTCTAGCCACTTATCACAAATTTTGCACTATACACATTAAACACTTCTTGAAGTTCCTCAAACATAATATTTTTAATATAACTCTGTGCAAGTATTCTTACCAGCCGACCTACTGTACTCCTATTATGTCTTTAAAGTAAATCATATGTCCCTGTCCCCCCTCTTCTCTGAGGCCTCAGTAACTACTATGGGAAAATTAATAACTTCTTCTAAAACCTCACAAAGCTACTAGAGATTGTGTTAACTTGTATTGTAATTATTTCTCTCTATGTGTTTACCCTTCATTAAAATGTTAGTTAATTTTCAGGAACTTATTTTCCTATTTGCATGCATAATGCCTACATAAGACCTGACCCCTGGTAAGTAATCAATAAATGTGTGTTGAATTGGATGAATAAACAATAAATTAAATATGCAAATAAAGTAAAACTGCACAGAAGATCTACACAGTTAATATTTTTCTGGTAGAAGGCTGCCTTATTTTTAATACCCCAACTTTATAGAAAATGTGTCTCTTAACACAGTATTTGCAGCCAATATTTATATAGAAAAAAATTACATTTATGTCTCTAAAATGCAACATGACATTTTTGAAGAAAATGCATGGGGAAAAGTAATTTTCCAAATAGAATTGATAGAATGTTGGAATCACATGGATATTTTGAGAAGCAAGCCAAATCTCAACAAAGGAGGTATTCATCTTAGATGTTGCTGGCACTAAGAAACACCATGTTACTGCAGACAAACTGCTTTTTAATAGGCATATCAGTTACATTTGGTGATCTGAAAGAAATGTTTTAAATATTAAAAGGTACTTGTATATAAAAAAATATATTTTTAAGAAATTGGGAGTTTATTATATTATTCATTATATTATTTCCCATTTAAAATAATAGGAAATTATTGGTTAGCATTTTCATTTAGATGTTCTGATTTTGAGGACCAGATTATAGTTAATACATGGGAGAGATAGCTATATTAAAAGAGCTCTTTAATACAGTAAACTCATTGTAGTGTTTACTGTGAGAAATATATAAATAAAGGAGGCTTGTGCCTTGTCTTCAAGTTGCTTACAGTTTAATTCATGTCAGAAAGATGAGAGGATCACAGTTAATGTTCATTTCCAATGCTAACTCAAGAAATTGTAGCGGCTATATAGCATGCTATGTTAGTAAGGATTCCTCGGCCATAGCCCAGCTTGAGAGAATGCCATGATGATTAGTGATGTTCATAACAGAAATATACTTGCCATCACTACTCTAGGGATTCACAGGAAACAGAAAGCATTTCTAGTTGAAATGATAAATTAAAATCTCCTGAAAGAGATGACACTTAAGCTGGGCAGGATAATTTTAGGAATGAGTGGAAAGAAGTCATCAAAGTGAAGCAGTGCCAGAAGAAAGCTTGGAAGAGAAACGACTGGGAAAATTCAATGAAAGCAAGTAGTCAGGTTGGTTGGAGCCAAATGCATTCTCTTGTCCTCAAAATGGGACCACAGGGTAGCTTCTCAGAAAGTCTCTTTCTTCTTGACACAAATGACCAATGAGAAAGTTTCTTCTACAGAATAGCAATCTCATGACTTGAAAAATTAAAACCGAAAGCTAAAAATTGCTAGTATATGGGAGGAACTAATGTTAATTTTAAGACAAAATACACTAAGTGACGGAATATAAGAAAAAATATTGGCATACCTCTGATTCAGTTATTGAAACAGGGACCAGATAAAATAAAATATGAAGCACTGTAGGCCATAATCTAACCAATAGGGAGCAGTAATAAAAAAAAAAGAGAGAGAAATTTTAGATGAGAGGAAATTACAGAGTTGCTACCCTTCAAAAGGTTAGCTCAGCAAGAGAAAGAAATTATTTCTAATTGCTGATAGAAAAAAAACCCTCAGAGAAGTTTCAACAATAGCCTCCCAGCAAACGTTATGCATCCCACATAATTATTACAGACTTCCTAGGAATTACACATACTGGGGTATTAGTTCTGATGGAAACACAAATACTTCAGGATCATTCTTAAGTTGGCCTCAGAATCACCTTCATGAGAGAAACAAGAGAAAGTACATTCAGGGGGAATGGAGGAGAGGCTTACCAGCAGAACTAAGTTTGTTTTAGGTATCAATAAATTTACTACTTTTATTTGATCGCTTCTTGGTCTTTCCTATATTAAAAAAAAAGTTCTTGGCCTCATTCTTAGCCTCTTACCAGTCTTCTATCAAGCTAACAGTAATTTTTACAGGTCATAAATTGCTTCTGTGCATATCAAATGTCTTATACATCACCTAATAAATGAAATCTGATTTTCTTCTATCTTAACCATTCTTCTCCTCACTGTCCATTCAGTGCTTCAATGCCTGTTGTAACAGTCTGAGTTCAACCAGAGTAACAGAAGTAGGAGGAGATATATATTATGAGATTTATTGCAAAGAAATGGTTTCTACAATCATGCAAACTGGCTAGGCAAGTCTAAAATCTACACAGTGGGCCTTCAGAAATGGCAGGCTGAAACTTTCCACCATGGACTGAAGCTATTGTCCATAGGCTTATGGAAATTTCTCTCGGGAAATTTCAGCTTTTAAGGTCCTTTCCACTTATGAATTGGCCAACTAACATCATCTGGGATAATCTCCTTACTAAAAGTCAACTGACTATACAATTTAAGTACATCTAAAAATGCCTTCATAGCAACATGTTAATTAATGTTTGACTGAATAACTTAGACTAGCTGATAGTCAAATAAAACCATCATGGCCACCTCCTTGTTAATTTAACACCCACATAGCTCATTAAACCATACTTACTATTAAAATTAAACACTAATAAAGTCTTATTTCCATTTAACATGATCCAGAAGAGAAGTCAAAGTCCTTCCCTAATGTTCAATCTTCTCCTTTGATATCCTATAATATAAATACTGGGATATAAAATTAGTCACACATAACCACCTTCTTCCACTGCCAATCCCTTATTCCATTTGCACTCAGGAACCATGTCAGCTGGTTATGGTTCTTTGCATAGTAGGGTAAGCCAAAACTTCAGTCATGAAGGTTCTGACCCATTAGTGCTCATGCCTGAATTGGGTTTTCTATTGACTTTAATCACAGGACCTGGTAAAATATATCCTAAGGGATTTCCTGGGTGCCAGACATCATCTTCCATACACCCATTTTGTAGTAGCAATTTTCCCTTGGCAATTGATATGAATCATCCCAGCCAGTACAGTAACTCCTTTCTTTAACTGTTGATTCAATGGTGTAAGGACCACAAAGTGGGTGGGTGACAGTCTCAATTTCCCATCCAATAGTTTAATTGTTGGGTTATTTGGTAGAAGCATTCCTCTCAATGTAATTAAGTCCTCTAGATCTGCAGAGCCTAAGGTTGTGGGGACTGGAAGCAAAGATTTTGCTAGTGGAAATTTTGCTGGGGGAACACTAGGGGTAATAGAGAATGGAGCCACTCTAATTTCTATGCTTTTATTCCTGGACCAGTGGATCCTGACTAAGGAAGAAATAGTACTATATAATGGATGCTTATTTACAGCATATATAGCCTCCTGCAGGACACTACCCTAACCCTGAAATATAGCCACCTAGTTGGCATTGCATTTGAGTCTTTAAAATGTTATTTCACCATTATATTAAGCCAGATGCTTACCATGGGGAACATAGTAAGACAAGTAAATTCCATGAGCATGGGCCCACTGCTGTATTTCTCTGGCTGTGAAGTGAGTTGTTTGATTAGAAACAATGTTGTGTGGAATTTGATGATGTGCAATAAAGCATTCTTTTAGTCTGCAGATGGTAATTTTGACAGAAGATTAGATGTGCAAGGAAAGCAAATCTATATCTAGATAAGTGTCTATTTCATTAAGAACAATATTATCAATCTGTATCAGTTAGCTGGCTTATTATTCTAAGAAATGGTATCATACTGAAGATTCAGTGTTGGTTTCTGTTGCTGACAGATTGGAACTTACCAGTGACTATAGTAAGGTCAGCTTCAGTGAATGGAAGCCCATGTTGTTGAGGCTATGCATAACCTGCATCCACCATGGCCACTTTGCTCATGACCCCATTGAGCAATGACAAGAATGGGAAAAGAAACTTATTAGTATCTACAAAACTGGTCTTCCTATCCACTGCATTATTAAAATCTTTCTCTGTTGAGGTCATTCTTTGATGAGCATTAACAAGAAACACAAATGTCTTTGAAGATCTTTGCCCATTCAGAAGGGTCTATCTATAAATCTCTTTTCCAGTCTTCCTTGCCATGAGTTTTCTTACCATATTTCTTCCAAGTCTCTGACCATCCAGTCAAAGCATTCATCAGAGTCCACGAATAGGCACAGACTTCAAGGTCTGGCCATTTCTTTTTCCAGGCAAAATAAACAACCAGGTGCACTGCTCAAAGTTCTGTGTCCACTAGGAGGGATTCCTTTTACCATTCTCCTTCAGGAATATCCCAGAGAAGGGCTATAGCAACTGAGCTGACAACTTTCAAATGGTGTGTACATATTGTGAAGAACCATCTGTAAGCCAGGCCTAAATTTTCTCTTCTTCAGGCAGCTGGTCACAGGAAATTTCCCATAAGGTAATAAGTGCAAGCTGAGAGTTAGAAAGCAATGTAGCAGGAATGGGGGTCTTGTACATTTTGCCTACTTCCTCATGCACTTTATCCCTTCAGGGTCTACTCAAGCATAATCTCATCCATGCCACCTTTCATTTCATAATGGAATGCTACTGTGCATGCCTGACTTAATGGCTTTGTATGTCAAACAACACCCAGTTCACACTGGAAAGTTCACATGATAACTTGGTGGCCCATGGTTAAGCATTAGGTATCTAGTAAGGCCCAGGATAGATACACACACACACACATATCAATATTTTGTTTCCCTGGAGAATCCTAATACAGACCCTTTCAATAAATTTGGCCTAATTCAACTTTATGTTCCTTCCCCCATTGTTCCATACCCATAATATCCATTTTCACATACACTCACCAGATTTTTATCTATATAAATGGAGGAGGGTGGCACAACATGCAGTTAATGCAGTTCTTTTGTGTAGTACACCTCCTGACAGGTCACACTTTTTTCCTCATCCTTTGTGGCCTGCTGGGACTTGAGTCTGGCTACAGGTCTAAAAACAAAGATGGTGGTGTAGGCAGAACATGAGGAGAATCAGTAGTGCTTTGTAAGGCAACTACTGCAGAGGAGACCATTGTGTTTATTAGCTTGAGGCTAAAGACTAATAACCTACTCATAAGTGAATATTCTACATCATTAAAAAAATTTGTTAGTCTTACCAAATATACTCTCAAACACATACACATACACACATATACAATTCATCCTATAATTTAACATCTTCCACATATTTCTGGTAATATAATCCTCTACTCTGAGATGTACTGGAGACTTAAAAAATCACTAAATGATTATGAAACTGTTTCTAGATATTTTTCATTAACTGTTTTCATGTTCTACTACAAATCAGCAAAAAGGAAGAACAAAGGCTCCGATAGAATATGTGGAAGTTATTATTTTACAAGAGTCCAAATCCAGCTATAAAATGCATATTCTTCGAGGTAATTCATACTTATTTTATAAAAATTTACATTCTTTCTCTTAACCCACATCAGTGGTTCGTTTCTTCTATCTTTCATCAGTCTTATCACAATACGTTGTCTCTTTTATACATCAGAAGCTCCCAATAGACTTTAAAATATATTTTCTGTCTTGTTTTCACAACAAATTCATCTTTACTATCTCTTTGCATTGAGATGTATGTATTTTATATAATATATATTTTAAGGATTTCATATAAAAAATAAGATTTAAAAACCCTCCATTTATTGATAAGTCAATATGTACAAGGCACTGTACTAATCATATAAAAATGAGGGAGAGTGGGCAACAAAGAGACTTCCTTCCTTCTCAAATTCATATGATAGTTTGTGTGAAAGATCACATTACTACAATATTGTCTCTGTCTTTAGTGGAAAATACAGATATGTAAGCATATGTAGTCATATGAGGGAAAATAAAGCATTTGAATAGAGACGTGAATAGCCTGCGATGGCCATGTGTGGTAGGCAGAATTCTAAGATGGCTTTGTAGACTCCCATCCACTGGTACAAGGGCCCTGTATAATCTCTTCCTCTTTAGTCTTAGCCAGATTTGAAAGTATGAATGGATATCACTCCCATGATTATGTTTTATTTTAAAGCTGAAGGGATTTTGCAGATTTGATTAAATCCTAAATCAGTTGACTTGAGTTAACCAAATAAGAGATTATCCTACTGGGCCTGAGTTCATCACTTCAACTCTGAACAGAACCCAACTGCTCAAAACAGCAGCAGACAGTCTCTTCTGTTGTCCTTGAAGAAGCAAACCACCATGTTGTGGAGAGGACGATGGACCAGGAAATTGAGCTGAGAGCTGGGAGCTCTGGGAGCTGAGAGCCTCAGTCCTACAACCACAAGGCACTGAACTCTCCAGCACCTAAATGAGCTTAGAAGAGGGCTCTGAGCTCCAAATGAGATTCCAGCTTGGCTGACACTTTGACTTTGACCTTGTGAGAGAAACTCAGAGTGAGAATTCAGCCACACTATGCCTGAACTTGAAACCTACAGAAAGTGTAGGGTAACAAATGGATATTGTTTAAGCACTTTGAAAGCTAAATTTGTAATAATTTCTTATTCAGCAATAGAAAATAAATATGTCTTGCAAAGGGGAAAGTAAATAATTCAAAATGAAGTTACCAATGTTTCCCTTTAAGATAATTTTCCAAACTGATGAGAAGCCTTTTCTAGGTGCTTTTTCTTTTGATCCCATCTCTTAGTGCTGATTTTAAGCATTTCCTGTCTTCTCAAAAGAGATGTGCCGTTAGGCATACCTGCCAGTGAAACAGGCAGCCAGGCAAATCAGAAAGAGTCTCAGCTCCAGTGAAATCTACTGAGGGAAGAGAAGAGCAACCACCCTGAGTGTTGCCACAGGCTTGCTTGTCTGAGATTTCAAAGTCTATATTCTAATCAGGCTTTGTCTCTTACAGCACTCAGACACAAATTCTATGAATTCAATAAGCTAATGGTTTGAGAATGATTGGGGCAGATTTGCATATTATTGGAAAAGGTTTATCTTTTACAGGAGTTCCTTAAGTTGGTGGGAATCATTTCTAATAACATGTTTTCTCCACTCCAAATATGGATGCCTAACTTCCTTACATATGGATTAGAGGCTACATGCATTTGGTTATTTATTCGGTACCTTCTCATGCTGAGCTGTCTAGAAAGACATTCTTATCTTAGTTTGTGGACAGTTGTAATTGCTCTGCTTATAAAAATGAACATAACTCCAAGATAATATGTAGCATTTAAAGATCTTTGCTTTTTAAATGGACCATATAATCCAATGGAATTGTTACAAACTATGCTTATTTTTGGGTTAATTTTAAACCCAATCATTTAATTCCACTAAAGATAATCTTTCAATAGTTGCCATCATTTAAACAGTGCTATTCAATACAGTACCTACTAGTCTCATGCAACTATTTAAATCTAAATTTAAATTAAGCAAAAAAATAATAATAATGGCCTCAGTGTTACCTTCCTTTTAAACTGTTCAGTAACCACAGGTGGCTAGTGTCTGCTATATTAGACAATGCAAGTTATAGAACATTTCCAGCACTGCAGAAAGGTTTATTAAACAATGCTGAATTAAGCCCAGATTCCTAGGCAATATGTTTAAGCTTTTCATAGTTTTACCTCCTCTATGTTTTCTTAATCTAACTTCCCTCTTTTTGCCACAGTTAGCGAGCGTTCTAACCATTCTAAGTCACTTACCTTTCACGAATAGGATATTATTTAACTTTTGTACATCCCTTTTTAAGGGTCATTAATACCATTCATTCTCTTGTCCACTTGAGAGTTCACCTTTAGCACTCAGCCCAGATATCACCTCCAATAAAATACCTTTCTTGATATTATCAAGCACAGACAAGTATTTTCTCCTCTGTACTACCATGATGCCTTATTCATACCTTGATTATAGTAATGTTTATATGGGTGTCATTCCTTCAGATGGGCTTGTCCTATTATTGATCATGAGCCTCTAGCCTTGTTCTTCTCATCTTTATACCCTCTACACCACGTATGTAATAGGTAGTGCTTATTAATTTAACCATTCATATGCTTATTTTCCTCACAGTATTTCCTTTTTTTAACTTTTTTTTTCTTCAGAGAGAGAGCATAAGCACGGAAGGGGCAGAGAGAGAGGGGGACAGAGGATCTGAAGCAGGCTGTGCGCCAACAGGCTGACAGCAGTGAGCCAGATGTGGGTCTCACGAAATGTGAGATCATGATCTGAGGTGAAGTCAGACACTCAACTGACTAAGCCACCCAGGCACCCCTTCATACTATTTTCTGATTGACTGAGTGTGGGGCAATAATTTCATACACTAATTTTAGAAAGAACCCCCAAATAATTCATATGCTACTCGTAAAAAGTTGACCTAACATGAAGGAAGCTAGAGCAAAACAAAGGACAGAGCAAGAAGCTTCTTTAAGCAAGAAATATGACTTGGCAGATAGTGAAATATGTAAATAATTTGTAGATTTACCCTTCTTAAAAATTGAAATTCTATAAAATTAAATAACATCTTAAGTAGAAAGCTGAATATATATACATAATATATATATGTATATATTATATATATATTACAGTCCCATGGTTCTTGGCTCCCGGAGAAAGTGGTAGGTACTCAGAAATTTCAGTGAGGCTGTTGAGTTTTCCTCCATAATTTGGTGGGCTAGGAAAAGGGACAGCATTGCAGTGCATTTAAATTCCATCACTGTATATGTGATCAACTTCAATTGATAATATACTCACTTGGACATTTTTTTAAATGCTAATTACACAATTCTTTCCATTATGTTGTTCTGTGTCATTCCAAAAAGTGGCTAACAGAAAAAAAGAGAAATAAACTCTATGTTGTGCTATTGGTAAATGTTGCACTTATAGTTATGAATAAAAATATTGTTTCACTGTCTCAATTTTAGTCATACTTTTTGTTTGTTTGTTTTGGTAGCCTTTAAAAAAAATCAAAATGCTCTAGTAACTTCCTCTGGCAAAAGCAGAAGAGCTCTACAGATTTTAGTCTAGCTGCCTGCCATCAGTCACAGAGTTGGAAAGGCCCTCTAGCACACAAGACCATCTGAGTGACGCAGAAGAGCCCTTTTCAAGGGTCTTGGAACATGCAATCACTTGGCTGCCATCAAATATTTCTAGAGGAAAGGAATCCTCAAGTCCAAAAGACCAGAGGGTCTTCTGGCTCTGCCAAGAAGAGTGACAGAGGCTATAAAACTGTCTGCTCTCCTCCTCTGCTAAATGTCTTGCCAGAAATCACACAGACTCAGAGCTGTTGAAAATACGGCTGCTTTATTTCAAAATGCACCCTGCAAGGAATGCTGCTTCCTACTCTCTCGCCCCATCTACTGGAGCTTACTCAAAACACTGATCTAGTTAACATTCAGCTAAGAAAATTATGTTCTAGAATACCTTTCATTCCCCTGTTGTTTCCCCTTGAGGATAAAATCCTCAAGAAGCAAAGAGTCTGACAGGCAGCAGTTTGAATTTGTTTGTAGAATATTCTTTTAAAGAAGAAAAGAACAATGGACAGAATGAATAAAGCGAAATTTATTGTGAGCACCATATCCACGTTCTTAGCTTCTCCTCCTGAATTTTTGCCTTTTATTATTTTCCCAGAACTTTTCTCTTTTTAAAAATCTATTGTGTAATTTTTGGTAATTATACTAGTAATTCTAGTGGAGGAAATGGTCCTGGATTTGAAGTCAGATGATAAAAATTCAGTTCTGGGGGTGCCTAGGTGGCTCAGGTGGTTGAGCAACCAATTTCTGATTTCGGCTCAGGTCACAATCTCATGATTCACAAGTTCAAGCCCTGTATCGAGCTCTGTGCTGACAGAGTGAAGCCTGCTTGGGATTCGCTCTCTCCCCCTCTTTCTGCCTCTTCCCTGCTCACACTCTCTCTCAAAATAAATAAACATTTAAAAAATGAGTTCTGACCTGCATGCCTTAATTAATACCACAGAACCACCAGTTCTTAAAGTAAGACAGATGGTCTTACTTATGGGGATTGCATTAAAAACTCTGGTGTGACAAAAGAGGTAGTCTATAATATCTAAAGTATCCCTAATTATGGAACCCCCACCCACAATTCTGATCCATACCACTCTCCTATTTCCTTCCTCAACTTGCCTATGACTTTTTTAAAAAAAAAATTACTAAAATAGACTTTATTTCTTAGAGATTAGGCTTAAAAAGCGAACAAAGTACAGAGATTTCCCATACATCTCCAGCCCCCTTAGAATTTCCCTTATGATTAACATCTTTCATTAGTGTAATACATTTGTTATAACTGATGAACTAATATCAATGCAGCATTATTAACTAAAGTCCATAGTTTACATTAGGGTACACTCATTATGTTGTACAGTGCTGCGGAGTTTGACAAACTCATAATGTCAGGTCTCCACCAATATAGTATCAAGCAGAATAGTTTCCCTGCTCTAAAAATCCCCTGGGCTCCACTTATTTATCCCCCATAACCACTGATAACCACTGATCTTTTTATGGTCTCTATATTTTTGTGTTTTCCAGCATGTCATATAATTGGAATCATACAATATATAGCCTTTTTTGATTGCCATTTTTCACTTTAAATTTGCATTTAAGATTCTTCTATGTCTTTACATGATTTGATAACTCCTTTATTTTCATTGTTGAATATATATTCCATTGTATAGATGTACCACAGTTTGTTTATCCATTCACCTATTGAAGACCATTGGGTTGCTTCCAAGTTTTGGGCAATTATGAATAAAGCTGATATAAACATTTATGTGCAAGTTTTGTGTGGTAGGACTATGTTTAGCTTTATCAAAAACTCCCAAACTTTCTTCCAAAGTGGCTGTACCATCAGCAATGAATGAGAGTTCCTGTTACTCTATATCTTCATCAGCATTTGGTATTATCAGTGTTTGTATTTTACCCATTCTATATGTGTGTAGGAACTCCTTATTTTCACTCCCTCTTCTAAGGGCTCTCAGAGTTTCACTTTATTTCTGCACTGCTGAAAGCCCTTGAGGTCCCTATAAGACTCAGAGCATCTTAATGAATAAATCCAACTTTGTTCACTTCTGTATCTCCAGTGACTATAAGATTTGGCATGTAGAAGGTCCCACTCAGTGAATGCAATCTCCTGACATCAAATTTTCTGTCCTCAGTGCCCTTGGAACCAGTCTCTGTCTAGCCACATTATTCTGAGCACCTCATTTTGTGGTCGTAGGACCTTAGGTAAGTCACATAATCTATCTGAATGTCTATTTACTTTTCTAAAAATAGAATTTTCAATATGTTCCTTGACAGTCTTAAAGATTTTAGTGGAGATGAAATGAGTCAAATATGAAGCTGCTTTGTATGATCCATATACAGAAATCAATTTTGTTATTGCTATGCACACATATTGGGAAACCACCTAATTCAGGAAGACAAAAAATCTGCCTACTTCAAAATGTCTCACTTCCCTCTGTTCTGGAATACATTATATTACACACCCACACACACACAATTAGTGTCTTAATTGAATACATAGCCCGAATCATGGAAATATTTGAGGGAATGTCTACATAAATGATAATGCACACCAAACACTTGCTCCTGACTATAATATTAGGATAATTATTTTAAATTCAAAAAATTTAGTGTATTATTTATTCTTTTAGTTACTTTGTATGACCAAATATCTGATGGTAATAGAAGGAGTTGGTATGAACAATGGGTGTTGGGGTTTGGTAATGATAGCAAGTGGTAATCAATAATGCTAAATATTGCTCATGTGACCTTGGAAGTCAATGAAACTATGCTTCTTATATTCCAAAGACTGTTATAATATTGTCCAAACCCACTGGGATCTGGAGTGAGGATGACCATATGATTTTTTCTGGACTATAATCACTCCAAATATGGGAAAGTATGTAGACTTGTCAATCTTTAAACTCACAGGTATTTAGGGCATGATCAGTTGGATTATGTATCTTCATGAGATCCAAGGCAAAATAGATTTGTAAGAGACTCTGCCCTGAAGAATATTAGGAAAAGAAGAGCTATTTATAAACAAGGCCTTAAGTAAGCTGATTTACTAACAAACATGTTCTAAACCCTGAAAATGTCTCAGGCATTGTCCTCAGTTTTTGTTTGTCCTAAAAATATACATCTTTGCTTTGCCAACGTTATTGAGGATATTTTTAATGGATTTGCAATTATTTTATTTCTTTTATCATATGTCTGACTTCTATATGTACTTTAAGAAATTAAATATTAATCTACACACCACTCCTTCAAGGCTATCTGTATCTGTTGCTCTGGTTGGCTTTTAAGATTGTTCACTTTGTCTTTGGTATGCTGAAATTTCACTTTAATGTGTTCCAGGTGGGATAATTATTATTTCTAGTCCTCTTTGAGATCCATTGGGAATCTTAAATCTGTTACTTTCTCTGTTCAGACAGTTCAATAAATACTTTATCTATTACCTTTTTATGTATTGCCTCTTCCCTATTTTCTCCATCTCCTCCTGGAACACCATTTAATCATACTTCAGAACTTATCACATACTATTCCTTGTCTCTTAACCTGTCCTACGTATTTCCCATCTTTAAATTTCTCTGTGCTAATTTACAGAAAATTTCTTCTAAATAATCTTTCAGTTCCTCTTCTCTCTTCAACTATGTCTAATCTTCTTTTACATTTACCCATTGAGGTTCTACTTTTATTTATTGCCTTTTTTTTTAATTTCTAGAAGTTCTCTGTTTTTTAAATAAAATCTTTTGGCCCTTTTCATACTCTTCTATAGGTATTTTCAAGTTTATCTTTGTATTTTTTGAACACAGTATAGTTCATACTCTGTATCTAAGATGGCTATTATCTGTAATCTTCATGGGTATATTTCTTTTACTTATTGTTTCTGCCCATTCTGGCATATAATGCCAGAAATCCTTATGTGCTTGGTATTTTTAACTGTGTGTTACTCATAGTCTTGATAAATTACCTATTGTGGATATTTTGGAGATTAAAAGAAAGGGAGGGATCCTTCCTCTATAGATCCACCTTGTTTCTTACAGGGACCTAGGGGTACTACAGTCGTCCAGTCACTTTGATATGTATTCAAAATCTATAGATTATTTTGTAACTAGCAGATAATTATTAATTTGGACTGCAGATGCATTATTCAAGTAGGCTATGATTATGGTTTGTTAGGGCACTTTCTCCCCCTCTGTTCTACACAACTCTAAGGCAACTTTGTCTGATGTTCAGGGAATGGAGGGCAGATTTGCTTCTGCTTTACCGATATTCTAATGCTATAACTCTCTGAAGCCCGATCTTAATGTAGGAAGAATCTCATATGAGATTTCTTATCTTGGGTGATTGGTAGGCCTTGGGCTATTACTTCGATTCTCCTCATGTTTAAGCCATCAAAACTAAAGTGCAAATTAGCGTTGATTAATAATTGCCTTTGTGGCAAAAATAGATCCAGCACTCCCTTACTCTTGGGTTCCAGGTTTTCCTTACACTTGGCTTGGTAATTCCTTACTACCTCATCAGACTTCTGATGGCTTTTGAAAGGTAGTCATAAAATATTTTATCCAGCATCTGTTGTTGGTTTCAATGGGAGGATTAGTTTGAATAACCCAACCTGCTATATCCCTGGAAACAGAACAAGACACGCAACATTTTCTAAACAAATTGCTTAAATTGAGTTTGAATCTAAGTCTGATTCAAAGTGGAACAGGACACTTTGTAAAAACAAACCTGGCCAGAAATTAAATTCATGAACCCACCCCAGGGTTTCAGAAATAGTAATACTATTATTCTGTAATAAGTATGTACTGGCAAGAACATTGCAGTGTGCTTTTCAGGGAATCAAAGTACAGCTGAAAACCAAATTTTAAAAAATCAACTCTGTACTGGAAGAGAAATTTTCATAATTATAGATAGAGAAAAAAAAGGTGCTTCTCAAATAATAACAAAGGGTCTTATTCAAAGAAACAACTGAATCAAAATTGTAGTGGTACAAGGATGGATTAGAAGGAACAGAAGCATGTCAAAACACTGCTAGTAATCAAAGAAGAGACACTGGAAACAATGACATCAGTCCTACCAGAAATCCTTCAAGTCTCATAACTGAAGTTTTTGCCCATTCCATAATAATGAAACATTACAACTTTATATCATTCAAAAGTTTACTTTTGTTATATAACCCTAGTAAATTTAGACTAAATTATGTATGTCCCCTTTACTAAAATTTGAGTTGTCTCTTTACCAGTCCTCTTGGACTCTTTAATAAACATTCCAAGCTAAAGAGTATATGTAGGTAGTGTTACAGGTAAATATGTGGACTTAGAGGGTTGTGCTTTTTCCGGAATGACACCAAGCCAGGCTTATTTCTGGCTAGCTATCTACAAAATTAAGATACAGATATATAAAGGAAAAGAAGTATGGGGTGTGTTTTTTGTTTTTTGTTTGTTTTGTTTTGTGTTCTGGGCAGGAGAAGAGCATGGGTTATTGATTCTCCAGCACAAATATCAGTCCTTTGGGAGTTCTATAATTATGTAATGTACACATTTCTTTGTGTTCATCTCTATTTTTTTAAATTCTGTTATCTAAATGTTTGACCTCTAAGAGATGGCATGTTAAAAAGCTTAATCATAACATTTCAAGTTAAAATGGCTTTTTATAGAAACCTTCATTACTTGAAAGACTTTGTCATCCACTTTCTTGATCAAAATAGGTAGTAACCTGTAAAGCAGCCAAGAAATTTATACTCGGAGTGGCTTTTTCCTGATGGATGAAGGAGCAGGCAAAGATTCTTCCTGGTAAAGTGTGGGCGGATAATTTTATGTGACAACCACATTATGAATGAGGCAATATGAGCATGAAGTAGTTCACAGCATTTACTTCTATCAAGTTCTGCTGATTAAAAAACCAAGGTGTGGTTCAAAAATTATCTGAGCCTCCAATAACTTTTGGCTTCTCTATAAGTCAGACTACATGAGAATACACTAGAGGCTCTGGAAAGGAAGCCATGTCATCATTGGCAAGAAGAATTCTAGAATAGGCCCCAGTTGGCTTAACTGAGCCTTCCAATGCAGCATGAAGGATGGAACTGGTGCATGTAATGGCATGAAGCCTCATATATTAAAACTGAATATCACTCATAGCAGTTGTAAGCTTTATCAGAAATCCTAGATACAGGCATCTTTTCAAGATCTCAAGCACTGAAAGGATCTTTTGTAATATTGCATACTGTATAACAAACATTGTTGTCATCAGCAGGTTTGGATCTTCTGGGAGTCTGTATTCTGTCAAGGCCTTTGGCAGAGATTCAGGTAGAGAAACATTTACTTTAAAATGATTAATGATTCCCAACTCTACTTTGCCAAGGACCACGCTTTTTGTCCTCTCTTTTTAGTCATTGATCCTGAAACACTTCTGCAACTTACTCAGCTTTCAAATTAACGTGTATACTTTGAAAAAATATACATACTTGATTAGGTCTTTCTTTTCCCTGGAAACTGACCATGGCAGACTCTCTTGGACAAGGACTGTATAAATATCTGTTTAATCAGTATTATTATTTGAATGCTGTAATTTAATTAGTCCATTTCTAAACCACATTTATGAGCCAGCTGGTAAAGCCAGGATTCCAGGATACGACCTTTATTTGATAGGGTTTTAATAATACAGTTACTGTAACAGTGTGTAGCACCACATATTACACAGTAATACCATTAAACTATTCCACAATAAACAATATAATATCTAAGACTCATTTTTCCCCAGTACATGTGACCCAGAACTAGGAAGGCAAAATCTCAGATGGTTATGAATATAAACTCTGTCATAATTCACTCATATTATTAATGAAATATACTTAAATCTTTCAAGCAAGTGAAAATTTTTGTCTCATATCTCTTTTTCTTAAATGTGCTTTGCTGTGATGGAAGGTTTTTTTTATTTTTTCTCCCTTTAGGTAGGAGAAATAAGGGGATAGAAGTACTGTACTGTGTTTTGGTGGATTTATAAATGTATGCATGTGTGTGTGTGTGTGTGTGTGTGTGTCCTGAAATGACCAGTTAGTAAAATAATGCAATTCATTAACATAATTTGATATATATTTATTCAAATATATATTTAGGTCTCTCAAGTTAGAAAAGAGTTTAATTTTTGTTTGGGGTGAACAGAAAGAAATTAAACTACAGGAAACCATTTTTTGGGGTCAAACTTTCTCATCACTGTTTATTTGTAAGAAAAAGATTGGTTGAGAGAAATAATTTATAGGACATCCACAAACTGGCAAAATTTGATAGGAAAACTTGTTTAATGCCAGGAAGTAGACAATCCATGCTTGGCTCCCTGGTATACTGAGGCAAGTTACATAAACTTTTTAAAGCATCTATCAAACTAACAACTTATCCACATGATGTTGACATTCTACAATTAAGAATATAAAAACTCTCATCTTTATTGTGTTTTGATTTGTACTTATATTACAAAAAGCAATTTTTAAAACAGATCTATTGCAAATAAAACCTTAAAATCGTCTCCTTACAAAAACAATTCTCACATCCATGAATGGATGCATATACTCTTATAAATCAACCATTACTGGATTTCTTTTTTAGACTGCAGTATTTTTATTACTTAGATTATTCTACAAGCATTTATGAAGCCATTTATGTAACAAACCCTGTTCTAGATATGGCAATTTGACAACAAACATATAAAAACTCCTATGTCAAGAAACTTGTGAAGGAATATGATGATTTTTTTTCAAATGTTTATTTATTTATTTTGAGAGAGAGAGCATGCACAAGCAGGAAAGGGGCAGACAAAGAGGGAAGAGAGAGAATCCCAAGGGAGAGAATCCCAACCAGGCTCAGTGCTGTCAGCGCAGAGCCCAACCCAGGGCCCAAACTCATGAACCATGAGATCATGACCTGAGCCCAAATCAAGAGTTGGATGCTTAACTGATAGCCAGCCACCCAGGGACTCCAAGTATCTGATCATTTATATCAGAGGCCCACAACTATGACCCTTGAGTCAAATCTGAGCCACTATTCTTTTTTTTTAAACAGCTTTATTAAGGTATCATTAATATTAAAGAACTTCATACACTTAATGTGCAGAATTTGATGAGTTTGAACATATGCAAATACCCATGACACTTCACCACAGTTAAGGTAACAGATATATCCAACATCCCTGAAACTTTCCATGTCCCCCTTTGTTCTTGTTTGTTTTGTTGTGTTGTTGTTGGAAAAGTATTTACATGAGTTCTACCTTCTTAACAAATTCCGAAGTGAACAATACCACACTGTTAACTATAGGCAGTGTTGTACAGTAGATTTCTAGAGCTTATTTACTGAGTGCAACTGAAACTTCGTACCCATTGAACAACCACCCCTCATTTCCCCTCTCCTCAGCCCCTAACAACCACCACTGTATTATCTACTTCTATGAGCGGCTATTGTTGATGTCTCATATTAGTGGAATCTTGCAGTATTCTTCTGTGACGGGCTGATTTCATTTAACATATTGTTTGAAGTTACCTTCTTTTTTAAGGCTGAATAATGGATATGCCACATTTTCTTTATTTATTCATCTGTTGATGTTCACTTGGATTGTTTCAATCTCTCAGCTATTAAAAATAGTGCTGCAATGAACATAAGAGTGCAGATATCTCTTCGAGATCCTGGTTTTAATATTTTGGATATGTACACAGAAGTAGGGTTCCTGGATCATATGATAGTTCTTTTAAAAAACTTTTTAAGAAATCCCATATTGTTTTCCATAGATGCTATACTATTTTATCTTCCCACTTCAGTGTACAAAGGGTTCACATTTCTCCACAGGCTCACCAATACTTATCTTTGGTTTTTTGGTAATAGCCATCCTATATGAGGTGATTTCGCATTGTAATTTTACATTTCCTTGATAATTAGTGACACAGAGCATCTTTTTTTTTTTAACATTTATTTATTTTTGAGAGACAGAGAGACAGATCATGAGCAGGGGAGGGGCAGAGAGAGAGGGACACACAGAATCGTAAGCAGGCTCCAGGCTTTGAGCTAGCTGTCAGCACAGAGCCTGATGCGGGGCTCGAACCCATGAACTGTGAGTTCATGACCTGAGCCGAAGTCAGTCGCTGAACAGACTGAGCCACCCAGGCGCCCCACAGAGCATCTTTTATGTATCTGTTGGCCATTTGTACATCTTGTTTGGAGAAATGTCTGTTCAAGTCTATTGTCCATTTTTAATTAAGTTATTTCCTTTTTGCAATTGAGTTGTAGGATTTCCTTATATGTTTTGGAAATTAACTCCTTAACAGATATATGACTTGCAAACATTTTCTATCAATCTGTAGGTTGACTTTTCATTCTTTGTTGTTGGTTGTTTTCTTTGCTATGCAGAAGGCTTTCAGTTTCATGTAGCCCCACTTGTCTATTTTTGTTTGTGTAGCCTGTGCTTTGGGTGTCACATCCAAAATTCACTGCCAAGACCTAAGTCAAGAGACTTTGCCCTATGTTTTCTCCTACGATTTTTATGGTTTCAGGTACTCTAAGTCTTCAATACATTTTGAGCAGATTTTTGTATATGTTGTAAGACAATATTCTGATTATAGTATTTTGAATGCAGATATCTAGTTTTCCTATCATCATGATATATGATCCTTTTAATGTACTGATTTAATGTAGTGACTTAGTTTGCTAGTTTCTTGTTGAGAATTTTTGCATCTATGTTAATCAAGGGCACTGGCCTGTAATTTTCTTTTTTCTTGTGGTAGTTTTGTCTGGCTTTGTGATCAGGGTAATTCTGGCCTCACAAAATTTATTTGGAAGTGTTTTCTCCTCTTCATTTTTTTGGAAGAGTATGGAAAGAATTGGCATTAATTCTTCTTTAAATGTTTGGTAGAATTCACTAGTGAAGCCATCTGGTCCTGGACTTTTCTATGTTGGAAGGTTTTTATTACTGATTAATTCTCCTTTTTCGTTATTGATCTGTTCAGACCTTCTTTTTCTTCATGATTCAGTCTTGGTAGGTTATGTATCTTGTAATTTATCCATTTCTTTTGTTATCCAGTCTGTAGGTAAATAACTGTTACAGTAGTCTCTTATGATCCTTTTTATTTCTGTGGCATTAGTTGTAATTTCTCCTCTTTCATTTCTGATTTTATTAATTTAAACCTGCTTTTGTCAGACTAGCTAAAAATTTGTCAATTTTGTTTATCTTTTCCAAAAACCAACTCTTGGTTTAATTGATCTTTTCTATTGTTTTTGTAGCCCCTGTTTCATTCTTTTTGCTCCAATATTTAGTATTTCCTTCCTTCTGCTAACTTTAGACATTTTTTTCTCCTAGTTTCTTGAAGTATAAATTTAGGTGTTTTTTTTGAGACCTTCCTTTTTTTTAATGTGGGTGTGTATTGCCATAAAAATCCTTCTTATTACCATTTTTGCTGCATCCCATAAGTTTTGACATATTGTGCTTTAATTTTCACTTGCCTCAAGGCATTCTGCTGATTTCTCCTTTGATTTATTATTTGACTCATTGACGGTTCAAGAGTGTGTTGCTTAATTTCCACATATCTGTGAATTTCTCTTCTCTTATTGATTCCTAGTTTCAAAGCATTATGGTTGGAAAAGATACTTTGTATAATTTCAGTCTCCTTAAATTTGTTAAGACTTCTTTTATGACCTAACATGGAATCTATCTGGGACAGTGTTTCATGTGTGCTTGACAAAAATGTGTATTCTACTGCTGGAGGGAGGGAAGGTTCTGTTGGAGGGAAAGTTCTGAGTATGTTTGTTAGGTTCATTTGATCTACAGTGTTGTTAAGTCAGCTGTTTCTTTATTGATTTTCTGCCTGGATACTGTATCAATTATTAAAAATTTGGTATTGAAGTGTCCTACTATTATTGTATTGCTATGAATTTCTCCCTTCAGTTCTATTAATTTTTGCTATATATATTTTGGTGTTCTGATGTTGGGTGCATATATATTTATAATTGTTATATTCCTTATGAATATCCTTTTATCACTATATAATCTCCTCTTCAGTGATAGTTTTTGATTTAAGGTATATTTTGTCTGATCTAAGTAAAACCACTTTTGCTCTCTTCTGATTACCATTTACATTGAGTATCTTTTTCCACCCACCATCAATTTCAGCCTATGTGTATCCTTAATTCTAAAGCAAGTCCCTTGTAGGCAACATGTAGTTGGATCTTGTTTTATTATCTATCAGCCATGCTATGTCTTTTGATTAGGAAATTTATTCCATTTACTTTTAAAGTAATTAGTCTTAGGGAAAAACTTACTATTGCAATTTTGTGCATTGTTCTCTGTTTTGTAGTTTTTTTTGTTCATCTTTTCTTCTCTTGGTATCCTTCTTTATGTTTTATTGATTTATTGTAATCATATATTTTTATTTCTTTTCTTTGTGTATATTCTGTATGTATTTTTGTAGTTATCATGGGGCTTACATAAAACATCTTATAACAGCCTATTCTAAACCAATAACAAGTTAATTTCATAGCATACAAAACCTCTACTCTTTTTATTTCTCCTAACACACTTTATGTTATTGAAGTCACAATTTACATCTTTTTATATTTAACTTAATATATATTATAGTTATAGTTATATTTAATGTTTTTATCTTTATACTAAAATTAATAGTGATTTATATATCACCATTACAGTATTCTGCATTTATTTTTATATTTATCATTAGCAGGGCTCATGTACTTTTATGTTATTTAGCATCCTTTCATTTCAATTTAAGAACTCCCTTTAGTATTTCTGAGAAAGCAGATTATAGGTGATGAACTCCCTTAGTTTCTGTTTGTCTGGGAAAGTCTTTATCTCTCCTTCATTTTTGAAGAAATCTTTTGCTATGTAGGGTATTCTTGCTTGGTAGGTTTTTTTTTTTTCTTTCAGCACTTTAAACATACCACCCAACTCCCTCCTGGCCTGCAAGGTTTCTGCTAAGAAATCTGCTTATAGTCTTATGAGGGCTCCCTTGTACATGACAAATTTTCTTTTGCAATTTTCAAAATTCACTTTGTGTTTGACTTTTGTCAATTAGCTCATAATGTATCTTCATGTAGATGTCTTTAGATTTATCCTATTTGATCTCCTTTCTGCTTTATGAATCTGAATGACCTCTTCCATCCCTCAATTTTGGAAGTTTAGGTCATTATTCACGTGTATGTCATCCTTGTGCAGGGGCCATGCTACTCCTCTCTGTATCATTCCAAATTTAGTATATATGCTGCCAAAGTGACCATGAGCCACTATTATTTTTTTAATAAGCTTTCTGGTAACAGTGCTATCTACAGTGTTAATAAAGAGATTAATTCTTATGAAATGCAAAGCTGATCTAATCATCTCTCTAGTTAAAATTCCACACTCTTCAGAATGACCTATGGCTTTTCAAGATCTGAGTCCAGCCACCTTTCCAACCTTATCTTTCCCTAATACTTCTCTTCCCATCCTTTGAAGCACATGCACTGGTCATCATGGACAATTTTTTTTTTAATCTCAAGACCAAATATTCTCCGCTTCTTCAACAAATGCTTACAATAGCTTTTCTCAGCTGACTAATTGGTATACTATCAAATGCGCTATTCTGAAGGAATCATCTATGTGCTTCTTTGGCATCAGCATTTCACTCTATCAATTATCACAATGTATTCATTCATCCATCTAGCAATATTGAGTGTCTGGTATAAGTAAGTATTATCCTAGTTAATGCATAGAGATCACTCCTATCTGCTGGAACATCAGTATCTAACAGAATATCAAAAATGTCAACTTACTTCATAAAGATTGAGATTCATAAAGAGCTTTTTACAACATAAACACAATTAAAAGACAATAAAGACTGAGAATTTGTAATTCTTAATTGTACAAAGTGATCACCATTTTCTTAGTTTGATAGGTGCTTTTGAAAGCATCAACTCATCTCTAAACAGTTTGTTAACAGACACATGATTTATGAATAAATAAACAGATGGTCACTAAACACCCCTTTTGACCTGAGCTATCCCTTTTATAGTTTTCTCTTATAGATTTCTCTCTTATAGACAAAGATAGACTTATTGGTAACAAGACACCTCAAGAAGTCACTCTCCTTCCACAATTTTAAGGCTGCAGATGCAGTTCAGTGGTACATTAAGGACCTCTGTATATCAAGCATTCAATGAATACATCTGAGGTCCTCCAGTCTAGGAGACACATCTTTCTCAGAGACTCTGATCCCCCAGGAAATAGTGCTTCATCAGAATTTCCTAAAGCCTACCTGCTTCTCAGCAATTTTCTTTCTCTTGTTATCTTACTATTTTGCAGGAAAAACCCTACTGTTTATTTACAAGGTGAAATTTTTAACGGTAATGACCATAAAAACCTTTAAAAAATATTTTAAAAAGATACTCTGATGGCCATCATCAAAACCACTATTTCTATTAAATTGCTAATACCACATAACAGATTTCTAGCAAACATGATTTACTTTGGCCATGTACAAATAAAGGTGGAATAAGCAAAAATGTGTAGAAAAAATATTTTCTTTTTCTTATGAACCAGAGCCTTTGAATGCCTTAATTTGTAACATACCGATTTAACATTAGCCTCATACTAGACTTTTTATGAAGGAGAACACAGGACCAAAATGAAATTCTGTGACACCACACCTGGCACCTTTTTAAAATCATAGAGCAATGGGAGAGGCCTCATAGAAGAAACCAGAAAAATAAAACCTTATGCAAACCGCATCAACTCCATGTAAGTCATCCATCTTCTCGTATTTCTATGTCTGGTTCGTTACCAGAATTATTTAGATTGCAGAATCATTGGGTGGAGGTCATGTCCATCTCTGTGTTGTGAATAGTTTTTCATACATTATAAGTACTTAGGAAACATTTTCTAGCAGTAATGATTCAAGAAAACAAATCACAAACAGTACAGGCTGTTGCACTACAAGCTTATTTACTAGTGCTCTCTAAAATATAGATTATTATTTTAGAACCTCTACTTCTACCTTATTTAATGCATATTCCTAGACAAGAAGGAATTTCACACATTCTGAAAAATACCCTGTGCCTGCGACTTTGGTGCAACCAGATACCACATGAGTTTTCACTTTAACTCTTACTGATACTTTCTCAAAGTTTAATATATGTCTGTTCCAGGTATGGTCACATTTCTTCAGAGTCTTCTCAGGTCCTGCTTGGGTTTTAATATTTTGTATAAAAAATAACTTCCATTTAACATATGATCTACTCCCAAACTTGTGAATAATGCAATTTTATAAGCTTCTTTAAAGAAGCTCACAGTTCACTGCCTGGCTGACAAAGCTTTATGGAAATTGTTGCTTAGAAGCCTCTAGTCACTTTTACTAGAAGCCTGACACTGATATCTTGACTTGGCCTATTCATATGGTTCATAAAACTTCAGTTCCCACAAAGTATCCTGACATTTCTAAGTCAGTCTGGGTTTCTTGCATTTTCTATTAATTAAATGGAATTTTTAAACAGAGGCATTATTGTATTAATTAGTTTTGATGAAAAGAATAAAAATACACAGTTATTCAAAACTATTTTAGGGGTGCCTGGGTAGCTCAGTCTGCTGAGCGGCCGACTTCAGCTCAGGTCATGATCTCATAGTTCGTGGGTTCGAGCCCCGCGTCAGGCTCTGTGCTGGCAGCTCAGAGCCTGAAGCCTGCTACCAATTCTGTGTGGCCCTCTCTCTCTGGCCCTCCCCTGCTCATGATCTGTCTCTCTCTGTCTCTCAAAAACAAATAAATGTTAAAAAAAATTATTAAAAAACAAAAGTATTTTAATTTTTAAACAATTGTGCTTAGCTTTCTACATATTTTACTTCCCTATCAAAATCCAGACAATATTAGGTGAATGGAAAGGAAGACTCCACAAAGGGGGCAGTTTTTAACATGGCTTCTGAAAATTTTGTAGAATCAACATGAAGCTGAATTAGGCAGCAAGTGTAAGTGTAGAAGTGGAGGGCTGATGTAAGCAAGGTGCTCATATCCCAATATGACCAAATCTTTCAAGGAAACACAGTACAGGAAATATTCATAAGAAATAATAAAGATGGCATGCGATACAAGGCCGGGGGCGGTCAGGATCAGAAAAGGTAGGTTTAAGTCAAAACTTGGTACTACTTAAGAAGTTGTGGAGAGAGGAAAGCAGGATTATCCAGCAAATAAATAGTGAAGCTCACATTACCTTGCTGTGGGCTGACAGAGACCCCACACTCCCCCATCCCAGTGAGAAGGATACATTTGAGCTCAGCTTCCCTTGGGCATGAGGGCACTCCCTTTCATACAACTCTCTGAAGAGCTGGCATAGACACTCATATTGAACTTTGACTCATACCTCTACAAAGGTCTTCTCCACGTGTACTGTCAGGAAGTAGCTCAACAGAGGGACAGTTACCCACACCTGTAACACAAACCCATACTGTACCCAGAAGTACCCTGTTGTCAAAGAATCTCTCTGGAGGATGATGAGACATTGGGGGCTATGGTCTTTTCTTGCTTAACCTTGATATAGATTTCCCTACTTACACCCCCCAGAACATTATGGAATTTTCCCTAACCCACATATCTGTGGTTGTTGTTTATTTTTAAATCACCATTAATTTCTGAGCGGGGCACTGTCATTACAGAAGTATTCACTATCCTGAAAGGAGTATACATGAGAAAGAAGCAGCTTAGAATCAAGGGGTAAGTCAGAGCTGGGTCAGGTTATAAGATCTTAGAAGCCCTAAACTTTGAAAATACAACAGTGTTATTGCCCTTAACTATGGGTCATAATAAAATCAATGCTTAACTATTAAGAATGAAACATGCAGGAAAACTTCAATATACGTTTCTAGGTTTCCTGATAGAAAAACCCTGGAAAGGTTCAAGGCTGAACGATTTTCATCTTTATGACATGCCTATTAGGCAGTGCTCTAAACATAGGCCTAACTGCCCACGGGCAATCCACCCGGGTGGATTTCTAGATGAAAAGTTATAGGAATATTAAACGTGGCAGTGACAAGGAGCATGAAATGGAGGAGAGGACTGAAGGGTGTGGGAGTACAACTGACTTTAGAAGGGAATTAATTGGAAAAGTAGAAGGGAAAGGAAGAGAATTATGACCCTCTATTCTGAAAGTGGGTGACTGGGAATCAGTAACAGTACTGTGATGGCATTCCCAGAGAAGCAAAGAATACGAGGAGAAAGAAAGGGCAGAGGAGGAGAAAGAGAAGGAAAAGAATAACAATAATATTATTATTGCAGTTAACATTTATTGAGCACTTACAAAGTGCCAAGAGCACTTCCAAGCACTTTATTTGCATTTCCTCAAATGTCTCTGCATGTGATTATTCACAGAAGGACCAGACTGCTATACATGAGCATATTTATGGCTGAACATATGTTCTTTGCATCTCACTTGTACATATATGGAATTTTTGCAGAAATGTGTGGCTGTATTTCTCTCCTACACATAGTGACATTTAAGTTCTTAGGTGCCTGGGTCAATTGCTCTGGCCACATGAAATATAACTCTTACCCCTGAGGACTTTCTATTACATGAATTAAAATGGAAGATTCTGTAAAGCAAAGCTATGATCAGCAGCAATCTGTTCTCAATTTCTGGCTTCAAAGGAGTGAATATTAGATAGTATCTATGTGAAATAACTGGGTTCATCTGTGCTTTTGGAGCTGGACCTCCTGGGCCACCATATGTGTATAGTCCCCTCTATAATTTTATCTGCTGACCCAAGTACAAGTGAGTTGTTGTTAAGGTCAGTGGTTTCTGATCATTCCCTAGTGTTGTTTTTTGTTTGTTTGTTTGTTTGTTTTTGTCTTACCAAGCAATTGCCTACTTGGCTTCTCTACTTCTGTGTGAAAACACCAGACAACTAACATATCCAAAACTAACTCAGTTGCAGACATTGTTCTGTGTTACTCAACACAGCAGTCCCTTCTCTCTTGATTCTTCCACTACAAAAAGTAGAAAACCTAGATATAGGCATCTCTCATTTAATATTACTAATTCACTTCTAAAAACTCTGACATTCTAGGCAAGAAATGTCAAACAGGAGCTTATTTCCCATTATTTTAAATGGGAAACTTATAATACAAAATGTATTAATGTTAAACCCCCAATCAACTTCCTAAAACATAAGTAAACACATATACCTAAAATACCCATTTCTATAAAACTAACAAACTAACATGTTTAGTCATAAAATATTAAAATATTACTTAATTAGTCTCTAAAAAAACATGTTCTTAAGAAACATGTACAGAAACATGAAATTTATAATACAGGATGACAGGATACACTACAATAAATAAATTAGTTGAAAAAACGCAATGAAATTTTCAGTGAAAAGTAGGCAGTTTCTTGTGATGACATATTACTTGTCAAGTCAGGTAGAGATTTAAAACTTAAAGAAAGTTGAGAAGGGAGGAGGAGGAGGAAAGTTGCAAAGTCACTATTTGTCATTAGTTTTGGCAGATGATCGTGCCAACAAATGAGTAGAAAAGCATCAATTTCAGATATTCCAGTAATTTATTTATTTTTTATACTTGAAAATACATTTATTATGAGAGAATGCATGCATGCACAAGCAGGGTGAGGGGCGTAGAGAGAGAGATGGAGAGAGAGAATGCCAAGCAAGCTCCATGCTGTCAGCACAGAATCTGACATGGGGCTCAATCCCATGAACCATGAGATCATGACCTGAGCCAAAACCAAGAACCAGACATTTAACCGACTGAGCCACCCAGGCACCCCTCCAGTCATTCGTTCCTCTATAACAAACTCAGTGGCTTAAAACACTAATTAATAATTCTCCTAACCCTGCTCAACATCTACCTAACTACTCTGAACTAATACAGTCTACCAGTTTTAAAGATTCTTTCTTCCAATCTGTGTTGTGCAAAATGAAGAAAGTAATTCACCTGGGCCACGCTCCTTGCTTATATTCTGATAGGCTCTTTTAGGAAAAGCAGTGGCATCACCTCACTGCCATGATAACCTGCTATTCCCAAGGCCAGTGTCTTGCTGATCAGGAATGACCCACACAGACTGGCATTCGTAAACTCTGGTAGCAGAGACTCAGTCATCTTTCAGGAGGTTGTTTTCCAGGACCCATGCTAATCTCACAACTAGAAAACCCTTATCCTCTGCTCACTATCATCAAAGACACCCCAAGCTTCTCTTTGATATGCTCTGGGTACATGCACCAAGATCATGGAACCATTCTCTTCCTTTCACCTAATAGACTACCATATAATCCCATCTCTACATGCCTTGGAAAGCACAGTACAGGTTCCTTCTTCCTGTAGCTGACAGTGGAATCTGACAGTGGAATAAAGAAAAGCTGATTTTCTTTGGTTTGGTTCCTTTGTAACTCACTCTGTACCCTTTAATTATTGCTTATAGTATGGACAAGCATATGTTTAAACTGTAAATAATATCATCCTCTTGAGAGCTTCAGTGACTTTCCATTAAAATCCAGACCAAAATACTAAACAGGACCCAGGAAGTCTTAGAGGGTCTGCCCCCAAATTTCACCCTCTCCTTTCTCTTTTAGTTTTAGCTATTCTGGCTAGCGTCCCCACAACACTGATTGGCACATGATGGTCTGTCCACTGTTCTCCAGTCCTTACCACCTCTTCCCTGCCAGTGACCCAAACATATCTATTTAATGTCCACTCATCTTAGGTCTCAGCTTAGATAATACTTTCTTAGGAGAATTCCCCACTCTTCCATCTCTGACACTTTATTAAGTCACTGTTAAATGCTGTCATCATTACTCTCTCTGTAACTTTTCTTCATAGCACTTAAAATATTTTGTGGTTATACTTTTGTTTGGATGATTCTTGTTTTCATGTCTTTCCTATTAATCCATAAACTCCCTGAGAGTGAGGAATCACATCTGCTTACTTTCCCTTGATTTTTCAGTATCTAGCATGTCTGGCACATAACAATATCTAATTAATAATAATGAGCTAGTGTTAAAAGCATGAACCAGTGTGGCTCAAAGAATATTCCCAGTAATGGTAAAGTCTGACCTTGCTTTTTGTGTTCCACATTTTTTCCCTCTGGGCCGAGACCTTCACTTCTTGTGTCAGGGTACACAGTACTAAGACTTGATCTTTGCTTACATTAACACTCAATGCCTCTATTTGTTAACCCCTCAAATACCTATTTACACATTGTTGCATTGTTCTAAATTAAGTATTTTGTGTCTGTCATCTCTCTTCTGGTCTGTCTGCAGGGGGAAAAAATGTTTTCTGCTCCAATGATGTGATCTCTCTAAGTGGAAGAGGTTCTAAAGGCCTTCTGGTGGGAGGAGTTCTTTCTTGCTCAGACTAAGGGAGGCACAGATTCTCCATTTGTGCAGCAACCACAACACTTACTACAGAGCATCATTAAAACCTCCCAAGGCAACAGTAGCTGGGAGACTTTCTGTTTAATCACTTCATACCCAATAAAGTGTACATTACACAATATTTTTGTAATGCCATGGTAACCTAATGAGTCATCTTCCATTATAGGCAAGAATACTTGTGTCCGTGATCAGGACACAGGATGGAGGCATACTGACAGATTCTTACCAACTTTCCTTTTTTTAGACTTGATGATAATCACCATAACATTTGCCCAAGTTACCGAAGCAACAACTTAATCCTTACAAAATACTTTCATTATGTTTTATGATTCTCACATTTTAAAATTATTTCAAATTGATTGCACTTAAGGAGACCAGACCTCTGATGACATTGTGAAAGTTCTGTCTTATCAATAAAATATCTCCAATTTATGATGAAGAATGGGTGACATGTGGAAAGTTTTCCTTCATATGATGATATTGGATTAGCTGTGATTACAGAGATGCCCTTTTCCTGACACGGATTTCCTATTGACTTCCTGATCTGTTGTCAGTCATTTCTTGTTCTGAAATATGGCATTTTCCACAATTAATATTTTCATTCTCTATTTTACTGACAGCAATATAAAGCAGGTTATACTATATTATTCACTAGACTTATAAGAATAATGTTTTTGATACACAAATCCACCCAATCTCTGGTTAATTTGTTCTCTATCATGCATTACATCACGATTTATTTTGTTAGTTTGTCTGACTGGTAGAAATACTAAAGAAGATATAATTATATATTTTAAAATTTCAAAATGTAATTGAGAATAAGCAAATAAATCAAGAAAACATAATAGATAATTTAGCACAAATTTAGTAGAACAACAGAGATCATTAGAGAAATTCAGAGAAAAGGAAGGTCAATGAAATTTGAAGAAGACAGAAGACTTGGGGGATGAATAAGTAAATTTTAACAGAACCTAAAAAGGGATACAGGGTGTTAAGATTTACTGAAGTAGTAAAGAGAGGAGCAGTGAGCAATCCAACTGAAATAAATTATGGGAATACAAAGACAAAGATACAAAGAGAAAAGTGTGATCATGGAACAATGAAATGGAGTAAGTGGAACAAATAACAACCGCTAATGGGATTAAAGTTACAAATTCAGCATTTGGCTGAGTTTTACTAAAAAAGCAGAGTATTAAATTCCTATTCCATTAACATTTTCTGTGTGTTAGCATAGGAAGTAATGGATAGTAAAGCCAACCCAGGAAAATCTGGTTTAAAATGCTAGATGTACTACTTCCTGGCTGTGAACCCTTAGGTAATTATTTAACTTCTGTAGGTACCAGTGGTCTCATTTGTAAAGCAGGGGAGGGGGGAGGTTTCCTTGTGAGTTCATCGTGATTATTATACAAGACAATGCATTTAAAGGACTTAAACACTCATTATTTATCAGCTGTTCTTATTATATCCCACTGGTAAATTCCCAACACCCAGAACAGTGTCTGGCATATATTAAGTCCCCAATATGTTTTTATTAATCAAATAAATTATTACTTCTAAAACTTTTCCAAATCACACATTTATTCATCAAGACTCACATTTCTTTAACAGGTAAGAGAGTAAAGGTGGTTCAAAGAAACAATCTCATCTAGTAATAAAATAAATTAAATACAATTTCAAAGAATTGTTAGTTAATAGTGTCATCTTCATATGAATCACACATGTTGAACAAAGAGATAATAAATAAAGCAAACAACAAAATCAGCCATGAAATAAGAATTTCTGATTATATATGTTAGTAGGAGCAAATTGTAGCTCTAACATACATCTGTTAAACTCACTGTAATTTCCAAAGAGGCATTAGAAAATGAACAGCATCCCCTCATCTCTACTCACACCTACACACATACTACACACATATGACCAAAAGTTGTGCAAAGAAATTTAGTTCAATATTACCATAAATTTTCAAATGGTTCTTCAGTTCCTATGATTAGTACATACGTTTAAACAGGAGGGTCAGTTAATTCTTCTTAAATAGTATACTAAAACTAAATTTAGCAACACTTTGAAATATGGAATCAAAATATCCAAAGAAATCTAAAATATGAGATAGAGAAAGTTTATTATTACCATGTTTTCACTTGTATTACCTAGAAATGATAAAAAGTCTATGAATATATGACAAATTGATGAAGAAATCTGGTAACTAAATCAGCTTCTTGCATTTCAAATATCAGTGCAAAGAGGGCCAGATGGTGAATTGAAAATCTGCATGAGTATTGACTTTTAATGAAAACACTTACATGCTCTTCATGGCCACAATTAGTATAGCTTCTCTGCTCTCCTCCCTTGATGCCAGGACCTTGTTAGATTGACCTCTTATGTCAATAAACCCAGCTTGAAGTTCACATGCAAACACATTCATAGCAAGCAACCTCCCTAGTTAGTTAGGAAGGTTAATCAAGGTAAAGCCCTTGGTAGAGGCAGGATATTTATTTCTAAATTGAAAAGTCCTCTTGATATTAAAGTTTGGAGGGAAAAATATTTGCTAACCCTATAAAATTGAATTACCATCAAGCAAGGGAAGTGGTTCTGCATATTTCATACATGAAAAGAAAATATTTGGTATTCATTCAATTTTTTGCTCGAGGTCCTATCCCAGAGACTTTGTGCATATATGAATGGAGGAAAAAAACACTTAAATTAGTATGATACCATTCCAACACAGTTTTCCTTACTTTCTTCCTGGAGACTTTCCTTTTTTCCCCTTTGTTTTCTTTTTTCTTTTTCTTTTCTTTTTTTTTCAGCTCTCAAAAAATTAAAAGAATATTCAGGACAAAGAACAGCAGTACTCAGACTTTTACGCTTCATAAAAGCCTCATCTGAACAGCTGGTGTTCGGAGCTGTTGGAGAAGGATGGACATCTGCTATACAGATATCTTGCTTTAACCAATATTAGTTTTCTTAAAATTGTAAGTAATATGGATTGGGATATCCATCTGTCCATGTTCTTGGTGTAAATATGAGCATTGTAGCTTTCTGACTTTTCTTCCTCCATATTTACTTTCACAAAAGCAAAATGAGAAAGAGCTGAAAAACCAGTAGCAGGTCTTATATACCACAGAAAGGAGCAAGCAAAACTGCATTTAAAATGGAAGATAATATTTCACCGATAAGGGTATTGAAACCCATCAACTCTCCTTCTCAATTCAAAGATGTGAAGGATCTTATAAACGTTGAACACCTTCAGGATAATACTGTCTCTAACAGGATTTTCAACTTAGTGCATGTGTTTTTTGATATCTATCCTATCCAGAAATTAATTTCTTTGTATAGTTTTCTCTTGCACCAACATCACAATCAGCTAAAACCAACAATCTTCTTGTGAGTATTTCACAGAGGATGAAACAACCCCAACCAATACCTTCTAAGGATGGTATTGATTGGGGTTGTAACAAAATTATAAGGGAACAATCAAATGAATGTTATGACAGTAACTGTTATAAAATCAAGGAAGAAGGCATTCTTTCTAGTGGGGAAAGTCTATAAAAACTTGATGGAAAAAGTAAAACTCCAGTTAGACTTAGAAGACCAGATAAAGAAAAGTGGAACATTCCAGTGTGGATGGCAGGCAGGGAGAAAGTCATGTGAGACAGAAAAAAATATATATGGGTCCTTTTCTGTTTGGTCCCTGAAAACTGTATTGTGTATCTGCTGTGAATCCCCTAGCACCCTGCCAGGCAGAGGCAGAATGGGAGTAGAAAATATCCCCTGTCACTAAAACTTGTTTAGTGATTATCCTGAGAGAAAATATTTTCTATTTATAGAGACATACAGATAAGGTGAATGGCATAAATGCTGGGTGATATGGTTTGTCTTAGGAAACTTTATGCAAGGAAAGTTTAGTATAATCTTCAATTTTTTTAAAATTTTGATGGGTACAGAACAAAAGGAGAATGTACTTTTAAATGGGGAAGATACATATGGGGTGGGGGGGAAGCTGTAGGTAATAGGTAACACAGGAGCCCAGGCAGTAGGGGCATTAAGATCATGGGCTCTGCTGTCAGAGTGGCTTGAATACCAACTTCCAATATACTAGCATGTGACTTAGGACAAATGAGTCAATATCCCTGTTTCTCATTTTAATGGTATTCAAAATGGGATAATAATAGTACTGACCTCTAAATATTGTCATGCAAAATTAGTAAATATAAAGAACTCAGATAAATTCCTTGTACATCACAAGTACTCAATGAAAATGAATCAGAAGCAGCAGCAGTAGCAGCAAGATAAACTTGTTAAATGAACAAAAGAGTGCAATGATGTGTGAATTGATGCCAATAAGTGGACAATAAGCAATCAAGCCCAGACTAAGTAGAGGTGGTGAGGACTCTACTTGGAAGGATCCTGTCAGAGCCAAGATTATTTTGTTTCAGGTTCCCTTCCCCCCTTATTATTTATGCTTTGTAAAGCCAGAGAAGGCTTAGAGCCAATCAAGGAGTGGATACAAGTAAGGCCTCCCAATTGAGACAGACTTACTCTTGCATTCTAGTTCCACCCCTCAGGCTATTCCAACTCCATCTTGGAAACTTGTGTATACCTCAGATTTCTCAGTCAAAAATCAGGAATATAACAGAGTCTACCTCAAAGTATTGCTGCAAATGTTAAAAAAGATAATGCATGGATAATTTATTACCACAGTGACTAGAACACAGTGTTTAGTAAATAATGACTTGATTATCTTTCTGGTCTTTCCTCCTTTTCTTCCTGAAAGAAGCATTGACAGTATAAATAAAATAATTGTTTGGGTGTGTATGTGGGGCTGCAGGTGGGATGGGTTTAGGGAGATACTGGCCTCCAGGTAGAAAACTGCATTTAAACAGATTTGAAATGATGAAGTCAAACAGACAACTGTGTAATTATAAGAAAACAAGGAAGGAGAGATAAAAAAAAATATGTTAAAGGATGAATCAATTAATCATCTGAGGTTTCCTGAATAACTATGGGGTGTAGAGACCAACAGGCCTGTGGATTCCAATTAGCAGCAAAACAAGGCACTACTGCCCTAATCACTAGTCAATAATAACCTCAAATAGCTTGAAGATCTGTATAACAACTTATAGTTTTCCAATACACTAGTTCAGCTGATGCCCATAATGCTTTTAAAATGTGAATCTGATTATGTTTCTTATTTTACAGGTAAGGAAAATAATATATTCCCAGAAAGGAAGGAAACACTCCCAAGGTACCATAGGCCAGTAAGTGGTAAAATCAGAACTCTGATTCTGGTTTCCGATTTAAAATTTCATGGTCTTTCCATTATATTATTGCCTTTCTGGAAATTAGGTTGTCTCTAAGGCCTTGTCTGTGTAAATCAATTATGATGAAATTGTTGATGGGTTTTCCAATATTGAAAATTGAATTTGACCAATTGACTTTTTCCATCATTCTTGACTCAGATTCAGTAAGAGAGAAAATCCCCCGGGGTTGGTCTGTGTTTACTCAGAAAAACTGAACCCAGAGATTGTCTTCAGTCCACAGGCATCATTTTGGATGCAAATCAAGGGTTGTTTGTTTAACTGGTTGTTTCAAACCGGCACAATTTGCCTGACTTTGCTCTAGTCCTGAATCAGGAAAGAAGCCGACCTGCTTAGAATGTTGTCTAGCAGAGTGATTCTTAAAGTATGGTCTCTGGACCAGCAGCAACAGCATACTCTGATAATATATTTGACATACAAATCCTCAATCAAGCCCCTTCCCAGGCTGAATAAATCAGAAACTTGGGGTGAGGCACAATCACCTGTATTTTAACAAGCCTTACAGTGTTTTTTGCTGCACATTAAATTTGAGAACCACTGATAATTGAAGAACACCTTACAAATGCCTAAGTTTCACCGCATAAACCATGCTTTTTCAGCACAGTATTCAGATCTTCCAAAAGATGACAATTTTCTAATAAACATTCAAAAAATCAGTGAATAAGGATCACACATGGTAGGCAGTGACACTATCTGCAGCTTTAAAACTCACATATATCTTTATTTTCATTTTGCAGGTTGTAGAATTTGCTTTCCATACCTCAACAAAATTTTTAAAGTATTTATTATGCTGGTTGTCAATGTATTGCTGCTAGACATCAATAACTGGCATGCTTAGGAACTGAGTGAAGTCAAGCAGAAAAAAGATCATCTGGACATGGACCAGTGCCTCAGAAAAGATAAAAATTAAAGAAATACTGAAATAAGTATTTGCACGAAAGAGGTAAAAATAAAAATAATTAATACGAAGTTTACAATCACATGTATTTTTCCAGCTATATAGTAGTACTAATCTAAACTAAACTAATATACTTCAAGGAGGGTCATGAAAATAATTAAGAGGGTGTACTAAGTCTCTTAAAGAAGTTTCCCCAATGACCATATCCCTTGTATTTGTACCATTTCATAGTCCTTTCCCATAGTGAATTTGGTCTGAGCCTGTGTAAAAAAAAAAAAACAGAATACTTAGAAGACACTGCTTGGTTTCTGAAGCCAGGTCACAAGTAGCCTTGCAGCTTCCACCTAAGTTTCTTAAAATAACCCTGAGGGTCATCAGCCAACCATAGATACAGTCCAACTCTCTTGAGACCACCATTTTATTTAAGGGTAACTAACCATATAGAGAAGTCATGGGGAGAGAGTAGCTGCCCAGGCCGCTTCCGGGTGCTCTAGCTAAGCCAACTGAGGCACTAGCTATGTGAACGAAGCATCTGTCTTAAATATCCAGATCAACTAAGCCTTCAAATAACTCTCCTAAGCCATCACGTAACAGCAATCTCATAACAGACTCAGTGGGAAGAATACATATGATTCTAGCCAGTCCACAAAACTGTGAGACAAAATGATAAATCGCTGTTTTAAGCCACTAAGTTTTGACATGGCCCTCTATATATCAATAGATAACAGAAGCACTGATGTTCATTTAAAATAAACCTTACATGGGCCCCTAGGTGGCTCAGTCAGTTGAGCATCCGACTTTGGCTCAGGTCATGATCTCACAGTTCGTGGGTTCGAGCCCCACATCGGGCTCTGTGCTGACCACTAGCTCGGAGTCTGGAGCCTGCTTTGGATTCTGCGTCTCCCTTTCTCTCTGTCCCTCCCTGTTCACGCTCTGTCTCTGTTTGTCTCTCAAAAAATTAAATAAATGTAAAAAAATAAAATAAAATAAATAAATAAAATAAACTTTACATTAATAATCACAGTGACAAAATATACACATAGGTGAATATGAGTCTGATTTTAACACTTGTTATTATTTCTATCCATTTCCTGTCAAAGTCACATAATTTAGATTTGCCACTCAAATATTCAGAAATACACACCAAATTCTAACCCTTTTGCCCGTGCAATTTGATCAACAGACACTTGGCAAAAGCTGAATTTCATACCAGAGAACTGATGTAGCTTTGTGTACACGATTTCACTCATCAAATTACTCTCCATTGAGCTCTGAGCCATAAGGTGGGGGTGGGGGGGGGAATAAGAACAGCACAGCAGGTAACAAAGCTTATAATATAAATGAAGATGGCTGAAAGACAACTCTAAATAAATGGTGTGCTTGAGGAGGTTAATATTCTTAGTAAGATATAAGCGCATTTATATTTTTATTCATACCGCTACTCTTTGTGCACTGATAGATCATGGATAAAGAGAAGCTACTCCTCTATCATTTGCTGTTAACGATATTCAGCCACTGCTTCTGTCAACTCCACATTGTTGTGAGGGAGAAATGTGCAGAGAAAAGGTGATAATGTATAGTCTTGTTTTGTATATTAGAATATAAATCACAGCAAAGAACCAGATTGTTGCTAGAATATTATTAGCATGGCTCACACAATACACAATAATAAATCCATCTACCTTGCGTAGGTGAATACCAAGAAACAAGTTCCATATCATATGTAGTTTGATTATCTGCATCATCATGTAACAGAGTTTATTTGATAATATAATTAAATATTGGGGTTTGCCATTCAGAAGCTACTTGATTTATCAGTCTAAGAGTTTCCTTAAAAGAAGACATTTATCCTAGCTCAAAGCAAACTATTTTTCTGGACCAGTGGGTATCTGTTTCATCCTTAGAAACTTTATCCCAGAGATGCAATGTGGGAGAACTGAATGAGCTTGGACCAAGAGTTGGAAAGCATCATTCATTTCACCAATACTGTCATGTTCTCACCAAATAGCAGATACCATGTTGGTTGTTGAGAGGCACAGCCCCTGTCCATGTGGGTTTTAACACTACCACGTTCTAGTTCTGACCCTGCCATAAAGAATCGATGAGAATGGGAAGTCATGTGACCTTAAACACAATAGTTAAAGAGTGATTTTGGATTGTCATCTGTGAAGTGAGATTGATTAGGTGACTGCCACTATATCATTATTCCAATATTTTGAGGAGACTTCTTCCTGAAGTTTTGAACAAACCTTATTTTTATCAAAATATGTTTCATGATTCAACACAAGAAAAATAACAATAATCCTCTTTTTAACTGAGTAATAAAAATTTATTAAATTTTAAATCCTATTTCTGTTTTTAATACATTCTACTTTTTTTTTTCTCCTTTAAACATCATAGTGTCTAAAAAGCTTCCTGGGGACACCTGGGTGGCTCAGTCAGTCAGTTAAGCGTCAGACTTTGGTACAGGTCATGATATCATGGTTTGTGGGTTCAAGCTCTGCATCAGGCTCTGTGCTGACAGTTCAGAGCCCAGAGCTTGCTTCCGATTCTGTATCTCCCTCTCTCTCTGCTCCTCCCCCCCTTGTGCTTGTTCTCTCTCTCTCTCTCTCAAAAAAAAATATAATAAACATTTTAAAAAATTAAAAAATCAACTGTACATTTGAAATACAAAAGGAAACCCTTTTCTCAGTGAAACAAAATAGGAGAAATACAGGATATGAAAAACAAAAATTCAAACTGATGTCATGGTTTATGATCTCTTTTCTGGACTGGGAAAGCCAAATGTAGAGGAGTAGATGATACAACTTAGCAGCAATATTATCTTTAAGACTTGTTTTAAGGGGTGCCTGGGTGGCTCAGTCGGTTAAGCATCCGACCTCGGCTCAGGTCCTGATCTCACAGTTCGTGGGTTCGAGCCCCGCATCAGGCTCTGTGCTGACAGCTCAGAGCCCGGAGCCTGCTTCACATTCTGTGTCTCCTTCTCTGTCTTTCCGTCTCCCACTCATGTTCTCTCTCTCTCTCTCTCTCTCTCTCTCAAAAATAAATAAACATTAAAAAAAAGACTTGTTTTAAGGCACCTACCTAATACATTTAAGAGTCCAGAGCATTTCAAAATCAAATACGTCAAAACTATAGGAACAAAACTACTGTAACTTTTTTAAATTTTTTTAATGTTTTATTTATTTTTGAGAGAGAGAGAGAGAGAGAGCATGAGCAGGGGAGGGTCAGGTAGACAAGGAGACATAGAATCCGAAGACAGGCTCCAGGCTCTGAGCCAGCTGTCAGCACAGAGCCTGATGCGGGGCTCAAACCCACGAACCGTGAGATCATGACCTGAGTCAGACGCTTAACCGACTGAGCCATGCAGGCGCCCCAAAACTACTGTAACTTTTTAACAGACAACTATGTGTCTTACTGTTGGTTATAATTTTGTTTGCACATAATACACAAAACTAGTAATTATTCACCAACAGAGGCAATTAAAGTTTATTCCCACCATGAAATTACTCATAGGCAACAAGGTTGTTCCCTTATGCAGATCTACTTAAAAAGATTTAAATTGTGTCTAGTTAAAATGTTACTAAGTCAACAAAAATTATGTGTTGGGCAGCACTGCACTACCAATTGCAAGTTATGCGTGCATTAAATTGCCATGAAATATCAATAAAGCCTCTTGTGCATATACATTCCAGCCTAAAATATATTGGTTTCACCTCAGAGATGCAGGCTCAATTTCTCACATAGAAAGTCTCATTAAGGGACATTAGGGTAACTCTTCATTCTTCCCATCTAGTACCAGATAGTACTTTACAGAAAGAATTAATACACTGTCAGCACCCTGCGTGCAGCACCAGTCAGTATTCAGAATAACGATGTTGCTGTACAAAAAGTGATTTTTTTTCTCTTTTCCCTATACTATTGCCCTGTCTGTTGCCTTCATTTTCCTTAAATTGCTTACAGTTTCATTTCACAACGGTAGGCTTATTTGCTACTGAGAACACATACGAGCATACACACACACACACACACACACACAATTTTATCCCTGTGAAGAACACCAAGCATATATAGTCAAAGCATAAATTATTAAACAAGATCTTAGAAATTTTTCTTCATTAAATTTTAATCTTTGTTGATTTAATCATACACATTTAATCACCATAATAATGATGTGTATGCACTTAAAGAAAATTGCACAATAAGCACAAAAATGAAAGATTAGCCTCTGGTAATATTTTCAAGCAATTATAGAAAAAAGGGAAGAAAAATAACAATGAATATTAATACTACAAAGACTAATATAAACCTACCAAGCCAAGAAGGCATTTAATACATACCCATATCAGTATAGAACTATTCCAATAATACAGCCACTGATGTTTACAATCATCTAGTTTATGAATGTCCTTGGTGATAAAGTCTATATTTCTGCCCTCAGGAGGTTATTTTATGATTCAATCACTAGTATTATAAGAAGGTTTTCGCTAACTACCTTACTATAGGTTTACTGGCAATGGTATGTAACAACGCTTCACTCATTGCTATTTATAGATTGTATATTTGTGACTAGTTTTCTTATCATTCCTCTGATGCAAGTTAGCCAAAGAAATATATGTGTATGCATGTGAGTATGTATGTACATATGTAAATGTGTGCATGGTCTATAATACCTGCCACACACACACACACACACAAGTCACACATACGTGCATGCATATATACATCCTTGAGAGAAATGAGACCTAAACCAAAAATCACTTTCACTTAGTTGTCAACCAGAGCTAGTTTTAGTATCAATTAAGTTTGCAACATTATTCATGACTGAGAATATGCAGGGAAAAACATTTTTTTCTCTCAAGAATATTTCCATTTAAGATGTACTATTAACATAATCATAGCCTCATATGTAGAAAACAGAGCAAAAAAAGTAATGGCATTCTGTCATCTCTGCTTCCAATGACAGTAATTATAGAAGACTGAACACTTGGAAGGGAGAGGAAAATATTTTAAATATGTCAACTTAAAGAAATAGAATGAAAACAATTCTATTTGCTGCAACCTATGTGTAACTACATTTCATCAAACCAAAGTTACATTAGAAAGCAATTGGACTTCATAATTTCCCTTGGCCATACCAGGTTTATTTATTAAAAATTTATTAATTTTTAAATGCAAGAATCTGTTAATTTTTCTAGAAAGAAAAACTAGTCAAGCAGGCATAAGCAGCATATTAAGTAGTGTCCTGAAAATAAGGACTAACTTCGTAGGAAGCACCACCTAAGGCATCACCTACTCAAGATCACCCTTTTAACAAGATACTTGGAGCATCATTTTTAGTGACTTGAGACCATGCTCTCCTTTCTCTTTCAGTTGCCACAGTGTTACTGAGGCTTAGTTAACAGGATAGACCTCCCAGTCCCCAAGGGCTGAATGATCCTGGAGTGTCTGGTAACATACAAGTTTTAGTGTCAATGATACATCTGAAGTATGAACTCAAGTGTCCATGTCAGGGACAAGGACAAAAGTCTGGGGAATGCAAGAAATAACTGGATGTTTAGAAGTCATATGTGCCAAACTCATGCTGCTGGGAGACTTCTCAATTCAACAATTTAATAAAATTTGCCTAAACACTTACTATGTGCTGAGTGCTGAGAATGTAGCAGTGAACAATCAGGCCACATATCTATCTTATGGACTTAATATCCTATACAAAGCTGTCACCAAAACAGCTTATTTAAAACACCACAAAGCTGACTATGGCACTCTAAATAGGATCCAATGTATTTCTGTGGAATAACCACCTCCACAATCTGCTATGGCAATTCTGTTAATACAAATGCAAGAAGCTAGCAGGGGTAAAGCAAGCCCAGGACAATTTGTAGTGCCCTCAATTCCAAGTTCAGCCATTAGACTTTCATAAACTCCATGCCTTGAAAATGGTCATAGATTCCTTATTGTTTCTTCCTCAAACTATTTCCTCTCCTTTCTACCAGCTCTGAACTTTCATCTCCAGTCACTTTGACTAATAATGAATTCATCTCTTAGGTTTCTGAATTACCTGAAGTCCCAGGTGGACTTCACTTTCCTCCAGCCTATCAGCTTCCAAAGCACACAGAGCACCTAAAATAACTCCTTTTAAAATCATGAAATAAGAGAGTACAGAGGTATTTATTTCCTCATCTTCTTCCTGTCTTTCCTCTTCCCTTCTCTTTGGTTCCCTTTCTCCTTCTCTTCCTAAATCTTCTTCTGCTCATATCCTTATCTCCTTCTCTCATTTCTCCGTTATCCTCCTACTGTACTACCCCTTTATTTGTTTTCTCTCTCTCCATATTTGATTCAAAAAATGCTCCTTGCTCCTCTGTATCTTTGAATGCACCCTATATCCATTCCTGCCATCAAATTTCTACCCCATTATTTTGTATCAGAACTTTAGGCTTATTTCACAAACAAGACATAATGAGAAAAACAATTCAGTTTCTGCTACTTTTTCAAACTGTTTCTAGCAAAATGTTAATAGGTTTAAAAACAAAGCAGGAAAATGGAAACCAACCTGTTAATAAACTATAAAGTTAAAACAAAACAAAACAAAACAAAGTAGGAAAGAAAGAAAGGAAAAGGAAGAAAAAAAGAAAGAAAGAAAGAAAGAAAGAAAGAAAGAAAGAAAGAAAGAAAGAAAGAAAAAGAAAGAAAGGAAGGAAGGAAAAGAGGAAGGAAGGATGGAAGGAGGGAAGGACTCCAGAGGAAGCCTAAGTCATAGATGCATTTTCAGTGGGTATTGCCAACTGTTTAACCAAAAGAGAAGATAGCTCCAGTATTAACATAACTCTTTTCTGCTAGGGCAAACCGGACACTTTTAAGTGCATTACTTACAAGTTGGAAAATCCAAAGATAACTACAGGTACATTCCAATGCCAAAGTCCTCAGTGGAGTTCTGTTCTCTTAATTTTTTTTTTTTTTTTTGGTAAACTGAGAAAAACAGACACATCTCATAAAAGCATTTTTAATACATTCAAGAATGTAACTATCACCAGGGCTTATTCAGCCACAAGGAAGAATTCTAATATTTCACTCTATTCTAGTTCCATTATCCTATTCAGAATGCTCACCACCACCCTGATAGATTAATGCAATGTATTTTCAGTTGTGTAGCAGATCACAGTGATAGCATCTAAATCCCTAGGTTTTCACATCCTGTCTCTCAGAAATTCTTGCTGCCACAGGAATATCTTTCAGTTTGTTCAGTCTCATATCAGCAGTGACACCCAGTGGATGAAAACATCTCGAACAAGCTGGCTCTCAGCTCTCTCTCTGTCCCCCACCCCTCCCCCCCATCTCTCCAGGGAAAGATTTTTGTAAGTGCTTTGTTTCTCTGACCCTCTTATGGCTCTCCACAGGAAAATAATTTATCAGATTGCCTAATGCCAGCCAGGTTTTCTTTAAATTTACTCAAATTAGAAAGCCTCAGACATTTCCTTTGGACTGAAGACATTTAAACCTATCAAAATATGTTCAACTAATCTGATATTTGGTTTCTAAAAATAAAATCAGATATACAAGTATAGGGATAAAAGAGGAGAGAGGTGTTCAATTAATTTCCTACATTTTGCACTTTTAAAAACTGTAATTGCCAGCAGAAATCATGCCTTTATTATTTATTCATAGCAAGTCATTCAGAGCATATTAAACTAAATTGTGAGGAAAAAGTAATATAAACTGTAGACTAAATTTAACTTCATTCCCAAGGATGGCTATCAGTAAAAATATATCCACTTTTTATAATACAACTATTTTATTAAAATTAAGTAGTTCAGCTGGTCTCATAGGATGAAATAAATGGCCTTCTCTGATTTGACAGAAACTAACAAGATATAAATCTTTAAAATGCCTCTTAAACATAGTCACAAACTGGTTTGTGCAATATTTTGTAATGCAGTGGCTGGAAAATCAGACAAAATTCTGTTTTATATGAGAAACAAACTGTTATTTTTCTTCTGTATGGTAATACCCAAAGAAGATATTGTTCACCTTTAAGTAGACCACTGTCCAGAATCAAGCACTAGCACAGGCTCTCTCAGTTACTTAAATGTAAGTCAAGGAAGCACCTACTAGGACACATTGGTGGTGGTGGTGGTGGTGGTGGTGGTGGTGGTGGTAGTGGAATTAATAGAACATTTTCTAACTTTATCAAGACTACTACCCTCTAAGATCCCTGGTTTTCAAAGAGGCTTTCTACCATAGAAGTGGATTAATTTGCATAAAGAATTGAGGGGATATTAGAAACAAAGGAATATGCAGGTCTTATTAGAGTGCTCGTCACCAAAGTTAGGAAAAGTCAGCAGTGAGCTCTTTGAAATAAAATTAGCTCGAGAAAACAGGAGGTTGTACTGGTAACTTAAGTTCAAGAAAAAGGATATACTGGGGTGCCTGGGAAGCTCAGTTGGTTAAGCATCTGACTCTTGATTTCAGCTCAGGTCATGATCTCACAGTTCATGAGTTTGAGTCCCACATCAGGCTCTTTGTCCCTGCCCTGCTTGTAATCTCTCTCTCTCTCTCTCTCTCTCTCTGTCTCTGTCTCCTCTCTCCTCTCTCTCTCCTCTCTCAAAATAAATAAACTTAAAAAAAGAAAGAAAAAAGATATAATTATCAAGAAATGGTTGATTTGGTTTGGTATAGTTTATGCATATTGCTTAAAGTTTATATACACCTAGGTCCTATGACATGGAAACTGAGCATGGAAGTATGAAATTACATGTTGCAACATGGTGCCTAACACAGGACAACATAAGCCAGCATGTTGGGTCCATTGGAATGGGTCCATTGGATTCTAGAGGACAGTTACTCAAGAGTGTCACCATATGGCAGTAAACAGGAACAGGATTTAGGCGCTACGACTCCTTTTATCCAGGCCATTCCAAAAGACTGTGTGTTTCACAAGGCACCAACATCTGGGGGTGAGGGTCACCTTTAATCTTTTCGGTGATGGGAGTAAGATGTAGGCCTCCAGGCTAACTCTAGAAGCAACAGGAGAGAGGCAACTCCAACATAATCCCCATGAATCCACGGGATCATATATACACACAAGTGTAGGAGCACAATCTCCTCCACTCACTGGAGCAGCTGTTCTTGGCTCTTCCTTAGCTACAGCCCCCTCCTGCTTCCCTCACTCACTCATAGCTCCTAGACACCCAATTCTATACCTGCTTTCACTCCACTTTGAATGTGATGGGTTGCTCTGATTGAGAGGGCATATGTGTGCACAGGCTCCATGGCTCTAAAAAGCTCTCCTGGGCCAGGTTGTACAATAATACATTCATGTAAAACAAATTTTATTTTAACTTGAGGAAGAAATGCTTTCTCTAATGCTCACAAAAGGTATCACCCAAGTTAATTACAGCTTGGTCCTTACTAATTTTTGTTTGCAAACTACGCTAACCCTCTTTAGATTAAGCCTCCTGCCATGTAGAGAAAAATACAACTGAGGATTAGAAGGAAAGGTCTTCTAATGTAAATATGTTTCTAATAGTCTATTTTAAAAAAATTTTTTTAACATTTACTCATTTTTGAGAGACAGAGTGTGAGTCAGAGAGAGGCAGAGAGAGGGAGACACAGAATCCAAAGCAGGCTCCAGGCTCCGATCTGTCAGCAGAGAGCCCAATGTGGGGCTCGAACTCATGGACTACGAGATCTGACCTGAGCTGAAGTCAGATGTTTAACCGACTAAGCCACCCAGGTGTCCATATAAACACATTTCTAATTAGGCATGTGACACTCAGGGAGAAAAAAAAAAGTCCTTGGAACAGTGATTGGAGAAATAAAAGAGATTGAGCCATTTTGTACTTCAATAGTATAGGCTATACCATCCATCCATGCTGTCATTCCTTTGCCAAACATTTATTTAGCTCCTACTATGTGTCACTCAAGGTGATCAATGTTGGGGATCAAAGATAAACAAATATCTTCTCTACCTAATTGACCTCCAAGCTATTGTAAGTGTATACAGGAACAGGAAGAGGGGGGAGGATAGTCACAAATCTTTTCCCCAACATGATTTACCTACATTGGTCTCAAAATAGCTCGATCACCCTTCTTTCCATCTCATATCATGCATTTAGTCATCATATATTTCTTTGATGTTTATACATTTAAAAATGAAGAGTGAGAGACATCACTTTTATTCAACATAGCACTAGAAGTCCTAGCCACAGCAACCAGACAAGAAAAAGAAATAAAAAGCATCTATACTGTTAAGGAAAAAGTTAAACTGTCACTATTTACAGATGACATGATAGTATATGTAGAAATCCCTAAAGCCTCTACCAAGACAATATTAGAAGTAATAAATTAATTCAGTAAAGTTGCAGGATACAAAATTAATACTCAGAAATCAGTTGCATTTCTATACACTAATAATGAAGCACAAAGAGAAATTAAGAAAATAATTCCACTTATAATTGCACTAAAAAGAATAAAATACCTAGGAATAAACCTAAGGAGGTAAAAGACCTAAAAGACCTATAGTCTGAAAACTATAAAACACTGATAAAAGAAATCGAAGAAAACACAAACACATGAAAAGATTTTCCATGCTTATGGACTGGGAGAATTAATATTGTTGAAATGTGCATACCACCCAAAGCAATCTACAGATTTGATGCAATCTCTCAAAATATCAACAGTGTTTCTCACAGAACTAGAACAAATAACACTAAAGTTTGTATGGAACTATAAAAGACTCTGAATAGCCAAAACAATATTGAAAAATAAGAACAAAGCTGAAGGTATCACAATCCCAGATTTCAAGATATACTACAAAGTTGTGATAATCAAAACAGTATGGTATTGGCACAAAAACAGACACATAGATCAACAGAACAGAATACAGAGCCCAGAAATAAATCCATATATATAGGGTCAACTAATCTATGGCAAAGGTTTCTGCAATAAATGGTCCTGGGAAACCTGGACAGCTATATGCAAAAGAATGAAACTAGACTACTTTCTTACACTATACACAAAAGTAAACTCAAAATGGATGAAAGACCTAAATGTGAGACCTAAAACCATTAACTACTAGAAGAAAACATTGGCAGTAATTGCTTTGATATCAGTCACAGCAATATTTTTCCATATATGCCTCCTCAGGCAAGGTAAACAAAAGCAAAAATAAACTACTGGGACTACGTTAAAAAACAAAACAAACAGAACAACAACAACAATGAACTTCTGCACAGCAAAGGAAACCATCAACAAAACAACAAGGCAGCCTACCAAATGGGAGAAGATATTTGCAAATGATATATTTGATCAGGTTAAGACCCAAAATATACAAAGAACTTATAAAACTCAACAACAACAACAACAACAACAACAAAAACCCAAACAATCCAATTAAAAAATGGGCAGGGGACCTCAATAGACATTTTTCCAAAGAGGGCATACAGATGGCCAACAGACACATGAAAGGGTGCTCAACATTACTCATCATTAAGGAAAATGCAAATCAGGACTACAATGAGATATCACCTTACACCTGTCAGAATGGCTGGTATCAGGAAAACAAGAAATAACAAGGGTTGGCAAGGATGTGGAGAAAAAAGGGATCTTGGTGCACTGTTAAAAGAATGTAAACTACTAAGGCTATGGTGGAGAACAGTAATTCCACTAGTAGGTATTTACCCAAAGAAAATAAAACACTAATTCAAAAAGATATATGCACCCATATGTTTATTACAGCATTACTACCATAGCAGAGATATGGAAGCAGCCCAAGTGTCCATTTATAGATGAACAGATAAAGAAGATGTGGTATATATTCATAAAGGAGTATTACTCAGCCATAAAAAGGATGAAATCTTGCCATTTGTTAAAACATGGTAGACCTAGAGAGCATTATCCTAAGTGATATAAATCACACAGAAAAGACAAATACCATATGATTTCATGCATATGTAGAACTAAAAAACAAAACAAATGAATAAACAAGCAAACAAAAAGCAGAATCAGACCTATAAATACAGAGAACAAATTGATGGTTATCAGGAGGGAAGAATAGGTGGATGGGCAAAATGGGTAAAGGAGAGTGAGAGGTATAAGCTTTCAGTTATGGAATGAGTAAGTCAATGGGAATAAAAGGTACAGCATAAGGAATACAGTCAATGGTAATGTAGTAAGATTATATGAGGACAGATGACAGCTATATTTGTGTGTATAAAGTTCTTGAAACACTAAAGTTGTACACCTGAAACCAAAGTAATGTCATGTGTCAACTCTATCCAAATTTTTAAAAATGCAAAATAGACATTCCAGATTTAAATAAGTAAATAATAATATGGAGAGTGGGTATAAATCAATTAATTCATATGCGGAGTTGTTAGAAATTTTTTCTTTTAACAAAGTTGGTTGTTGTTGTTTTTTAATAGACTATTTTTTAGAGCAGTTTTAGGATCATAACAAAACTGGGAAGAAGATCCAGAGATTTCCTATATACTCCCTACCTCCACACATGCATCATCTCTCCTATTACCAACATCCTTTACCAGGATAGTACATTTATTAAAACTGAGGAACCACACTGATACATCACTATCATGCAAAGTCCATAATTTATATTAGGGCTCACTCTTGGTGTTGTACACATTCTATGGTTTGAACAAATGCATAATGACGTGTATCAACTATTAGCAAAGTATGGTTTTATCAAGGGGAGGTTTGTGGATCCTGATATCTTAAGGACTCAAACAGCCCAGTTATCAAAAAAGGCACTGAAAAAGAAGTAACGAAAAACTACAAAGGGAAGGAAGAAAGGAAATATGAGCAAGGGAGAGAAAGGAGGAGGAAGAGATGAGGCAGAGGAAGAATAGGAAAAAGCTACAGCACACCAACTTTACATGTTTTAATTATTGCCACGAGTGGCCCAAGTAAACTGAATAATCCTAGAAAAATGTACTATAGACCTGGCCCAGGAACCTATGAAAGCACCATTTACTTACATGAATGACAAACATCAGTTGAAAATCATTGATGTAGGTAAACAGTCTATAGGCCTTGTGAAAAGAAACTTTTAAAACTTCACATCAAAAATAGGACACAAGAATGTGAATTTTATTTCAGATTAGCACCAAAATGATGCAGAAATTGTTAGTCTTAAACTGTTTTCTTATTTTAAGTTTTCTGATTTTTGTTTGTTTTGTGAACTTTTTATGAAACTATGAGACATTATTTTAAAATACACAAATAAGGGGCACCTGAGTGACTCGTTGGTTAAGCATCCAACTTCGGCTCAGGTCATGATCTCGCGGTTTGTGAGTTCAAGGCCCGCGTCAGGCTCTTTGCTGATGGCGTGGAGCCTACTTTGGATTCTGTATGTCTCTCTCTCTGTCCTTTGCCACCTCACGCTCTGTCTCTCCCTCTCTCTCAGAGATAAACAAACATTAAAAAATATTAAAAAATACAAAAATAATTAAGTACGCAGCTTAATGAATTTTTATAAAGTAAACACACTCACATGACAGGTGCCCAGATCAAGAACAGGAACATTATCAGCATCCTGAATGCCAGTCATAAGCCCCCTTTACGCACTACTTTGCCAAGGATAAACATAGCTTATCTTCAAACACCATAGACTAATTTTTTAATTACGTACAAATAGAATTATACAGTATGTATTCTTTTGGATTCTGACTGCTTTTGCCTGATGTTGCTGAGACCCGTCCATGATATTGGAAAGAGGTAACGTTTGTTCATTCTCAATGTTATAAAGTATTTCACTGCATGAATATACCACAGATTATTTAACCATTCAGCTAGTAAGCAAAGCTAATGTTTTTAATATCTGCTATTACTTATAGTAATAAAAACCACTTTTTTCATTTTTCTAATAATTTTCTTTTAAAGTATATTCAAATGAGGAAAGAACATTGCCATATACATACTAGTTCTTAATTAGATTAATAAGCTATATTCATAAGGGGAAGTTGAAAAAAACCTTCCTGTCTCGACATACATACACACAAACACACATGCTGAGTGAAAGAAAGGGGAGCAGATATAGGTCTATATATTAAGTAAACAGTATGGGAAGGAAAGTAGGGCTGCCAAACCATGTTTGAAACCAACTGAGTTAAGCCCATGTTGGGAAAAACATTGATGACTTACACCACTTTCGCTTAAACACAAATGTACGGAGTTCAATAATGACCTTTGTGAAATTTATAGGCTTATTATAAGTAATTTTATTCCTGAATAATAAAGAATTCCTTCTAACTCAGGAAATGTCCTGAAATCTATAGAAGAAGAAAATTACAGAAGTTAGTTTGGGTGGGTTTGGTTTTGTATCTCCGTGTGTTTTTATGCTTATCTGCACATATGCACACACTGTACATAGGCTGAAAAGTAAGCTGCAGAGGTTCTTCTGCAAAACGAGTGAGTCAGATAACTACCCCTTTTCTTTATTTAATTGGGTGAAAAAAAGGTCTGTTTTGTAAAATATCTGTAACATGCAATTAATTCAGAAAAAATGTAAGTTTACACAGGTTGCCTATATAAAAGTGTGCATTTGTACTGGCCTCAAGCAGAGGCCTGATCTTAGTTTAAGCGGATGATGGACTCTGTCCTGTAGTGCCATAGCACTAAAATCTCTGTTTGATGACTCATTATCCCTGTGGACTGGCCATTTCCTGTTCCACTATACTCATAAGCCACTAATGTTCTGGGTTAGCCTGGTACATGTAATCAGACTTTGTAGAGCTCAGGGGACCTCAGTTGTCTGAAGTAAAGTTGAAAATTTGCTTACCCCCCACTTTGTTACAATGAATCTGGATTTAATGTGTGTCCCTGAGATGTCCAATTTAGCTGTTTACACAGCCTGAAATGAACACAGTTTACTAATTCTCCACCTGTTTTTGCCTGTATGTGTGTGTACACATGACTTAATGCAAATTTATTCTATAGAAGCAGACATTACTAAGTTCAAGAAGAAAATTGAACATTACTCTGCCTTACCTTCTTTTCCAAAGATTTATGATTGGAATAAAAATAAGACCTATTATATTTGAAGATCAAATAAATTTTACACTTTATGGGGGAGACATTGTCAATGTACATCCCTCCCAGCATATTCTTACTAAACAATTCCTCTGTACAACAGGAAATGGACTTAGCCAATTTTTAAATGCCATTTATGTTCTTTCAAATAAGTTTCTTTTAACCACAGTGATTATTCTATCCTCTCTTGGAGAGGGGTTCATCTGAAGTAAGTTTATGAATCAATTCACTCCTGAATATTTATTCTCTTTTGGCCAAAATGTTGACTTAATTCTTTTAATTACTTTGTCATGTATTGATAGTATTAAAGAAACAAACACGATGCTGATTTCCAGAACTGAGTGGGTGAAGGAAGAAGCTGAAAATCAAAATAGATTTTTTTTGCTCTCATTAGATCATTAGGATGGAAAACGGAAGAAACCACTGTTCCTTACAAATCAGAAAAATAAAATGATATCATTTCTACATGTATTCTACTGAGCTGGTCTAAATCAGGGCATTGGTCACAGAATATGGAAGGCAGATTGGTTATTGTGGAATGGTTTTTGTGGAGTTAGTGTCTGGAGACCAAATGCTTTCACACATTTCACTAGTCCCTATGCCAAACCTGATGTGTGAGCCAACTCATATTTAGTAACTAATGAGGCCTTTTCCATTCGTTTTTTGCAAATTCATTTACTCAGATTTCATAACATGATCAGATGATACATAAAAAATTAGGAGAATTTAAGTTACTATCAAGATCATTCAAAGTACATAAAACATTTTCCTGATATTCTTAGGTAAGTGAAGCAACATTAAAATATTCCTTCAATGTGAAGGAATAGTTTCCTTTAGTCTCTCTTTCACTTGTAAATTATTGGTGCATCCACAGGGAGGACAGGATTAGCACCTCTGCTTCTGTGAACCCAGCTGGTGCTCTTTGCTAACGTCATCCAAGAAGCAGCCTGCCAAAGAGCTGGGAAGTCTACTTGGCTGTATAGTCTAAAGACTGTGGTCACTAGAAAAAAATTCCAGTCACTAATTGTTCCAGTTACTACTGCTGAGTGGCAAAATTAATCCAAAACTGAGTGGTTCTAATCAATCATTTGATTATTCCTAGAGTCTGTAGGTCAGGAATTTATTTAGAAAGGAAACAGCAGAAATGGTTTGGCTCTGGCCCACAATATCTAGGGTCTCCTTGGGAAAACCTAGATGGGGATGACTTGACTGGTGTTGCCTCAGAAGCACTTAAATGTGGCTTCTCTACTATGTTTGGGTTCATCCCAGCGTGTTGGCTTCAGGGGAGGTGGGATTTTTACATGGCAGCTTGAGTCTCCAGGTACAAGTATTTAAGTGAACAAGGGAGAAACCTTTATGACCCAGTCTCAGAAGTCACATGGTATCACATCCAGAATGTTCTACTTGCTAACATACTCAAAAGCTCAACCAGAATTCTTAAAACTATGACTTAAAACTATGGTAGCAAATATGAAAGATATTTTCTCCATGTATTTGTATGAATAGGCTTTCTTGAGAATATCTTCTGTAGTTATTGTTAAACATGCCTTTTCAAGACATCAAGAGAAGCTAGACAGTTTTCAGGTTATGTTTAGCTTAAAACAAAATAACTATTTGAAAACTTTAAAATTTTACTCTCTACCAAATAGCGTGACCTACTTATTTGTACTGAACAGAAAGCTGTTGTCTGAATTATTATACAAGGTTCACTAATTTATTTTGCACTTTGACAGTTGAGCAAAAGCTGTTTTTATTCCTCAATCTGTAGTTTCCATCTTGCTTGAAACTTATTTCTTTTCTGAAACCAAAGAAGATTATCTAGGTTTATGGTCAAACATTGTTGAAAATTCCTAAGAGTATGTAGTTATGACCCAACATATTTTTCTATTTGGACATTTCCAGCAAGATTTGTTATCTCTTAAAAAAGAGAAAGAAAGAAAGAAGGAAAGAAAGAAAGAAAGAAAGAAAGAAAGAAAGAAAGACATATAAGAGCCTACATGTTAAAATATTTACTACATATGTTTCACTTAATATTGTAATAACTTCTATACAAGTGGCAAAGAGAAGATTATATATATGAGAAAATCATAATGAGCTTTCCTTTAGTTCTTACATTACTAAATCTGCATGGAGATAACATTCCAATTTTAAAGGGTATCACAATCCTGGAGGCCCCACAATTTCTTAGGGCTCTGTGTAACCTTATGGCATAAAATGATTAGGTTTCAGAGATGTAATTTTTTTCCAGAAATGCCAAGCTGATAAAATCTGAAATTTCAACACAGCTGTTCTGAGTGATTTCCTTATTTTCTATAATCACATTGAGAAATCAAAATTGGGGGAGAATATTTAGAACACTATTTGAGAGTCTATGGTACCACTGCTTCTAAGGGAGGTGAAAGAAGAGTTGTCTTTTTCATTATTGTCACTATGTACTTTGGGGTTTTAATGGATGGTCTTCTGATATATGCCTTTAATGTTCTTTGTCTCGTGGCTGGCATCTTCTCATGTACATCTTAGAAGAGGATTTATTTTGAAACTTAACCTACCTTTATCTATGCAACGACAAGCAAATAGTTGAAGCAATTATTCAGGTTATTTAGGCCCCAAATCACTTTTGTCTCATTTCAAAAATACTTCCAGTATCTGATTTCATTTCAGCAACATTTTTACTGATGAGGTAATTTAAAGAATGGAAAGACAACAGTTAAACATTCCAGTGACTGCTTTGACAGCCTAGACTGGACTGTTAACATATTCTTTGACTCTTCCTTTGCATTCCTCTATTATATCCCTGTTCACAATAAAGGTAAGGACCACTTCATAAGGTATTAATGGAATCAAATGACATAATATGAATGAAAACACTTTGTAAACAGAAACAGGCCATGAAATGGACATTGATTTCAAGGTCCAAGGCCCAAAATCGCTGTATATTTTAGATATGTTTGTTAACAGAGGGTTCCTGTGAGTGACATGCATAAAGGAAAGATATAACAAGCGATAAAGTATTTTCCCATGAATTCATTCATGCAGTATGCCATGAGAAAGAATAACAAGGGCAAGTTAGATTAGACTGGGGAGTGAGCTAAAATTTGGAGGATAAATAAATGTTAACATACTGAAGAGATGAAGAAGAGCAAGTGTGAATACCTTCAGTTGCAAAAGAGTTTGATGTCTTTGATGACTCAAAGAAGCTATGACTCCCTATATTCATCTGTCTCTGATGGTGGGGGCAGTGGTTTGCCCTGTGTTCTCCCCTCTCTTACCAGTCCAAGAAGAGTTGTTGATTTTTCAGTCTGATCAATTTTTTACTTATTAGGATGGAGTGGCAATTTCCAAGCTACTATAAGGAGAGAAGACTTTCCTCTGCCCCATGGTTCGTCTAGCTGGACTCAGAATCAAACTGACCAGGAGAAAACCAAATTTAATAGGCCTAGGTACAGAAGATTCACACAGACATGAAATTCCAAAGACAATGAAGCAACCTGAAGTTTATAAGAGCTACGGAGAGGGGTAGGGGCCTGAAAATACAAAGGGGATAAAGCTCATTAGCAAGAAGGTGAAAGGAGACCTTTTGGAAAAACAAGATTGTTCTGTTATGCAGGTAAGTTCCTTAGACAAAGGGTAGTCTCTGTTAATACTTCTCTTCCTGTTGTAGGCTCCCCTTTCCAATGTAAATTTAGGCAGTTATGGAGGAGGCAGAGAGCCTTTTCTGCACCTGCTGGGGCTTCTATTACTTTTAACTGGAAATAATCTTTATCCCAATGTGGCCCACCTTGGGGCAGTCTGCCCTGGGCCCCTACACTCCTTCCATGTGGAACCAGAAATGGGAAATCCTGACCTTTCCTTCCTTTCTAACTACTCACTCCACCTATTTTCTACTGGTTAGTGTAGTTTCGCTGGCCACACAGCTCCCTGCCTTGTGCTTCTGTCCCTGATCACAGCCTTCCTTGGGTTCTGTGATTTCCCTGATGACAAAGGAATGGATGGCTCAGAGCAAAGTGCTGAAAAATCCAACCCTCCCTTCATTTCATGGAGTCAACCTCTGCTAGCACAGAGATTATTTTTTTAATAAGAGACTTTCTAGAGTGTTTTGAGATTACTAAAATTTCAGCCTGTGGTTTTGAACCCACCTTCTGTTGGGAGTGAAATGAAAGAGTCTGTCCACAGTCTAGAGACATGATGTGCATATGAAGATGGCAAAAGCAAAGCAAGGCTCTGACTGGTTCAGATCAGGCTTGAGTGTCCTTTGAAATGATGTGCTCTAGGAACTTGAACCACATGCAGGAAGGGGAAAAATCAAGCATGAGGTTGGAATTGACTCACTGATCCTAGGCAATCAGTGGCTATTGACATTGACAGGTTTGAAGAGTGGGGAGGCCAGAGGTTACTAGGAAGAAAGAGTACCTAGTTACAACAGTACCTCACTGAAGAGTGATCATAAGCAAACTTGGGATAAGGTGTTTCCTCCACAGGGCCTTGGAAAGGTGAGAGAGATAATGATTATGCCTAACAGTTTGTTATAGAATCTGGTCTGGATCACCTGGCGGAAAAACCAAGCTACGCTTGGAGATCTTGGAAGGCAGGAGACTTATTTCACACTGGCGAACTCAGAGGAGATTTCTCTCCAGAGTCTGAGTCTTGAGCATAAGCAGAGGGAACAACTTATAGTCCGTTACTTCCACGTTCCGCATTAGTAGTAATTTGGCATGCACGGCAAGCAGGACAGGAAGAAGAGCCCAGAAGGGGAGTCTTCGAGTGGGGACTGGAATTCCCCTATCAGTCTTGTAGGCCGTCTTATAGCATAATTTTTCCCTATCAAGTTTGTTAATGATAAAGTAATAGAAGTATGTTATCTATTATTTTTTTCATCAAACCATGAACTCTTTCAAGGTAAGGAAGCAAGTCTTTCTCATGGTACTATTTCTTGTTCTTGCATGTAACATACATCATCTAGATGACCCCAAGGAAATGTTTGTGGAATTAAATTATGAACCTTTTCTCAATCTGAGCAGTTAACTGACAGGAAAGTTAACAGAAGAAAGTTGGCTCTGTTGTCTTTTTACATTAAATTGTGATGTGTTGGGGCACTTGGGTGGCTCAGTTGGCTAAGCATCTGACTCTTGATTTCAGCTCAGGTCATGATCTCATGATTTGTGAGATGGAGCCCCACGTGGGGCTCTACACTGATGGCATGGAGCCTGCTTAGGATTCTCTCTCTGCCCCTCCCCCATTCACATGGGTGCTCACATATTCTCTCCCTCTCTCACTCAAAATAAACACTAAAAATTTTTTTTAAATTGTGATGTGTTGTAGGATAGTATAGTGTAGTATAGTGTAGTGTAGTGTAATGTAGTGTAGTGTAATATCCATTCCTCCTAACCTCACAGGCTTTGAATATCCACCGTAATGTAGAAATCAGGGAGAGTAACTGAGAGAGGCAGAGAGTAACAAAGATAGAGAAACGTTTTTCTTAATGACAACTAAAAGCAATCTTTCTGGAATCAAAAAGTGAGCCCTAAGAGGGGTTATAAAAAGAGGCTGATTCCAGGATTTGCATAGGCAAAAGACACATTTTCTGCAGAATTCTAGGGCAGGTAGGATGTGGGTGAATGAGGTAGTTGATGGCTACAGGAGATATTAAGGCTTCAATGAGGCAGGTCCCTATGAAAAGAGCTGCTAGAGCTGCTCTTGGCCCCTTTCCATGAGGGTTCATGCTGCAGGCTGGATATATATTTGTCTCCAAAAAGAGAAAACAGAGATGGAAAACAGAAAAACAGTAGCTCATGTTTCAGTTGTACCTACTGCACTTAACCCCCACATATGATCACTGAAGTAACTAAAATAATGTTTTGCTTGTTGAGATTCCATTTCTTTTAATGGCCATCAAGGGGCAGTGCTTTGTACCCAAGCAGACAAATATGAAAGAAGGTAACCTAAGGTTATATTTGTAACAATCACAGAAGGACACACTTTCTAATATTGAGAAATTAAAAGTTTGAGCCAGGTTTATCCAATCACCAGGAATAGGAAAATCCTCACATGATATCTGGGTACCACACATAGCCCATATCTCCTATGTTTTAGCTAATATTCAGTCACTTTACCTGACCCCACTATCCTAAATAATATAAAACAGTAAATATGTTTTACAGATTAAAAATTAAGATAATCTTTTATATGTCTTTTAAGGCCCTTTGCTTATTATTAATCCATAGCAGGACCATAGCATTTATAAAGTAGAAAATTCTGAAAACATTTTTATGGATAATCTGACATGGGCCCCATTTATCTTTCATTCATTTAATCAGAACATACACTCCACTCTGATTTTAAAAAAAAATGCTTGGCTAGAAAACCTGGATATTTATTTGGATGTGTGAAAGCTTTCTAACATATCATTGTTTAGAAAGCTGAATTTTAAGAATTGATACTTGGCAAATACTTGAACAAGTGGATACTCTGAAAGTACTTTACTTACCATGTCTAATCATTTTCTCTTTATTTTATTATATAAATTACAGATAGATATAATGAGAAATAATCTGTAGGCATTAGAAAGAAATACAATTTAAGTTTTAACTACTGAAAAAAACTAAAATATCACCTTGGATGCCAATGGCATATAGTAATAAAAGGAATATCACTCCTTTGACCCCTTCTGAATACATAATTGAATTCTGATGGTTGCAGAAATTTAAATTGCTTATACTTTGAAAACATCAGTACCTACACCAAATACTTGATTTTTATAACTCTTGACTTTGTCAGCTTTTTCAATGAAATTCCACAGATATTTCTACCCAGTGAAATATAAGGGAAAAACTGCTTTTTCATAAATTAAGGGCCTTGGAAGGAAAAGTTACAATAAAATGGAAAAAGCACTAAACCAAGAATTAAAAGGTGCATATTTCTGTCCTTATTCTACTACTGGAATACTCAATGATCTTGGACAATATATCCTGCTTCTTTCTAATCGTTCATGCTTTTAGTTTTTATATCTTCATCATTATATTTGAACAAAATGTTATGGAAGCAAAACAAGTAGAAGGAAGAGAAGGAGGAAGAGGGAGAGGAAGGAAAGAGGAGGAAGAGGTAGAGAAGAAGGCGGGGAAGGGGAGGAGGAGGAGGGATAGAAAATCATGAAGTACACAATTGCTGATGTTTCTTCTATTTCTCAGATGATACCAAACTCTAGGAAGAAGCAAAGTCCTTGATAATGTGAAAAATAATGTTATGCAGAGCACTTATCAAAGTAACATAAATATTATTTTACAATATAATATTAAAAAATCTTTTTATAATGGAGATTAATTTCCTCCAATGTAACAGTAGATAAGAGAGAGAAAGTGGTGCAAATGTAGATAGATCTATACATTTGGTGTTGAGAAAATGTTGGTTAAGTCCCAGCTAATGGCCTCCTTTTCCTTCTCTAGTTTCTAGATAAATGATTTTGCACAACATACTTCTCTGAGTTTCAGTTTCCCCTAGTATGCACAGGATAATAGGAGAAAACACATTTGAAAGAGACTAATACCCATTGCAGGTACTCAGTAACAGTGAATTTCTGTGGGAGAATAGAGAACTGTTTTCTTCAGATTCGATCCAGGACAATAGAGGAATAAAAAGAGTTATCATGGGAGTCTTAATACACTGAGAATGAATACCTGAGAGTGAGCAGAGTTGCAAAAATATGAGGCAGGGATATTCAGGTCAACAGGATGAGTACACAGTATGCCTGGGCAATGCAAAGCATTTGCTACAGCTGGATCGTATGTTGTAGGGGTGGCAGCAAGAGGAAGCACACTGATCCATGACCATTTTCCAAATCTATAGCACAGTTTCAGTTTTACCTTGTAAACTTGAGCTCACTCTCCAATACCATAGCCACCAGCCACATGTGGCTTTTGAGCACTTGCAACATGGCCAGTGTGACAGAGAAATTGAATTTTTAATTTTATTTCATTTCAGTTAGTTTAAATTTTAAAGGTGAAGCAATGTAAACTTCTTGTTTTTGTCATTAAACATAACTTTATTTGGAGGCAAAACTTCATTTTACTTTAAACCTTGAAAACGTAGCATCCTAGTTGAGGTATGTTAAGTGTAAAATACACATTGGATCTTGAAAACGTAGTTCAAAAAATTTAAGTATTAGTAATTTTTCAAAGTAGTTACATGTTGACATGATACTATTTTGAATATATTGGCTTAAACAGATCATTTATTAACCTTACCTGATTCTTTTTACTTTTTTAATGTGGCTACTAGAAAATTTAAATTGCATATGTAGCCCTCATACTTCTTCCTTTAAGTTTATTTATTTATTTTCAGAGAGAGAGAAAGAGAGCATGTGTGTACACACAGGAGCATGGGAGAGGGGCTAAGAGAGGGGGACAGAGAGAATCCCAAGCAGGTTCCATGCTGAGGATTCAGGGCTTGATCTCACAACTGTGAGATCATGACCTGAGCTGAAATCAAGAGTTGGACACTTAACTGACTGAACCACCCAGGCACCCCTTCATTATATTTCTATTAGACAACAGTGCTATAGATAATGGAAAGCTATTTTAATCAAAGAAGAGACATTTTCAGATGTCTCTTTTACAAAGAAAACTTCATATCAATATTGGAGAATCAATTTAGCATCTATGATGTTAGAGGCTAAATGGCCACTTTTGAGCCTGCTGTAATTGTTCAGGCAAGAAAAAATAAAGGGTCTGGATGAAACAGGAAGGGGATGAATTTTCAAAACTACATAAGAAATATGACAATCGGGTCTGGGGATTAACTGAGGTAAACAGAGATTAAGGTATATAAGACCAGAAGAGAGTTTCAATAATGTGAGGATGACAGACTATGGAATGCTCAGAAAACATGATTGAAATGTTCTAGTTGACTTCTCCATTAGCTTTGCTTCTTACTTCTTCTCTAAACTACTGCGAAATACTGCAAAAGATTCTTAATTAGTTTCTCAGTCTTCAGGTTTCAACTCCTAGCAAGTCCATGGATGGGCTGCAGTCAATGAAACCTAAAATTATGTGCAAAAAAAAAAAAAATGTAGATATGGTGTATGTGCATTTTTGTGCATTTTTCTAGGAACAAGTATCATCATTTTTACTATATTCTAAATGGAGGTAATGCCCACATTCTCCCAAAAAGAAAATTAGATGTTATTGCTCTAGGATCCATGTAAATTAAGAAACCCTGGTTAGAGAGAACAAAGAAATTAACACACGGTCTTGGAGAATATCCACTTGTATATGAGAAAAAGTAATAAAGTAGAAGTAGACTAAAGTCCCCTCCTCAAAATACAACTGAAAAATACATGGAAGTTTCTCCTAAGTTTTAAACTTAAAATGATTGTTAACTAGCCAGAGTATTTCATTGTTTGTGTGAATGGTTTCCATGAAAATATTTTTCAGATCATGCTCTATCTTGAATATCTAAGTTACAGTATCTGCTAATGTATCTGTATCTAGAAGTGAGATCTCCATTTTTAAATAACACTTCCTGCCCTGAAGCCGGGAAGTGTCTGGCTGGAACATCTGTGAGATAATTGGCTACTACTCAGCAGCTATCTAGATGGCCCAGAGTCCTGGGAGTTGGAGCTGGTCATTTCAAAACAATGCAGAGCCTGAGTTGTACCCCATGGGCAGCTGAGAATTTAAATGGATTTCAGGTGCAGAGGTAGTATCACTTACCATTGAAGACTTATAACAAGAATAAGCTTCAGACCTGGGAAAATTCAAAGTAAACAGAATGGATCTAATCATGATGAGACAAGCCATAGCCTTGTAACTACAGGCCCAGCAAACTGTATGTATGGATCACTTTAGATGGACACAATGGACTCATAATATAATTATCAAATAATTAGTCTATATCTAAGAGAAGGCAACATAAGTTTTATTCAACACAACTTTTCCCAACATGCTTGCTCAAGCTTAAGAATCCAAAGGGGCACCATGTAGGTTTGTGACAATTGTGGTGTAGAGTGTCTGGTAGTTGAAGAAAGGAGCACAGGTGTGTGAAGAGGAGGTAAGGATTGAAGTGAGGAAACTTTGGTGACAATCACCAGGCACGTGCTCTCACAGCTTCAGCCATCAACCTTCCTTTGAGGAGACCAGACAAAAAGACATTGAATTCTCTTCCTTTCCTGCCTTTCTATGATTTGGTATCAAGACCCCTGAATAACAGAAAAATTAACATTGTGCATGGCTTAGATCCTTGCTTAGCTAGCTTAAAGTTAAGCACTATACCTTAATATTAGTTCTAGTTCAGGGATAGCTAAATGTTTTATGTTTAACAGTAAACTTAATCCAGTTATTTTTACACTCAATTGGTCGCTATAATTGAGTTTCTCATCACTTACACAAATCATAACATAGAAGAAAAATAAGTAAATAAGTTTTTTAAAATGTAAAAGTTATCAGACAACCATAAAAATTTAGTAAAAATTTTATTGTTTCCATATGTCCATATTTTCCTCTAGTGTATAAATATATGTATATATATATATATATATTTCACCTCTTACACATATACATAAGCTCTTTATCTGAAATGCTGATTTTGTATAAATTATTTTAATTTGTTTAATCTAAGTCATAAACTGTGAACTGCTAGTAGTAGTAACCATTTTATATTACTAGGCCCCACATATATGAAAGTCACTGTGTAAGCATATTACAGATACTATATTTCATCCTCACCACTAGTGATGTCATTTCCCTCATATAACATATGAAAAAAATTAAAGATTAAATATGCAGTCCAATGTTAAGTAGCAGACAAGTTGCATAACCAGGATTTAAACAAAAATCTGTCTCACTCTCAACCTCCATGACCTTTTCATTTTGCAACTCCTCCTTTCCTAGTTTATGAACTGTTTTTCTCATCTGTCATTTCTATAAGCAATTAAACATTGCATATGCTCTAAGCCTTATCTCTAGGGGTTACATAAGAGCTTCCTTCACGGTCTTTGAACAAGATCTCTACTAAATTACATAAGCATTGACTTCTGTTGGGGGGGGGGGGAATTGTTCATATCCACTAGTATTTGGAATTTCCTAATTTTTACATAATTAAAAAAGAATTTTGGAAAATAATTGGAAAATTCAAAATTTCCCAATGAGTTCTTTTACTATAATGGTGACCAAAGATCATTCAACTTCTTCTCCAATCTTTTTCAGTGACAGGATATCAATACTTAAGGGCAATTCTTTCCAATAAGGTGAATTACTAGATTTTTAGAAATTATAACTATGGAATGAATAGTGTATATACATTTATGACTTCAAAGCCTCAATTTTAATCTAGTATTCTCACCTAAACTTCAGAACTGTCTATCCAGACATCAACTAATCCCTCTATATGCTTAGATTATTCAGAAGCAATGAAAACTCAGTATATTTCAAAGTAAATCCATTTTCTTTCTCCATACCTGCTCTTCTAGTGTTTCCTAACTCAGGAAGTGTTTCCTATCTCCAGAAATGATACCTTTTATCCACACAGTTTCTCAATACAAAATGCTGAAATTCTCTCTCATTTCTTAACACTCCCCAGAAATGTGATTCTACTAACTAAAAACCTTTGGACCCTGTCACCTCCCCATTTTTACTAATACCACCATGAAAGTAAATCATTGCTGGTTTTCTTCAACTGTCTTTTAATTGATTTCAATTCAGGCTTTTAAAAATTGGTTGTGCACATAAATTTAAGCCAAACAAATTGAAACCTAAAGCGAGAGGTCACTGTGACCAGGTCAGGACTCATTCCTCATTATACAAGCAACTTCCATAAGACCATGAGAAGTCAGTCACTAACTGGGATACTATGCAATAACAAGTGCTAAGAACTGGTAAAGTGAATAGATCTTCCAGAAATAGGCCTGAGCTACTTGGTAGAATGAGACTCCAGAAACATCGAGTTAATTCAGAGAAGGAGTGGGAGGCCTTAAAAATATACACAACTGAATTTATTTTTTTAAAAATAATGCAGCCTTGATTATGTAAATAATAATATTATAATAGTAATAATATTAAATCTTATATAGTAATTATAGTATCCCTTCTTACTGAATCAGGGCAAACCATTTAAATTTAAATTTAAATTATTTATTCACGCTTAAATAACTAAAGTTCCCATATTTACCACATTGGCCTACTTTCAGGCTGCTCACAATGTAATAAAAAATAAACTACTATGTTTTTAATACTCACAGTAGAGTTTTCTGTTCTTTACAGCCAAACCAATCCTTAACCAATATCCCTACATTGGTCCGCTTATTCTTCTCCTATGTGAAATTATTTTCTTACCTAAAGCATGTTACTCACTTACTATAGACTAGAAATTGTTAGTTTTCCAGTGCCCTACTATTATTTAGTCTACCATAATTCAAATATCATACTACAGTAATCATATCTTACTAAGTTTTCAAAAATTTTAAATATTAACTTCTGAGGCTGAGATATGACAGAAAGTAAAATGGCCAGGAAAACATAGAAACAAATAAAAAAGAGAAAGGTATACATAGTACAACTTCTTGGGATTTTTTCAATACAATAAATTAAATAATAAGTTTATCTACTTTGTGTAAGATTACTTAATGAGAGAAATGAATAGTCAATATATATTGGAAATCCCCTATCATGTATTCACCCAATATCAGTAGACTCCAATCTAGCAACCAATTATTTTGAAGTTAGTATTTTCTAAATATATATTTAAGCCTATTCATATGGGAAACCCTTCCGTATGATGTGATAAAACATAAACAATCTAGGACAAAACTGTCTCAAGTGCAATTCTGCTTGAATTATACATACTTCTTTCTCCCAAGAAAGCATATTCTTTCATTCATCTCTTTTTAATAGGATTAATCAACTATTGCTACAGGATTTTGCAGCTGCATTTTTAAGTCTATTAATTTTCACTGAAATCAAAATAATTAGTCAATCCATCTTCACCAGTGCCATTATCCTCATCCCCACTACTGCCAGAGTAAATGTTTATAACTAAAAGTGGAGATGGAAGAAAGGATTTTTCCTCAAATATTTAGAAACTTATATTAAAGCAACTGTTAAAATCAATTATCCCCAAAGCCACTGCATTGCACAACTCCAGAGGGCACCATTCATAGAGAATAACCCACTAGGGTTCCAAACACACCTTTCTTTCCTGTAATATCTTTTCTGCAATTCAGCTAGGGGGAATTCCATAATTGACTTTTCTGTCTTACCCTTAGATCAATGTCTTCAGTGGCAGAGGTCATATCTTAATCTTTGTATCATCGTTGTCATGATACACTGGTTGGCACAGAGTACACAAAGATTATTCTCTGAACTGAATACAAACTTCTGTCTGTATTTCAAAGCATCGACCAGAGAGCTAGTTTGGAGATTCTAGCTAGCATCAACATCTTTTATCTGATACAGTTGACCAGGACCTAATGCACCACCTTAGGAAGTAAATACATGGAGTTAGGACAAAGGAAGGGAAGAGCTGCCAAACTTGCATAAGACATAAAATGAATGGTGGGAACCCATGGAACGCAGGTGGCTTGAGCTGAACCTCCTTCAGATCCATAACCAAACAGAGTCACTCGACATTCTAGTCTACTCTCTCTAAAATAGTTAATTCTCACCTCAAAGTTGCACATCAATTCACCACGTACTTTTAATTTTTCAGTTCTAATTCTCTCATATTTTTTTTCAGTTTTAGTTGCCAATTTATCAGCTGCCCATGTAAGACAATCTTTCCATTCATGCATCACTAAAACTCATGCAGCACTTCAAACTGGTAGCACTTTTCTAACAGCTCATAGTGAAAAATAGTGCCAAACACTCCATACACTAATTTTAGAGAAAGAAATCACCACTTTAATTTTTGACTTGATTAATGAAAGGGCACTGAGGTTAAAAAAAAATACTGTTTTGTGGTACCTGGGTGGCTCAGTCGGTTAGGCGTCCAACTTCAGCTCAGGTCATGATCTCACATTCATAGGTTTGAGCCCTGCGTCAGGCTCTGTGCTGACAGCTCAGAGCCTGGAACCTGCTTCAGATTCTGTGTCTCCCTCTCTCTCTCTGCCCCTCTCCACCTCAATCTCTGTCTCTCTCTGTCTCAGAAATAAATAAACATTTTAAAAAATACTGTTTTATTAGAAGATTCACCTTTACTACTGTAGATAATGTCATAGTTTTACATCTTTCTGCTCTCCCCACAACTGAGAAAACATTGCCGTCCATTTTTTTTTTCAAATGCAGTAATAGGAAGCAACCAAAACACTTTGCTGTGTTGCTTTTCCCCTAAAGCTGAGAGGAAAGGGGTGGGGGGTGCTCCTCTTGGATTCACGTGTAAGGAATACATAGTTTCAAAGTTCAAAGTTCCATGAAATTATGATGTCAGAACTGGAAAAGACTGATATACACCTGTTGGTTAGCCACACTCTCTTGACAGGTCTAGAGAGAAGGGCATGTGAGAGTTTCTTCTTGTTAGGAACCATCAGTTGAGAAGTTCACTTCAAACTTGTGATCCCAACAGAGTGAGTAGCTAAGCTGATGGGCACCTACATCATTAAGAAAGAATACAACAAACCAGGAGAGATACAGGTAAATGTTCCCAGTTAAGAAAGCTTTAAGAAATCCCTAGAAATGCTGTATGAAAATACCACCTTCGAATAGCTGTCAACCCTAGAAAACACAAATGTCAGATCATAACAGCATGTGTAAACTAAGAACATTGTGCCTCTTACCTCAGTTTACCTGAGTTTACCTTAAACTCAGAGGAGCCAAAATATAGCCTAGGATGGAATAGGAAATAGGTAAGAGGAGACACACAAAGAGGAGAAATAGAGAAGTCATACGTAATCCTCTATCCCACTGCCTGCATCCTGCCTAATGAAAGCAGAGCTTGGGAAGGATACGTATTGGGTTTAAGAAGAGTTCAAGATATTGAGTTTTATATGGGCCTGGACATTAACTGAATGAGATTATATGTTTGTCCAGAATTTACTGAAATTTTATGATCAGAAAAACACCAAAAAATAACTGAACATGCCCTAAATTTCTTTTAAGGTACAGAAAATATTTGCTCCCCACTCCACCTCCCAAGCAAGTTTGAATAAGTCCTGAAAATAAAAATAAAGTTTTTGGTTTTTTATGTTTCCTGTCAATTTCCATTCTTTCAACCTAATGATTTCAATAGCAGTGATGTTTCTTTTTTAATGTTTATTTATTTTTGAAGGAGAGAGACAGAGCATGAGTGGGGATGGGGAAGAGAGAGAGGGAGACACAGAATCCATAGCAGGCTCCAGGCTCTGAGATGTCAGCCACTCAGGCACCCCATAATAGTAATGTGTAAAGGCACAGAGATATTTAAGAATGAGGTCCTCTTTAGGAGCTAAAAGTGGATCCATATAATTGAAACCTTGATAATATTTTTAAAGTCCAAACTTAAAGTATGTCTCTTATTGGTTTCTGATATGTATGGAAATCCAGACTAGCTTCACAAAGGATCCATTTCTGTTTATAGAATGCACTATGGTTTCCCTATCATAGACCATCTCTTCCCTTAAATAGGATTCCGTTTTTCCAGATATCCATACCTCCTGAACATATCCCTATAATCATAGGCAGGTAAAAACCTCCCCAAATTCCAGGTAAGTCCAAGCTAATTGGGGAAATCTAATTCCCTTGCCTGTTTAGGTTTACAGTTACCTATTTTGCTATGGGTTGTAAGCAATGGTCTTTTGGAGGAAAGAGTTCTGAAGAAGATTTCCAGAATTTGGATACTGCTGTATATGAATACAGAAAAATGATTATCTTAACTCTCTGCTAATGGTGACCCATGCAAAATATGAAGTGTTTACTAGGCTCAGATAACCTTTTGGCTTGCCTCTAAGTCTTGGGCTATCTAGGTGACCATTTCTCTTTGTGTAGTTTTATATTACTGTTGTCAAATCAGGTATTCCTAATCTAAGAATGAGAAGACATGCAAGATCATGGAAAACTATTTTTCCCACCAGCATCAGAAAAGCTTCTCCTTCAGAATGTCCAGAAGTAGGCCATGGGAAACTGGTAGGGAGCCCTGGAAAATGTGTACTGACTATGTAACAACACCCAGGGTTGAAGGATGGACACTGAAGTCAGATAGACAAACGTTCTCTTTCCATTTAGGAAAAACTATTTGGGAAAAACTTTCCTAGATGGAAAAGTAGTACTTCAAATTACAAGAGTCAATGGGCCATTGGTTATTCTCTGCACAGAAGGACATAATTTTCATATGGACTTTGACATGGCTGATATCTGTGGCTGCAGGTTTGTGGTCAAGAAAGCCAAACCAGGCCTTCAGCAATGCTCCCAGGACTCTTTGAGTTGCCACATGTATGAGTGTAGAAAGATAACATACTCATTCATTCTGAATCAGGGATATGTTAGACAGGTGAGACTGAAAGAGAATAAGGTGAGGAATTTTGGCCTTGTAAACAATAGTGAGCTTGAAAAATGTGGTTAGACCCGTGTGTTTAGACTGAAAAGGACTCAAAGAAGGAACAGGGAGACATGACTTAAGAAAGAGCAAAAACCTACGGGTCTTCATGAGAAAGGAAAACTGAGAATACTGAATGAAAGAACTAAGTGAATATACTTTGACTTTTACATTTTTTAAAAATTTAATATCTGAATGTGGGAAAATTCTTCTATTGTATACAGATTCCTGTATGCTTGCCTTACAGAAAGTCATCTTAATACAATTTTTAGTGGGTTCACTTTTACTTTATGAATCGTAAGTTCTGATAAATGTTGAGTTCAGGTTCATAGCAAGAAGAAGAAAACCTTTAGGATGCATGATTGGATATACATACAGAATGGAAGGAAATGCTGATCAGCTATCATTCACCTTGGGCACTCTCCCTCATACAGACAGTAACTGCCGTCATTATTCACATTTTAGGAAGAAGGGTCACAATTCCTCCTGTGTCTTCTAGGTCTAAAATTGCACTGATAGGCAAGCAATGGCACAGATTTTACCCCAGTTCAGGGAACAAATAAGTTTAGACAGCTGAATACCTAACAATGACTACTTATGGAATACAAATGATCAAACATTTGACTCCTGTTTCCATTTATTGTTACATCATTATTTCATTTTATATTATATATTTTCCTTTAAAATTTATTGATGCTACTAAAATAATTACTGAAGATGGGTTTCTGTTGTAACCGAGAAACAATTTTCTTGATGGCAGAGATTGAGTACAATCGAACCTGTCTCTTCAGCATCTTACACTTGGTGGGTACATAGTAAGTACACACTAAATGTTTGATAGATAAGTAAATAAGTGACTGTTTATTTGACTTAGAGTTATTATAGCTATCAGTAGTCTCACCTGCAGTTAAGGTAAATTATTTTTCTCAGTAGAATAGCAGAATACTATTTTTTGGTGCTAATAGCTGTTTATCTTCAGCACATATAATGGAACCTGAATTAACTAGGACATATTTTCAATATTTGCTTTCGAATTGGAAGATTATGCTTACAGTTGACAACCTTCTTGCTTCCAGTAAAATAATGAAAATATTAAATACGTGAGCTAGCTCAAGAAGTTCTCAAATAGTACACACTGAAACAGAGTAGTTAACTCTCGAATAAGATTTACCTTCATGTTGAGAAGACGACTAATACCTGCCACTTTATTAATTTACAGAAGATGTTTCTTAGATGAGAAAATAGGTGTGAAGCATTTGAGAAAGGTGATATATAACTACAAAGTGTCATTATAATACTCAAGCTGGTATTTTGATTTTTGTGTCTCTAGAAATTCTGTTTTTTCTTCTGTAACAAATCCTTGAATAATATTCCAAGATTGCTGCACAGTTATTCCCACGTATCAGATCTAATAGCCCATATGCTACTTAGGAAACATTAGCACTTTCCTACAGAAATACTCACTAACACATGATGCAAACTTCTGTAGCATTAGTTTGCAGGTGGAAAATATGTTATAAAGACATATGAGCCCATTTTTAAAACATTTTAAATTGACTTTTTAATTTTAATCATTTTTAAGTTATTTTGTTCATTATGTGGGAGGACAAAACACTCTTATACACTTTTGAGGCAACACAGCACAAAAATTTGATGTAACAACCCCTTAGAATTTAAAAAAAGAATTTGGAAAAACATGTAATTCTCAAACACAGGTGACAGTCTCAGTTTTCCCATAAAAATCTGTTCTCAGAACAGTAGACTGCACTTGTAACTGGAAAACCAGGACCACTGGAGGGAGGACATTCAACTCAGGAACAATGAAACAAGTAAGTGTAATGTTAACAATACTAATAGAAAAAGAAGCTGCAAGAGTTTTCCCTGGAATTTTTCTAAGTGTTTTTTATGTGTTGCCTCACTTAGTTCTCAAGGCAATTCTATGGGATGATGCTACTATTCTGCCCATTTTATAGCCCAGGAACTAAACTTGAGGAAGGTTATCACTTGCCCAAATTCAGGTAACTAATATCTAGAAGAGCTACCATTCGAAGCCTCCCTTGCCGACCAAAGCCTGGGCTCTGTTACTCTGTATTATTGCCTGCCAGCATTTATTTAAATGTCAATGCAGAGTTCTTCAGCTTATGGAATAAAAAGTATAAATCCTGAAGAAGATGTTTAGAAGTAAATTATATTTTTGTCATATTAAAATAAAATTCCTGCAAAGGACATTTCACTCCTGGAAAGAAAATACTGTAAGTAACAGAACTCAAGTCACTGTTAGAGTTCACAATCTACCAGCAGATCTGAGCCTTTACTGTGAGTCATGCAGTTATCAGGACTCATAACCCAGGTGCAAGAGGTTAAGTATGTTTGTGTTTATAGTTCAATACCAATGTTTCTATGAATTAGAACCTGCATTTATACTGCCTGCTAGTCTGACCCTTTTCAGCTGAGAACTGTCTACACAGAAATCAAGGCCAGAGAGCTAAGAAATGATTTACAAAGTAAGGAATAGTTGGTAGGTATTTGAGTTTTGCTTTGGCTGAATTAATCTATGAAAATTAATCAGGAAACAAGAAAACATACATAATCATTATAATCATTCATTTATCAATATTTATGGGAACTTACCATGTATCAGACACTATGGTAGGTACTAAGCAGATAAAGTCCCTGCTTCCATGGGCTATTCTATTTGTCTAATAAGAAGCATGCAATTCTAATTTTAAACATGTAATTACCTAACAGCAATAGGGAATAAATAAACTAGCAAATATCATGTCAAATAGTGACAAATACAAAAAAGGTAGATGAATTATAACATGGATACCCTTTATCACACAAAGATAAAAGAAGGCCTCTCAGATAAAGTGACATTTTAACAGGTGCCTGAAAAAAGAGCATGAGCTAGGCTGATAGAAGGAAAAGAATATGCCCGGCAGAAGAAATAGTAAGTACCAGAATCCAGAAGTGAGAGCAGCCTTTGTTTACTCAAAAAACCCGTAGGGATTTGGCATGGCTGGAACAGAACTGTGGGCCCTGAGGGAAATGGTAGAAGAAGGGTAGTATTAGGAGACTGGCTAACAGAGACAACTGTGAGGACGGTTAGGTCAGATCTTGTAGGGCCATAAAGGGTCACAGTCAAGTCTCTGAAGTTTTCACCAGTATGAAACAGGAAATCATTGAATATTGGGTGGGGGACAGAGATCTGACTTATGCTTTAAAAGTCTCACTCTGGAAGCTAGGCCACAAACAGTTTGTAGAGTAGCAAGAGTGAAAGCAGAGAAAAGAGTTGGGGAGCAGTTGCAATGATCCTGTCAAGAAACAGAGGGACTCAGGTGAGGGAAGCAGTAGTGGAAGGCAAGAAGTACTGAGAGGAGAAACATGTAAAGGCGAGAGTGACAAGGTACAATGACAGCCTGGACATGAGCTGTGACAGAAAGAAAGGACTCAAAGTGACTGAGGTTTTGACATGAAAAATGGATTTGCCACATTGTGAGAAGGGACAGATTAAGAGAAGAGGAGGTAGAAGATAAAGAGAAATGCAAGTTTGTTTTGAATTTATTAATTTTGATGTTTGTTAGATATTCAAGTAGTTGTAAATATGCAAGTTCAAAATGCAGGTGAACAGTCCAAGCTGGAGATACAAAATTTGGAGCCATTAACTTTAGACAGTTAAAAGCCTTAGGTATGAACAAGATCACTTCCAAATTGAATACAGACGGAGAACAGTAAAGGTCCAAGGACTGAACTCCGAAGAATCCAATATTTAAAAACCATAAAGCTGCGAGAGAGAATCTAGTGAGGTTCAGAGGAGCCAAGAAACTGGAGGCCATGTGAAAAAAGTGTCTGAAGAAAAGGAGACAGTGATAAACTTTGTCCAATGCATCTCATAGGTCCTTTCACATAAGGACTGAGAAACAACCATTGAATATGACATTTTATAGATACTGGTGATCAATGTTGGGCAGTTTTAGTTCACAGGTGGGGAAGAATTTGGACTGGCATGAATTCAGGAGAGATCTGAAGTAGACGAGCTGGCACCAGCACATATAGTCACAGCATGGTGACGATATTTTCCTAACAAAAATCTAGGATATATGGATTCATATATCATCTGTTAGGAGTCAGGAGTCATTTAAGCTTAAAACTGTTCCAGCAAGTCCAAGACCTGTACTGTTAGGTTACAATGCAAGCACATTTACATTTGGCTTTCCTTTTATAGAGCAAACACAGTGTAACTTTATCTTCACAAATCCTCCGTTCCTGAAGACAGCTTGTCACAGCAGGCATCCCATGGTGGATTGATAAATGTCTATCAAAAGCTTTAGTCATTGTATGATTTAGTAGGATGTCTCCTGAAGCATAAGGCCAAATACTATTTCTAAATTTAAAATACCCTACATATGATGTTTATGCAAGTGTGCATACTACCACATTTTCTGCCCATGAATAATGCATGTCCTATGCAATTTGAGTCCAAAATAAGAAAAAAAAAATGCTAAACATCTAATAGTCTAAATGCAAGAATAAAACTTCTGTGCTTGATAATAAAAGCCTTGAAGTAAATGGAGATACTGGGTTAATGCTATACAAATAATAAGAATAATAAATAAGGGCAAATAATTTTCTCCACCTTTCTCTTGTTATATTTCTCTTGCCATTCATTTCCATAATTGTTCAAATAATTGAATCTTGCTCTAAAACCATAAGGCAAAGTGCTCATTTTTTTTGAGCACTAGACAATGGGTCATTCTTGACCAATGTTAAATGGCACAGGCAGTGGGAAGCATGCACAGCTGGAACCAAGAGATGTAAATATAGTTAGTATACATCTCGCTAATGCTTCTTTACTGCAAATATGTCAGACAAACTCGGTCCAGTCTAGATCATACAAAAATTATCTGATTAGAAATTTAGATTCAAGGAGGACAAGATGGCGGAAGAGCAGGGAGCTCTGTAATCCGCGCAC
>CM053569.1:22290390-22339844 GCA_028646485.1 Cryptoprocta ferox | reverse complement strand
CCTGCAATTCTTTAGAGTGATTCTTCTCCTGTTATTCCATCATGATCTTGGTGGACAATCAAGGGGATCTCAACCCACAGAATGGTACCCAAGCCATAAAAGTCTTTCTCTCTTTTTTCCTCTGAAATTTGACTCCTGGGGTAGGGGGAATGCAAGGACAGAAGATGGTTGGAAATAGACAAGAGTACAGACAGAACCTTAAAGAGATTGCCCAGATATTCTTACTAATGAGCTACTAGAGCTGTTCCAAATTGAGTTTCTTCCAAGGGTCTAGTTTTTCAGCATGTCCTTCTTTCTGTGAATTATCTAACAATGTTACAATAAACTATCCTTTAGGATTAAATAAATTAATCAGAACCAATAGCTGTTGCTTGAAACAAAGAAATAGAAACAAGTTAGAACTGGTGATTTTCCTTGGAGGGCTTTTATAGTATTTCAGGAGAAAAAAAAATTAATGGAGAGTAAAGCAGACTAACACTTTGATTCAGCCAACTGGCCAGAATGGAAAAAATCTATAAACTTGAAAACTGCCTAGAAGTATGATCTTGGATACTAGAGCTGCCTAGTAAGAAAGTGGGCAGCCCCAATAAAATGTGAATGATATTCTGATATTCTGATCTTCTCTTTGCTTAGATACTAAAATTAATGCCACATTTAATTCAGAATTATACTACATCTGAATATGAAACAGAATATTCTGACACTACTAGAAGAAATTGGATGGAATTATATGAATTTAACTGTACACTTGCATCTGTTAACTGGTTTTAGCAATTAGAGCAACTTGAGCTCTCTCTCTCCTCTAGGAAACTCTCTTGACTTCAAGTATTCTACATTATGAGTTTGAAACATAGTGATCTCCTTAGCCAGAGTCACCTGTCACTGACACAGAAGCTTCCTCACCCTTTATAATTTATAATTCCATATGGTGTCTTAGGCTCTTCACTTTGGTCTAACACAACCTGCTTCTAGTCTCGTGTGTTTAAGACAACTTCGCTTATTTTTAGTTACTATTCTCTATGTTTCTGAATCTCAGGTGGGAGCATAGCCCTAACTGCTCTTTGCGCTAACTCTGGACTACATTCGGACCCTGACAAACCTCTTCACAGTGATTTAGTAGGACTGCCCTGACCCTCTTCCTCCAGGACAGAAAATCACCTCAGAACCACAACTTTATTTGCAACCTTTTATCAAGCAATTCACTGGAGCATGCTGTTTTGATACTGACATAGAAATGAGAGTACAGTGGAGGCCTTTTCATTGAATCTGTGAGGTGACCGCATAAAATCAGCCTGCAGAAAATGTGGCCAGAAGGCGAGACATGATGAGGTGTGTCCAAGGCTGGGCCTGCCAGGGCACGTCAGGTGGAATGAAGGCTTTCACTATATCTGTTCCCCACCACAAGGGCACAATTTGTCCCAGTGTTGCTACATAAAAACAGCCAAAGGAGGCATTTAGAGTGATATATGAAAAGACGAATTATAAAGTTTGTGTGTTGATATTTTCAGAGAAATTCTCAACTTCAGCAAGTGATGACACTCCATCAATATCCTTCAGTAAGAGACATATAGACACTAATGAATAAGTATGCAATAAAGACTTTCAATATGAATAGACTATAGTAATTAATTTAGGGGAAAAGCCTACTATCCGAAGTAAATGAAAATTAGATGTATTTTTTTTCTCAGGCCTAAATATAAGCACAAAATCACTTCTTAAATTTTTTTTTATTTTCTTGCTTGGGTCAAGGAGAAATTTTCCTTTTCATAAAAACAATGTTTAGGACAGGCCTGGGTCAGTCTGGTGATGTATTGTTTGAGAAAGAACCAAATGATGGGTAACTACTGAGGGACTGACACACTCAAGTGGGAAAAGCACAGTTCCGACGACTTGGTACCTGATGGTTTTGGTGTTGCTGCTGCTGTTGTGAAAAGGAAAAAAAAATTAAGATATTTAAGTATAGGTACAGTATGTTTGGTGTTCCAAATTTTCTCACACATGCACAAATATAACTGGGAAACTCCCCTAACTCCTGTTCTCAGCCATTTTCTTGTCCTTCCCTGGATCACAACCAGAGATCATTCCATGCTATCATTCCAAAGCAGAAATACTGGATAACTAGGAACTAGATGCAAAATTTCCATTTCTTAGCACCAGCATGTTCCACGAACCTCCACTATCACTGTCTCTTTTCTTTGAAATAAAAAAAATCAAAAGTTTTAATGCCATTTTCTACTTGAACTGTCATCTCAACCCGACTCATATTTTAAAAATCTAATTTCATGAGGATGTAGCTGTCAAATGAGACAGGGTCTACAAGATCATTTGCTAAAAACTTTTAAAGAAATTTCTACGGAATCCAATTCACTACATTGAACTTTTAACTTATCAAAAATCTTTTGCTTAGTTTTTAACCTTTGTGAGGAGCATGATGAGTCACTGTCATCAACTCACTAAAATATTCAAGCAGAAAACAGGTAGATCTACTTACTTGGAAGTGATGGGCAATTTCCTCAATGCCAAGCTCCTGATTACAGGCAGTGTTCTTCCTAATGAAACTTGGAATAATCTAGCAACCCCAAAGTTGCCAAGAATAAACTTTCCAATTTAGAATATTTTTCATTTTTAAAAAATATCTCCAATCTGTAACCATTAGACATACATATAGTCCTCTGCTTACAACTGCATGACTGTTTTGCCATCTGCTTAGAGAGATTGATGACTGAATTATTTAATCCAACAATGATGTCTACCAAGAAATTAAGTCTCAGAACCAACAGGCACAGGTAGACAGTCACCAGAATGCAGACTAGTTAGATCACAGATCATTCTCAGAGGTGAGAAATGCTACCAGTCATTAGAATGAAATAGAGATCAGTCACAAGAAGAGTCAAAGCTCTCAAATCATAAGAAACATAATTTGAAAAGACTTCTAAAAGCACCAATGTATATAAGTGAATAGCATTTAGGTAAAGTAGGATTAATAGTTTTTAAATTGTCCATCTTAGAAGAAAAATTTTGAAGTTTCTAAGTAATTTGAAAAAAGCCCACACTAAAAAGAATTCAGGTATTTACTTAACCAGGCAAAATTGTGAAAAAGTGCTACAGTTTACTTACAAGAAAGCTATAATGTTACAGAAACTAGTGTTGGTAACTGCACAGTTATTCATCTATGATTATGGAAAGCCGACCCTACTTTCTAGGTGCCTCAATTTCCTCATCTGTAAATTAAAATTATGCTATCTATACCATAAAATCACTTTAAAGATTAATGGAGTTACTATATACAGAACAGCCTCTGGTACACTCTGTTTTATAAGTACTTTATGTGATAGTGACAATGTTGCTATTCGTGATATTATGTAGCAGTACATTCAGCAAATACTGAACAACTTTGTCTACACTCTATTCAAACGCTGACAATTCATGGTGAACATGACAAACAAAGTTTTTGCTCTCATGTAGCTAATACTATGTGGTGAGGATAAGAAGACCATTCCACATATGGACAGAGAGGCTTCTTTCTAACAAAACACTTCCTGCTTAGTTGTACCTGTATAATAATGAATGGACACAGGGAATTCTTGTGTGCAGCAAGGAAATATCACAAGACTATTTTATGTTGTTGCTGTTGTTGTTACAGGACTTTTCAACAGTGATGTACTGGTAAAAGTTTAACATCCTGCTATTCAAGAAACAACTATAAAAAAGCTCTGGTTTGTTGCACCTGCTAATTTCCATTGTATAAATATTCCCACCATGGCCGATTTCAAGCAGGCAATGTGACATGACAAAATGGTGGAGGTGAGAACAGATATACAGTGGCATACCATTACCCAGTATTTCCAAGATAGATATATGTGAAAATACTTCCAAGAGAGAATAGTAAAATGTAGTATAACAATTTGGAGTCTTCATGACTTTTGTTTTTATTGTAATTTATTTAACTGTACACGTATATAATTTCATTTTTATTAATGGCTATTTTTAACAACCATCTCACAAAATTTCTGATATTTTTAACAATTAGCTCTCATGAGCCAGTATAGCCAGTAGAACTACACCAATGCTTCCCAAACACCATCCCACCTAAAAAAGAATTTTTAGCATCTGTTATTTTATTATGTAACTGAGCAAGGTAAAGTAGATAGAACATTCGGAGAGAGACTGCAGTCTGAATTTTGAAATATCACAAAAACCAACAAGAACAGGTGGTATTAACATTTCTGTATTCAAACAGAAAGGCTTTGCAAATGTTTCCAGTTGACTGATTTCTTGTATGCCCTACTACACGGTAACAATGTGTCTTATTATCAGAAAACAGGTAGATGCAGCAATCCTGGGCTCAAACATGTCAATTGAAAGCACAATGAGGAAAGGGGATTAGATAAGGTTGGGTTTTATTCTAGGCATTGGTAGGGATACAGAAAGACAACTCTGAGCTTAAAACCTTAGCCCACGCACCTACAGCAAGCAATCATGAGAGTTCTGATAAAATGAGCCCATGTTTTATGATCTGGCAGCCTTTAATGTAGACCCTTAGGGAATGTCCTGTCAAAATACATGGAAAGAATTAAATTTTAGAATCTGGACAGGACACTGAATGAAATGATACAGGCTTTACGTTCACAGAACTTCCCACCTAAACATAAATGTTAAAGAAAGGCATCAGATTTGTTAGACTTAATCAGGGGATTGCCAAGTCTTTATATTTGAAAACCTCCCTCTTTTGGAATGTGAGGAATGTTCTCATGGTGGCCCACCACATAGATTGAATTCTGCCTCTTGAAGGAAAAAAAAAAACAACAACTCAGTTTTGATCACAGAACAAACAGATCTCCAGGAGAGAAGGACCACCCTGCACAGAGGGACGCTTTACAAAGAAGGCAGCTTGGAAAGTAAATCTGACTATAATTTTTGTTAATAAGACAAGCTCAATAAAATAACTTGGCAGAAATCTAAAGCCATGTAATAGTGGTTTTCAATATTAAAATGAGATTTTTAAAAATGTTTATTACTTATTTATTTATTTATTTATTTTGAGAGAGAGAGAGAGAGAGGGTGGGAGGGCAGAGAATCCCAAGCAGGCTACACCTTGTCAGTCCAGAGCCTGAGGCAGGGCTCCATGTCACAAACCACGGTGAGATCATGACCTGAGCCAAAATCAAGAGTCCACTAAGGAGCCTGAGATACTTTTTTAAATAATGGGTTTTTATTACTTTTAAATGTTAACTGCTTAGGTTTGCATGTTTCTATACAATTTACAATGTTCATTAATATTCACTATATCAAATGATTCTCAGAAAAAATTAAGAGGTATTATCTACATTTGATAGATAGGAAAACACCCTCAGACATAAAAGGACTTACTCAAGAGTTGAGTATCAAGAAAGCCTCACATACAGATTTTCTTGTATATGTCAAGAAAAGGGTTCAGGAAATTTTTCTGGAAAGGGCCTCATAGAAAACATTTTCAGCACTTCAGGCTGTAAGCCTCTGTGGAGACAACTGAACTCCTCTACTGCCGTGTAAAAGCAGTCATGGATATAGTTGTGTTCCAACAAAACTTTATTTTCAAGAACAAAGAACAGCCCAGATTTGACCTTTGTGTCTGGCCATAGTTTGCTGACACCTAGTCTAGAAGAAAGAGATTAGATTTTTTAAGTAGAACTGAAACAGTTCAGATCTACCACCTAAAATCTGTATGATAATGGGCAAGTTACTTAACCTCACTACACCTCCTCTTCTCATCAGTAAAATAATGATAATTACAACTACTTCACCAAGATATGAGAGTTAAATCTGGTAACGTGGACAGCACTCAACACCTTGTCCAGCCCCACTGTAAGTGCTCAGTACAGGCTGACAGCCTCCTCACTTCCCCTTCTTTCCCACATTTAATTTTTCTGGAAAACACCTGGTAAGTATCTCCTATACTAGAATTTTTTTTTTAATCCTCTGGAATATCCTTGACTCGGTTTCCCTTCTCACTTATTTCTCTCTTTTCTTCCTCTCTCCCTCTATATTTTTAAGTAGATATGTGCATATTATATTAGTTTCATAAAGCTGCCATACACATTACCACAGACTGGGTATCTGAAGACAAAAGAAATTTATTCTCTCAAAGTTGCAGAATCTTGAAGTCTGAAATGAAGATGTCCACAGAGTCGTGCTCTAAGGCTTTGAGGAGATCCTTCTTTGCCCCTTTCTGGCTTCTGTTGTTAGCTGTCAACCCTTGGCATTCCTTGGATTACTGCTGCTTCTCTCTGATCTCTGCTTGTCTTCACAAAACATTTTCCTTTTCTTGTAAGGACACCAGTTATACTGGATTAGGGCTCACCCTCATGACCTCATTTTAATTTGATTACATCTGTAAAGACCTTATTTCCAAATAAGGTCACATTCACTAGTAACAGGGGTTAGGACTTCAACATATTTTTGAGAGAGACACAATTTAACCCATAACACATCTATTATCTTCCTTGTATAGAATCCCTCAGCAGGCAGGCACAGAAAAACAGATTAAGAGAAATAGATGTAATTCGCATTGATCTTTATGGCAAAACATAAGGGCTCTATGTGATTTTCTAATTAACAGATTTCTCGTACACAATATTCAGAATTATCAACAAGTGATTATGTTTTGGTACTTAACTCTAAATTGAAAATTGTCTGCATGCCAAATAAAACAGCAGTCTGCCACTGTCTGACACACTATAGAAGTTCTCAGATATTACTTTAAGCAACACCAAAATTAGATATCTATTTACTTTAATCATACATAAAATGAATTCTTTGCTAGTGATATCAGTTAGGATTTTTTTTTTGCAAGTGATAAAAAACCAACTTAAACTGTTTAAATAATTAACCAGATCTATTGGCTCACTTAATGTAAAAATGATGAGGGATAAGAAATGTCAAGATTGATTAGTTTCTACAGCTTCTAAAAAACAAAGTTTTCTGAACATTCTGTTTTTTTGTGTGTCGGCTTCATCCTTAGACTGCCTTCCCCTTTCTTTCTAATGCCAGCAATTTCTTGGGGGTTCTGTCTCCCATGTTCACACTGAAGCCAAGAGAGAAAGTTGTTTCCCAAAATTTATCTCAGAGTTGCTGGGAATTATCTTTTTGGGAAACATGAACTAAATCCCTTTTATACCACAGTGGCTAAAATTAGATCTAATGGTTGTTCTGGAACCACTAACTACCGCCAGATGATGACATGCTCCATATCCCAATCTCTGAAGCTAGAATAGCAGTCTCAAATCATATAGGTAGGTCCAGGTAAGGTAGATAGTTGGGGAAAAGCTGAGGGAGTTACTGAACTACTGGGAATAGATATTGCCAAATTTTGATGTATACATCAGAGTTCAACCAGCAAGAGAGGTGTCTGTGTACGTGCAGACAGACAGAGAATGGAAAAAGAGACTGATGTGTTATAAGGAATTGTCTCATGTTATTAATGTGATTGTGGAGACTGCCTTAGTAAGTTGGAAGCCTATAGGAAAGCCAGAAAGAGAAGATGATGAACACTCTGTAACCCTATGAACACAGGCCATTTGTAGTCTTTAAACTGAGAGAAGGCCTAAATCCTCTTTTAAAGGCTGACCTGATTAGGTCAGCCTCACCCAGTATTCTGTCCTTTTCCTTAGACTGAAGTCAACTCCTATAACTGATTAGGGGTTATAATCATATCTGTGCAATTCCTTCACTGTAGCACCTAACTCAGTATTTTACTGACCTGAAACTGTAGTTCAACCTAGCAAAGTTCACACATTGGAAAAATATCAACAGTTGCTGAGACACTTACTTCTTTATTTCAACTTAAAAAATTGTTCATTTTAGCGGGACCAATTGCCACCTAGGTAAAGGACTATATTCTCTGACCTCCCTTGCATATTTATACAGCTCTGTTTCTGGCTTCTAGACAATATGATATAAATAGAAGTACTATGTGGGATTTCTGGAATGCCACCTTAAAGAGAAAGAATAAACTTTTTTTTTCTTTTTGAGGGAGAGAGAGAGAGAAAGTGCACACAGGGGAGGGACAGAAGGAGAGGGAGTGAGAGAATCTTAAGCAAGCTCCACACTCAGCACAGAACATGACATGGGACTTGATCTCATTACTGTGCGATCATTACCTGAGCCAAAAAAGAGAGTTGGACAATTAATCAATTGAGCCATCCAGGTGCCCCAAGACGGAGTAAACTTCTGATGACTTTTGCTTTCCCTGTTGCCTGGACTTTTGATGTGATGCGCAGAGTTCAAGCAGCCTCTTGGGCATTGCGGTTATATGCTAAATACGGTATAATAACATCAAAGAAGGAATCAGAATTCCTGATACCACTGAACTGTCACACTAGCCATGTACTGCTCTACTTTAGATAACTTCTGCATGAGATAGAAATTAACTTCTACATTGTTTATTTTTGTTATTTGGGCATTTGTGTTAGAACCAGCCAAAACAAACCTCAATTAATACTGGGAAGAAACCAGAACATCCACTAAACTGCGACAAAATGAAACTTCTTGGGCATGTTGCCAAAATAATATTCTATCTCCAGTTTAGAAGAAAATTAATTACTATCTCTGAATTTTAAGTTTAAAAAGCAGGTATTTTAAAAAATTTAATGTTTTTTTTATATTTATTTTTGAGAGAGAGACACAGAGCGAGCAAGGAGAAGGGTCAAGAGAGAGGGAGACACAGAATCTGAAGCAGGCTCCAGGCTCTGAGCTGTCAGCACAGAGCCTGATGCAGGGTTCAAACTCACGAACTGTGAGATCATGATCTCAGAGGAAGTCGGACGCTTAACTGACTGAGCCACCCAGGTGTACCATAAAGCAGGTATTTTTGATGTTCATAGGTTGGGATACAGTCTAAAAACACAAGGGCAAAAAAAAAAAAAGATATGCTTTTGTAAAGCTGATATGCTAGGCTGCAACTAGAAGCAGGAAGGGCACTAATATGATTCCTCTAATTTAAAGGGTAGTTAACCCAATTGATGCAGGAAAATTCAAATTATCCTGCACAGTCAATACCTCTGCTGTACTAGAGTTAGTAATATTGTTAAGACAAAACCCAGGCCCTTTAACAAAAATTAAGTTGGTTTATTGTACTACAAACAAAGAAAATATAGCTTTTAATTTAATATAATTAGGCAAAGAAGGTATCAATTCTTTTCTTGAAATATCTATAAATTAAGTTTTAAATCTGTGTTTTGTTACATATACAGAAAATGAAAGCACTGAAACCAAATTATATCACAATCAAATTATATGTGGAAAAAATGAAGAAAAAGAAAGGAAGAAATTATTTTGTTTAGCCTGCTATATTTCAAATGTCACCAAGTTTTACAGGTTCATAGATTATTCTGTAACTGTTATAACAAAAAATTATTTTAATATTCCTGTTTTGTTCTTATTTAAATTTATGGAAATTACATAGGTTTGGCCTCATTAAAGTTGGACCATAGGTGTGTGACTGCTTAACTTTATTTTTTGAAGGGATTTATTTATCCATCTTTGAGCAAATTTCTGTGATTGACTCCAACTTTTAGATCATGGTTCAATTTGGTCAATGGCCTTCCTTCATCAAGACAAAGGAAAACAAAATGACTCAATGTGAAACTGATGAATATTGGAGAGGTTTTCTTGTGCTTTTATATGAAAATGAAATACTGCATCAGACATAAAGAATCATGAGAAACCATTAGCCTTTCAAGGGGACTTCAGAGAGTGGTGTGCTTTGGTAAGTCACAGCTCACAGGAGGCTTCACCAGAAAAAGCCATGCGGTATCATTCCATGGGGGTCCTCGTACTGGCTAGTTATAAACATTAACCAACAGAAAAATCTGTGTCCTACTGATGTACACAGAATATTCTGCTGTCTACATTTTTGTCTTAGTTTTTTTTTTTCTTAATAGTCTTAAATATTTAATCTAAAAAACCTTTGTATAAAGACTGTTGTGCAGGGGAGCCTGGGGAGGCTCAGTTGATCAAGCATCCAACTTCGGCTCAGGTCATGAACTCACGGTTCATGGGTTCAAGCCCTGCCTCAGGCTCTGTGCTGACAGCTCAAAGCCTGGACCTGCTTTGGACTGTGTGTGTGCGTGTCTCTCTCTTTGCCCCTCCCCCACTCACATTCTGTCTCTCTCAAAATAAACATTAAAAAAATTTTTTGAAAGATGGTTGTGCAAATGTTTTCTGAAACATGCTGTCATAGAAAAATGAGTGCACATCCTGTAAAAGGGGTTTTCTTATCTTCTCTTCAGAGAATAAATTATAAACACACCTTCTCTTTTAAACCACAAATCACTATTGGCAAAGTCTATAAAGTATTATAATCACTCAGACTCCAGATGAATCAATCCAAACCTCCTAATACAAAATATACACATTTTATACAAAATGTTTAATAAATTGGTTGTTCTATATCCCAGATGGCTGTGCAATTTTTGGCTCATAACAAGGTAGCAGTTTTTTAATTGGCCTTTGAGAGAAGCTGAAATTTTTACTGCATGGGTTGGTCTTCTTAATAGCATCTGTGACTTTGCATGGCTCAGTCTGAAGACAATTTTTTATTACAGCAGAATAATTATTCCTTTCTATGGAAAAGTTAACATTTGATTTTTCTGTTTGGAACAGAGTTAGACAGTGATTCTGTTATTGAAAGATATAGCGAATTTTCCACCATTGTGGGTTTCTGACAGTAGCAAATGACTAACTACAAAAATAAACACATAACACACATACACACACACACACACAAATAACAAAATCAAAATGTCATTTATAGACTTTCAGTTTTAGCTATGATATGGAAAGAGTTTACAAGTTGTCACTCTTGTCCTTATAAGAGGAAAGAGCAAGACAAACTGAAACTCAAAAAATTTTCTTGGATTCATCAGAAAACTGAAGCACAGGGCCAATTGCCACCTTAAAATCTGGAAAGACAGTCAGATCCAGAGAGACACAACTACCAAGACCTATTTACCTGGAACAGAATCTGCTGGAGCCATAAACTGGTAGGAATATTTAAATGGTATCTGTGAGGAATTGCATGAGGCTGAGCATAGCGTAGAGTGAGAGTAAGGATTTCCTGGGGCCTGCAGTCTTAGCAAGGCCTTCTGTTCATGGATTTTCTGTACAAGAACCCCAACGGGTTCATACAGCGAAGATCTGAGAAACATATCCTCAAGGCTCTGAGAGGGGGCATGGAAGAGTGACCACAAAATACACCCAATGTCTTTGCCATAGCATAGGCCTATGCTCCAAGGTAAAAGACTATAGGACCTTATCACTGCTGAGGGAATGGTCTTCTTCTAATCCAGCCACCTAAAGGCTTTGTTTCTCATGGTGGGGAGGTGAACAGATATAGTCAATAGGGTTTGGGGCTTCAAGGAAATACATTGGAAACCCCATCTGGAATGAAGTAGAATAGCCTGAAAATTCAAATGTTACTAGAATACTATAAACAACACTGTGCCCAGAAATTTGATAACTAAGTAAAATAGATCAATATCTTAAAAGATACAAACTACCAAAACTAATACAAGGAGAAATAGATTACCTGAATAGCCCTATGTCTATTAAAGAAAATGAATAATTAATAACCTTATAGAAAAGAACATTCAAGGCCCTGATTGTTTTACTTATGAATTCTTACCAAACAATATTATTACCAAACAATGAAGGAGAAAATAATACCAATTCTCCACATGGAAACAGAAAATAGAACGGACTACTTCCTAAAATATTCTATGAAGCCATCACTACTCTAATACCTACAAAAAAGGTAAAGACATTATAAGACATAAATGATATAAACTGGTATCTCTTACAAACATAAATTAAAAAATTATCAATAAAATATTAACAAATCAAATCTAATAATACATAAAAATATCACACACCACAACCAGCTGGGATTTATTGCAAGCATGCAAGTCTGGTTCAACAATCAAAAATTATCTACGTAAACTTCTATATTACTGAGTTCAAGAAAAAAGCCATCTGCTCAAATTAATTGAGGTAATGAAAACACTTGACAAAATCCAAACTTTTTCTAGAGGGGAAGATAAAATTGAAGATCTAAGTTCTATGTGCTTGAAGAACTAAATCTAAGAGCAATGGTTCCAGTATTACTTGCTTTCACTAGGAAGCACAGTTCCTTATCAGATTATTTGGATATCATTGACCAGAACTATCAATTAGTTGAATCAAACTAGCCTGTTTGAAATGTAAATATGATAGATATCTTAAAAACCCTTTCCAATACAAATACCTATAATTACTAAAAAATATATAGCAAATATTATATTAAAGGCATATTTCATAACATTTAATAAAATATCCAAGTTCAAATTCACATGTAAATGAGTGATATGATCAAAGGAAAAGGTAATAGAAAACCAAAGTGTTCAACATTAAGTTGCTCTGGGGAATTGTTAAGGCTCGTAATTTCAGTGCTTGAATTCAAGTGACAAGGTCCTGGGGCCATATACATTGAGAAATTGGAATTGAAAGTTATGTGGATACATTCACATACATGTACACATACAGTCAGAGCCAAGACACTGAAGAACAGACTGGAAGAAAACTTATATTCACAGAAAAGAACATCAAAACAAAGTCTTCCTTTGTGCTCCTAACAGAAAAAATATTATCTCCTGAAAATTAAAAGATACATTTTCTTGATTTATGTAGTTCTGAGTTTTAGTTACAATCTTCTCATTATTTGGGAACTACAGGGTTAAAATTTATGGAAAACCTTTCTAAGGGATCAGTGATGTCCTGAGGCTCCTGGCAGAGGCACAAAACAAACAAACAAACAAAGCTGGAAGAAAGTTCACACAACTCAGAGCACAAGTTATCATCGTTTCTCTCTCCCTCTCTCTCTCTCCCTCTCTCTGTCTCTCCATTTCTGTCTCTGTCTGTCTGTCTTTCTCTATCTCTCTGTCTCCCCCTGCTCATCTCCTCTTTTTTTGTCTTTCTCTCTCATACACACAATCCCATTCAAGATGAGTCCAAAGTCAGAAGCTGTAAAATGTACAAAGATATATCCACCAGGAGTGAACATTAGCATTAAAAAGCAGCAAAATTACCAGTTCAAGAATTTGAAATTATAGAACAACCTGAAAGAAAAACAAACATTTATTTAAATCATTATAGAAAAAAACTACAGAAGTAAAATATGCAAATTTTTAAAACTATACAGGAGTGAAAATGTAGAAAACAGATATTATAACGCAAAACAAATAGTTATGTTAAGCAACAAAACTGACCTCGCTAAAATGGATTACATAGACTGGAAGATAAAAATGCGGAAATCACACATATGCAGGAAGGAGAAATAGACATAGCACATATGAAAAATAAGTTACATTGTGTACAGGAAAAGTGAGAAGAGCCGACATACGTGGAATAAAGAAGAGAGGAACACGGCACTAAAATAAAAGACAATCGCTGAAGACTGTCCAGATACTATAAGTCTTAAATCAGTAGCATCAAGAAAAACAATTTTCAAAGATGCTAAACAGAAACAATCCTACAATTAGACACAGTATGAGGAAACTACAGAAAACAAAGAAATGGAAAAAAAAACTTAAAAGCAATTAGAAAATACCTCTGAAAACAGGCTTTGCCACAGCAACAATATCTTCAGTGTGTTAAGATAAAATAATTTTAAGCTAAAAATTCTACTCATATTAAAAAGTAATTAAACATTAAGAATAAAATATAAACTATATTCCAGCAAAGATGGAATTTTTCATTCACAAACTCTTGCTAAAAAATATTAAAGGATTTGATTGAGGAGAAAACGTAATAAAACCATAAGAAACAAAGGAATTAAAGGAGAAATGAGTGTTTAAAAATTATACACATTTTGAAAAATAAAAGAATTATGATATAAAAATAATAAATAATTTTGGTTTATTAATGAGGTGAACTAAAATACCGGAAACACAATTGCATGTAAAACCGAAGTGGAAGTGTTGGGAGTTAATGGCCAGTTCATGGTTAGGAAGTGGGAAAAAGTAGAAGTGATGAACATTGCGGAGTCATGGATGCAATTTAAAAATATCCATGTATCCAGTGGGGGAAAAAATCAATATATATGTTTGCATTAGTCAGTGTTCTCCAGAGCAACATATACATATACAGAGAGAGATGTGTAGATATTTTATATCAATCCATCTGTCTGGCTATCTGTCTGTCTGTCTGTCTAGAGAAATACAGAGAGATGCTTTAAGGAATTGGTTCATGCAACTTTGGAAGCCTGGTGCATCCAAAAATCCAATGCAGTAGACTAGTAGTCTGGAGACTCAGGGGAAGAGATGCAGTTCAAGTCCAAAGGCAGTCTGCTGGTTGAATTCTGTTTTGCTTAGGGGTGCTCAGTCTTTCAACTGATTACATGAGGCCCATCCACATTGTGGAAAGTAATCTGCATTACTCAAAGTCTATAAATTTAAATGTTGCAAAAATTTCCTTCACAGAAACATCCAGAATAATGTTTGACTAAGTATCTGTGCACTGAGTTGGCCCAGCCAAGTTGACATATAAATTTAACCATCACAACACCCGAATCCCTAGAGGAAACAAGAGCGAAACATGATGTTAACACAAGAAAATACAGGAAATGAGGAGAAGAACGTGAAATAAGTTAACAGTGTGGTTTAGAAATGCACAAATATAAACCCAAACATGATGTTAAAAACAAAATCTATAAATCGACTTAAATTAACAGTTAAAAATAGAAACTCAGAAAAACTTTTTATCTAGCAACACAGTGAATAAAATAATCTGAAAGGCTTTCTTGCTGCAAACAACTAGATCCCACATAAAACATGCTTTTTATTGTAACCCTGTGCTTTCAGGAAGCAAGGAAAATCTCCTAGGGCCACCCACACACACTGTGTTAAAAAAAACAAAGCTGAGTTCAAAATGGTTAGGAGTAAACACACTCAAAAGAAAGAGTTCTCTGAGGGCAAACGATTAAATAAGCACTACAAGAAGAATAATAATCATGGGGTAACTGGCACTATAAAGGAGTAAAACTTGAGACTCTCATATTAGGCCACGGACCTTAAAAGGGAAGTAAACTGACCACAGGTTGGTAGCATCTCTATTTTATAGCAAAAGAAAACAGATATGAAAATCAACCAACTAGGAACCCCTCCAAAAATCTAAAAACAACCATTTTCAAACATTGAATAATATGTAGAACAAGCCTGGGATCCTTGAGAAGAAGAAACCACATGAGATGAGATTTGTAATTGTCCTAGTTTGGACCAGGAGAAACTTTCTGGACATGTAACAGGAAGGATATCCCAAACAGAACATGTAGGCTCACTGAATTGAGGATTCAAAGGCTGGAATTTGATGTGGCAGAGAGGAATGGAATTTGGCAGAAATTCAGGCAGAAAATCAAAGATGGAGGAGATACACAGAAAATTAGTCTCAGAAATCTGCATTCCTCTAAATCTGTGCTAAAAGCTAAGCTGTGCATGCACAGAATGTAACAAAATTTCCAGTCATCACAGGTTATTAGGAAACATTCTATTTCCAAGCGGTAAGGATGGAGAATCCTATTTGAATATTTGGGGCTTTCAGTAAACACTACACATCTTAACAAGAGAACAAAACTAGTTCTAGATTAAGACTATTCTAGAGTCACTCTGACAAAACATAAACCAAGCCTCAAAAGAATTAAGTTATTAACCAACATGTAATTTAACTGTCCTCCAGAACAAATTCCAAAATTCCTGAAAGGAAAAAAATAAAATCCAGCATCAACAACATAAAATGCAAAGCATCTACTACCCAATAAAAAATTACTAGACGCATTAAAGAAGCAGGGAAATGTGACCTATGACCAGGAGAAAATTCAGTGTATAGACAGACCAAAAATGACAGAGATGATGGAATTATCAGACAAGAATTAAGCAATAATTTGTATAATATGTTCAAGCATTTAAAGGCAAATATGAACATAATAAGAAGTAAAACCAAATATTTTTAAAGTCATGACTTATTTATTTATTTTATTTATTTATTTACTTATTTACTTATTTTTAAGTAGCATCCATGCCCCACATGGGCCTTGAACCCACAACCCTGAGATCAAGAGTCACGAGTCCTACTGACTGAGCCAGCCAGGCACTCCTGAAACAGAATAATTATAAAAGAACCAAATAAAACTAGTAGAAAAGAAAAAGACAACCCCTAAAATAAAAACTTCATTTGTTGCGTTTAGCAGCAGTTTGCACATTGCAGAAGAAAGGACCAATGAATATAAAGACATAGCAATGAAGAATTTCCAGAGTGGAGCACAGAGAAAAAAAAAAGGCAAAAATATAAAACTCAAAAACAAAGGGAAAAACAAAAATAAAAAATTAACCCGAATACTCAGTTATGTGCAGTTAAATATGAAGCAGAATACCATGTAAGTCCAACTAAGGGAGAACAGACAGAATAAAATGCAAAAAAATTACGGCCAAAACCTTCCAAAATTGATACAATCTACAAAGCCAGAGAGTCAAGTAGTGCAGAGAAATGTAAGTAGGACCAAACAAGGAAAACCACACAAAGGCACATCATTATCAAATTGCCAAAATCCAGTCAGAGAGAAAAAAAAACTCATTACCTAATATGGATCAATGTACAGATGAACTAATTTCTCATCTGAAGAAACTCAAGGCAGAACACAATATATTGACATCTTTATGCCATTGAAAGAAAAAGTAAAGTTAAACTAGAATTTTATATCCAGTGAAAACATCTTTCTAAAATGAGAGCAACATGAAAAACATTTCTGACAAACAAAAGCTGAGGGGATTTGTAATGAAAAAAAAAAAAAGTTACAGGAAGTTCTTCCAGTGGAAGGAAATCAACACCAGATGGAATCTTTTATCTACACAAATGAAGAGAGAGCACAGGAAATGATAAGTATATAAAAGACTTCTCTTCTTTTCAATTTGTAAGTTTCATTAAAGATACATGTTAACACTATATTGTGGGGGGGTTAAGATGTAGAGGGAAAATGCACAACAAAAATAGTACAAATGATAAAAGAAAAAGTATAGTATACTATGATTATTACATTATGACATATTATATTAGTAATTGTAGATAGATCATGATAAGAAAAATATGCACATCGTAAACCCTAACCCACCATTTAAAAATAAATAAAGAAAAAAGAAAAAAGAAACCAATAGAAAAGATTAGACAGAATATTAAAAATTACTAAAAATAACAATGAAAAGTGCTAGAAAGGAGAAAAACAACAGTGACAGGGCAAATTAAAAACAAACAGCCTAATTAATGGTAGATAAATACAACAATATCAACAATAGCATTTTTTTAATGTTTATTTTTAAGAGAGAGAGAGAGAGAGAGAAAGAGAGAGAGAGAGAGAGGGACAGAGGATCCTAAACAGGCTCTGTGATGACAGCAGAGAGCCCGATGTGCGCTCAAACTCAGGAATTGTGGGATGATGACCTGAGCCAAAGTTGGATGCTCAACTGACTGAACCACCCAGGTGCCCCAACATTAATTATAAATAATCTAAACACTCCAATTATAGGTAGAAATTGTAAGATTAGGTTTTTTAAAAAGCAAGATCCAATTATATGTCGCTTGTAAGAAACACATTTTAATTAGTCTGCTTGGGATGGCATAACAAAACACCAAAAACTGAGTAGCTTAAACAACAGAAGTTTATTTTCTCACTGTTCTGGAGGCTGGAAGTCCAAAATTAAGCCATATTCTCTCTGCATTCTCACATGGCCTTTGGTCTATGCATGTGCATGGAAAAAGGGATAGCTCTCTGGCATTTCTTCCTTTTATAAGGACACCAGTCCTACTGAATTAGGACCCTGCCTTTATTACCCCATTAATCACAATTATGTGCTTAAAAGTCCTATCCCCAAATGCAGTCACACTGGGGCTTAGAACTTCAACATATAAATTTAGGGAAGACATAATTCAGTACATTACACATAGGTACACTGAAAGTAGAATGATGGAAAAAAGAAATATCATGCAAACAATAATCATGATGGAAAAAAGAAATATCATGCAAACAATAATCACGAGTAAGGAGTAACAAATATTAGACAAAGTAGACACCAGGGAAAGGAATATTATGAGTGATAAAACAGGACATTCATAATAATAATCAACTCATAACCTGATATGGTTTGAACTGCTGGGGTTCAGAGCTGACAGCAAAGAAAGAATTCTTGAGACACCTTCAGTGCAAAATGGTGGTTTTACTAAAGTATGGCGATAGGACCCATGGACAGAAAGAGTTGCACTGGGGTTGTGACAGGTGACTGCTTATATACCTTCAAGTTAGGAGTGGATTAGGGATAGCCTTAAGTCTCTAAGGCATTTTGGAAACAAGATTTCCAGGACCTTGAGGGGCTAGCTGCTGTTAGGAAAAGGTCATTTATTACTGTTTAGTAAAAGCTCAGTCATGAGACCCTTCAGATGTATCTCAGTGGGTCATAAGGTTGGAGTATGATTGCCAACATATCTCTTAGGCGGGTAGAAATAAAGAAAGTTTCCAAAGGAATTTTTATATGTTAAAGTTGACTTACAGGATTCTGGCGGGTCAGGCTAAAATTGCTTTTTGCCCTTAGCAAAGTGTCAACATTAAAGCAGCTAAGTTGTCAATGGGCTGTGATTTGCAAGGAAATTTAATTTTCTTCTTCTGCCTTTGTTTTTCACATCATAACCAATATAAAGACATATGCCCATAACTACTGTTTCAAAATAAATCAAACAAAAACTGATAAATGACCAGAGAAATAAATAATATCCCAATTTTACTTGGAGATACTCCTCACTGTTAATTAAAGTAAACAGAAGAGTAAAGATATAGAAAACAAATAATACTATCACTCAAATTTATATCAATGATATTATAATAAATCACACAGTAAGAGAAAACATATTTATATTGAAAACACTTGGAACATTCAATGAGAGAGATCATAGTATGCAGTATAAAAAAATCAATAAATTTAAAAGCATGAAATCATATGGATATGTCTTTGATCATAGAGCATTATTTTAAAATTCAATATCAGAAAGCTGTCTAGGAAATTCCCCAAATATTTAAAAGTTAAGCAATACCCTTTTTAAAAATCCACTGGTTTATAAAGCAATTATAAGTGAAATCAGAAAATATTTTGAGCTGAATGAAAAGAAAAAGCACAAATACCAGTATTTGTGGGTTGCAACTAAAGTGGCACTGAAGGAAGTAGCAGAGAGTAATAATAAAAATAAGTGAAAATAAATGTAAAAGAACATACACAATAGATAAAATCAAGAAAACCAAATGATAGTTGTAAGATCAATGAAATTGGTAAGCCCCAACTATACTGATTAAGAAAAGCAGAAGTCTCAATTTACCAATATCACAAATAAATAAGGGGACATCACTAGAGATCTCAAAGACATTAAAAAATAATAAATGTTATTAATAACTTTATGCCAATTACTTTTTTTATTTTTTTTTAATTTTTATTTATTTTTTGAGAGACAGAAAGAAACAGAGCATGAGCAGGGGAGGGGCAGAGAGAGAGACACAGAATCGGAAACAGGCTCCAGGCTCTGAGCTGTCGGTGCAGAGCCCGACACAGGGCTTGAACCCATGAACCTGATCATGACCTGAGCCAAAGTCAGATGCCCAACTGACTGAGCCACCCAGGCACCCCTCCAATTACTTTGAAAAGAAAACAAATAAACAGGTTTCTAAAGGATGTGATTACGATAATTTGACATTAGTTCAGGTATAAAAAATTAAGCAACAGGATGTTGTAAAGAATCCAGTAATGGAGACAAACATAAACTTGTGCAGGTAGAGGTGGCACTGTACATGACTGGAGAATGGAAAAACATTATTCAATAACACATGGAAAACAAAATTAAATTCTTAACTCACACTACATATAAAAAGCCATTCTCAGTGAACGTGACTATATAAAAAATAATTTTTGTAATTTTAAAGCACTTTTTGAAATAATATAGAAGAAAGAGAAACTTATGAATGTGAAGTAACCTAAGAAATAAGCATCTATTTTGAGATTTACTCAAAAGAATACTAATGATTAAAATGACTTTTATATTCAATTATAAAAATGTTTTAAATGTTAACAATGTTATGTTTAGAGAAAAACTACTTCATAAATTGAATATACACAAGGATTACATCCATGTAGAAGTAAAGCTTATGCAAGGAAAATATTAGAAGAAAAGGAAAATTCAACTATGGGTGATCTCTTTTCTTCTTTATACTTTTCTGTAGTTTTCCAATTTTATGTGTAATTATGTAACAGAAAGAGTCATTTTAAAAACCTTTTAGCTGCACTTGTGTAATCAATATTTTTTGGAATTTCTTAGAAAAAGAAAACACATGTGATTGACTTTCTTCTTTAGATACAGCTTATAGCCCGGTAGAAAACAATACATAACAGCAATTAAAAATACTAGAAAATGAGGCACCTGAGTGGCTCAGTTGGTTAAGTGTCTGACTCTTGATTTCAGCTCAGGTCATGAACTCATGGTTTGTGAGTTCCGGCCCCGTTGAGCTCTGCACTGTCAGTTTGGAGCCTGCCTGGGATTCTCTCTTTCCCTCTCTTCTCTGCCCCTCCCCCACTTGTGCACTCTCCCCCCCTCAAACTAAATAAATAAACTTAAAAAAATACTAGAAAATGCAATGTCTTATCATATTAATATAGATAAGCATTCCAAAAATGCAAAAAAAAAAAAAAAAGTAAGTGTAATGGGCTGAAAAAGAGGAAAGGAAGTTTTATTTAAGAGGTAAGAACAGAGCAATATAACATTTGGATAAGCCAAAAAAAAGTGATTTTTCAGTAAAGTCTGAATGCATACTTATTGATCAATATTCTGCTAAATCATAAACAACTGGAAAGAAAGACCTATTAAGTGCTATAGCTATAATTCTTATTTCCTAAGTTAGAAGAACTCATAATCTGTTCTCTCTTTGATTCAATTGAGAAATATATACTTTCCTTGGCTTTTTTTTTAAGTACTTAGGTTCTTTCAGTATTTTCAAATATTGTCTAACTAAGGTACAACCAGTCACCATGTACCTTCAAATAATAATAATAAATTTCCTGCTCAAATGAAATCTCAAGGAGTCTAGTGGCTGTTCTATCCCAGAAACCTGACACATGGAAGTTACTCATTAAGTGAATAAATGGAGGTAGAAAAGATCAAACCTACAAAAGCTAGTTTAGTGTGTAGTATGTTAAATAAAATTAAAGTCCATAAGAAATTTAAAAAAAGGAAACACTGCTGATGAAAGAGGAAAATGCAAAACAAGTGATCATTTTAAAATAAAAAGAAAGAATTCCAACACTGATTTTACTACTATTTAACCCTTCCCTCTAAATGTAACATAAATTAACACATTAACCCAGTTATTGTTTAAAATCTGCACATGAAAAGTTAAAATGCAGAAGTACATTTTAAAAAGTGGCATATAAGTGTATAATTTGGGAATTTAATTGCTATTATTCCAGAAAATGTTATACAATATTTTTGTGACTTATTCCTGAGTGGAAAATTAAATAATTTATTTCATTTCAATAGATTTATAAATTTTATTTAATAAATTTAATAAATTTTAATATCCTCTCATCCCATATCCTACTAGCAGCCATATCCTCCTACATCCATATGGATGAAAATTTAATCTAATAGACATGTCTCACATTCTTTAAGAAATCACTTTGATATCCAATGTAGAGCTTTAGATTACTTTAGAATTTTTTTCAAATTCTCTAATTGCATTAATTTAATTTTAAATTGGATTTGTAAATGTGTTCTGTAAAGGTAAAAGACACATAAGCTTTATGCTCAGACCCTGCCTGTTGCAGCTCTTCATATTTGCTTCCTTCACCCCCCAACCTATACAAAACATTTTCAAAATGTAAGCAGTGTTTTGCACCTGGGAAATACAGGCATGCGTGGAGAGTGGGAGGAGAATTCATCTGACAAGATTTAAAATAGAGTTCTCAGTTGTGGAGGATTTTGTTGATGGAGAAAGCTGGAATCTTCCCCTTCTGGTCAGCAAAGCAAATTAGGATGGTGTTGAAATTATATCTGTCTTGTCATCTCCCTGGCAGGACACCTCTTGATAGGGCCTTCTGTTCCTCCCATTTCTTGGCAGCCTCTGCCTTTGGGATGTCTGGAAATAATGGAACCTTCAAGACAAAATAATGGAGCCTGGCAGAGCTTCTGTAGTTCTTACTTAAAGATCTAAATCATATGTTTGCATCAGGTCATTTAAAGTAAACTTGAAGCAGTTGAGTTGAAGCTTGAAATACAACTGCTTCGCAATAGAATGCAGTTTTGTCAGCTCTCTCTGCGATGGCAATTTCTTCTAGAAAACAAGGGACTGCAGTATTTTGTTAAGTGTATCCTGTTGCTTTTAAAGCAAATGTGTCACACTTTAGGTAAGAAAAGATAAAACATCCAGTCAGACAATTTGGTCCATCATTAGAAGCAGATGCACGGCTTTTAACTGTGGCAGGGGATGGGGATCTGCCTGCGTCTGGTTTTGCTCCGTCCTTCACGGGCCCGATCTGAGTAGGAGTTCTTGCTGACTTTAACTCCAGAACTAACTCTTGTATGCAATTCCACGGGGCACAGAGCAAAACAGGAATGAGCTTTGTACTCTTCAGTGTCAGTATGATGCATGTAATATTCCCAAATACATGTTCTCTGAGTGCTTGGCCTCTTGGAGCAAAATTTTATATATCCCCCGATGAAGGCTAGATTTTATTGCCGGTGTTTTTCTGAGGCAACAGATTTAAGTAATGTCATTTTTGTAAGCACTGGAGGACCTCATTAAAGGCTTGTTTTATTAGTTTCATTTTGGTCTTGAAAAACTATGACTATATACACTGAATTTCAAAAATATGCTGAGTGAAAGAAGCCTTACACAAAAGAGTACATGTTGAGTGGGTCCATTTATATGAAGTTCTACAACAGGCTAAACTAATCGACAGGAAATTATTTGTAAAGCCTTATGAGTGGGAATAAGATGTGCATTTTGATTTCTTCCAATATATGTCCATTTGCAAATTTACTAGGAGTGATACCTGCTACTCAAAAAGGATGCCTACTAGCAGATAATTCTCAGCTAAGAGGTAATGAGCAAGGCATTTTTTAATTTAAGTTTTTTAACATTTTTTTATTGTGGTAAAATACAGGTAACATAGTATTCATTACTGTAATCATTTAAAAGTATACGATTCAGTGGCATTAAGCACATTCACAATATTGGGCAAACATCACCAGTATCTAGTTCTAGAACTTTTTAATCAGTGCAAAGGAAAATCCTGTATCCATTAAGCAGTCACTCCTAACATTATTTTTAAATACATCTTTTTTCTTTCACTCATCTATTAAATGACTATATTTTAAGTGCCTGTATTCCTGGCATTGGGACAGACAGGTAGATGCCGCACTGTCCAAGACAGACACAGGGGTCCCTCCTATTGAATGGATCCTTCCCCCACCCTGTCCCAAGGGAAAACAATCAATAGAAGGGACAGAAACTGGGAGGTTAGAAGCTGGTACTTACAAAGAACACCACTGACAACATAAAATTGCAATATTTGTTTTCTAGAAGTACTTTGTTAAATGTTCTTCCTTTAGAAGAAATTTTAGAAGCACAGACTTTCATGAAGGGTTTTCCATTTATTTTAAAAGAAAGACTTTGAAATATTTTGACAAATTATTTAGTGGCATCAGCAAAGGAAAGGGAATCAGGAACTTCTGATTCTATTCCTGTACACTGGTGACTTCCTTTGTGGGTTTAGGCAAATCAGTTACTGTTTGCTGTGTTACTTATTGGGGTGTTCTTCTTTCTCAGAATGAGCAAAACAGTTCAACCTTCTAAATTGGAAGGGATGTACAGAATGTACACTGCGGAATTTTCTGCGACGAGGGTAATAACCCACTTTCTGAATGACTGAGAGCCTCAGTATTTCTCAGCATGACCTTTTTGCCTGGGCTCATCGGCCTCCATGCAAATCATGTTCAAAAGAGCATCATTTGACAAATACTGATCATAATCACAAACCAAACAAGATTCTACACTTATTTTTAATGAGGAAGAGAATGGTTATGTTGTCAAGCACAGAGGATCAACAGCTACCCACCCACCCCACACACAAACATGCACACATATACACATACACTTTCCTCAGATTTTCCAGCTCAGTCCCAACTTCCAACATGAAGTCCCTTTGACAAAGTACGTAGCACAGATGTTGCTTGCCCTGGGCAACTCTCTTCCGTAGCTTCTCCTTACACTCTCATACAGTCATATTTCTAGTTTGTCACAGTTTCTTTACAGGGAAGTATGGCAACAGACCAAAAAATTTTAATGAGTTAATTAAAAATGACTTACACTTTGATCTTGGCTATCTGCTTTTCATATTTATCCTAAAAATACAACATTGTACACTAATGGAAAAATAGATTATAAAAATTTTATTGTAGCATATTTTAATTAAAAAAACAGAAGTAGCTTAATACCATAATAATCTTCATATATCCATGCAACTGATGATGTATACATCAATATAATTAAAAACCAAATAGATTCTATATATACTAATATGGAATTATCATCATAATATATTATGATGGAGATCATTTATTAAATCATACAATTATTGAACACCTACTATATTACAGTACTTTTCTAAGCACTGGGATATAGTAGAAAACAAAGCAAAGTTTGTTTTCTAGGAGGAATATATAGACCATAAACAAACAAACAAATACGTTAGGTGGTAGTAAGTGCTTTGGAAAATCAGAACTTAAGGAACATGGGCAGAAAGGTAGCAACGTATAGGCCAGGTTAAGTTAGGTTATGCTGTGGTAACAAACCCCAATACATATCACTTATTGCTCACACCACAGTCCAGTGATTTTCACTTGAGGAGATGTAGCTCTATGTAGTGATGCTTCCAGAAGCCATGATAATGGGGTCTGCAGAAAGTTGTTAAGGCAGGATGGAGGGAGAATGGAGGATCACACACAGACTGTTCAGTGTTTCCACATGTCACTTTTATTTACATTCTGTTGACCAAAGCAAGTCACACAGCCTTGCCTAACTCCAAGGTGGAAAAAAAAAGCAATCTCCTAGCCCTACCCCATGACAGAATGGACGGGCAGATCTAAAACATGGGTGAGCAGGGCTAATGTCTATACAGGCTTATGGAGCTATTAATCAAGTCCTTCCTGATAAGGTGACATCAGAGCAGGGATATGAAGGCAATGAGAAAATTAGCTCTGTGGACATGTGAAGGAAAGGCACTCTGGGCAGATGAAATAGAGCACAGATTTGAGGGAATTATGACTAGGATGTTTTGGGATCACAAGGAGGCTGGGCTGACTGAGTAAATGTGGGGGATAATGATAATGATATTAAGATAATGCCATGGAAGTAGCAGAGATCCTGGCCCCACAGAGCCTTATGGATGACTTTAAGAATTTGGCTCTAATACTTAGTGAGATGAGCTAACAGCATGAGAATGACAAGATCTGTCTTGTTTTTAAAAGATCCTTCTGTCTGCTGTGGAAAGAATAAACTTGGGGCAGGAGGCAAAAGCTGAAGCAGGGAGACAAATGAGAAGGTGATTATAATAACTCACAAGAGATGATGGTTGGTGGGGATAAGTTGATGGTACAAGAGGATCAGAGGTGGTCAGATTCTGCATATACTGTAAGGTATAATGCACAATGGGGAAGAGGGGAAAAGATGATTAATAGCATACACAGTATGATACCATTTGTGTAAAAGAGGGGTAAACAAAAGCTTGACTGTAGTTCCTTCTGGGCAATGACTGGCATTGAGAAGAAATATTTACTTTTATTTTATATTGTTCTATATATTTTTCTTTTTTGCAATTATCATTCATAACTTTTAATAACCAACAATAAACAAACTAGAAATGTGGCCCTTGAATGTTCAAACTGTAAAAAGAAATGACTTCGAGATGTTATGAACTACAGGTTAGAATAGTGAAGGAATATATCCAAATTATGTGCACACAAATTTTTCAGTGAAAGAGCAGAGTACATTTAGATTTGAAGAACTATATCACAAATTATCTAATTGGATCCTCTCAATAACCCACAAATAGCTATTCGAAATTTATTCAATAGAACACTCATTCATTCATTCAACATACTAGGAACAAGACTAGAAGTTAACAACTCAGAAGCAATTGGTATACTATATTCAGCCCTTCAAATTCTTATTAGACAATTGTGTCCTGTTTGAGGCTCCAAACTACAGACAGATATGAAATCTTGGAGACTTTTCACAGGGGAACCATAGAGACAACTAAAGAATTATGAAGTAACATTTTATGAGAAAAGGCCACAGAAACTGATTATTTTGCCTTCAAATAAGATGCGAATGGTGACTGAATATTGACCTTTAGGGTAACCAACGGTTTTAAAGACCCTAACTCTTCTCTACCTCACCCGGGAGGAGAAAATGAGGAAATGGTTTTAAGGTGCAGTGGCAAGTTAGACACAGCAGAGTGAAGGTTGTCAGACACCAGTATGAAGGCATGACATTTCTTCCTCAGGGGGCTTGGTATTTAAGAAAAAGATCAATTTTCATCTGCCTAAATGACTCCCCAAATCCCCTTCATCCTTCTGATTCTCTCTCAGGAGAAAGGGATTCCTTGACCTGGCTTAGCTATCCATTCCTATGCCAAATAGCCTTCAAGGTCAGGAAGCACTCTAATATAATTCACCTAAATAGATCCGGCTTCGACTTGAATCCATTTCCTCTTGCTCTGGCCTCAGTGGAGAGAAAGAAACATTTGTCATGAAGCTCCATTTCAGTACATTTCAAATAATTCAAGACAGCAATTTTGTGCTCTAGCCTTCCTTTCTCCATGCTAAATGATTTCAATTCCTTCAATATGTCACAAATTTTGCCCACCTTTTAATCTAGTTCACTACAGCATCAATCACAGTGCCTCCATTTATAGTAGTGAACTGAAGAGAAAATCTTCTGGAACCTCTCTGTTTTTTACATTTCTTCTAAGCAAAGGAATAAGCTATGATTAAGGACCAGCACCTCTAATCCCATACAAGGTTTTGTATTGAACTGTCTCTTCTAACGTCCTAAAACTTAAATGTGTGTGGTTCCTGGGTATAGTAGTCAAAAAAACATTTTGCTTGCAAATGCCAAAAACTCAATTGGAACTAGCTTAGGAGAAAAAGGGAGTTGATATAACCGATCCACAGAGGCCGGGTGCAGCTGAGTGTCAGGAATCAGAATACAAAATCAAACACAACCAGGATGTTTTCCTCTTTGTCTCCTGACTCTGCTTCTCTCTGCAAGTCAGCCTCAATCTTTCCTCCCACTAACTAAGTTCAGAAGATTTAAACTCTTAAATATCAGTTAAATTTGCCCCTTCCTCTCTGTTCTTAATTCAACAACCACCAATCTGTTCCTAATTATCTCCTACTAAGATAAATGCAAGGTCCCACTAAGAGACTCCCCCATCCTCATCCTCTTTTTTTTTATAACCCATCTTAAATTGCATCATGTCTCTTCTCTGGTTATAATAGCCCAAAAGATCTTATCCTTTGCCTGGAGAATGAAACTACAGATTTTTAAAATGTTCAAGACCTTTCGTGACTCCACTACTGAGTATTCACTCAAAGAAATGAAAACACTAATTCAAAAGGATACATGCACCTCTGTGTTTATTGCAGCATTATTTACAATAGCCAAGATAGGGAAGCAGCCCAAGTTTCTATCCATAGATGAATGGATAAAGAAGATGTGGTGTATATATGCAATGGAATATTATTCAGCCATAAAAAAGAATGAAATCTTACGATTTGCAACAACATAGATAGACCTGGAAGATGCAATAATAAGTGAAATAAGTCAGAGAAAGACAAATACCATATGATTTCACTCATAAATGGAATTTAAGAAATGAAACAAATGAACAAGCAAAAAAAGAGACAAACCCAAAACAGACTCTTAAATACAGGTAACAAACTTATGGTGGTTGCCAGAGGGAGGCTGGTGGAGAGAAGGATGAAATAGGTGAAGAGGATTAAAAGTACACTTTCTTGATGATAACTGAGAAATGTATACAATTGCTGAGTCACTATATGGTACACCTAAAACTAATACAGCACTGTATGCTGAATATACTTCAATTAAAAAAAATTAGGCCCACACTGGGGAAAAAAAAAAGACCTTTACTGATCAGCATACTTTGAATTTCTCTAGCTTCAATTGCTCCTTATAATTTAAATACTCTGAACTACTTGCATTTTCCTGTTTCTGCCAAAAAAAATACACATGACTATTTCTGCCAGCACTTTAGTCTGGATGTTCCTCTCTACTTTGTCTACCAGGTGATTTATTTTTATCATCCTTCAAGATGCAACTCAAATTGGACACCTTGTTTTAATGTCTACACTCCTATGGAAGAGGAAAGGGGTGGTGTTGTGATATAGTAGTAAGTACTATGTTATAGTCCATTTTCTAATTATTTTACTTCATTCCATTATACAGTTTATCTTCCCTGCTAGAATGTGAACTCTCTATGGGGGCAGAGTTGATGTCCTTTTTATCCTCAAACCCCACCCCATCACTCATAAGCTATATGATCTCAATGTCTTCACTTGTAAATGGAATGATGATAACATTATTTGCTCCAGACAGAGGTTTATAAGAATTAAATGATCAACACATATAAAGGACCTAAAATATAAAATGTCTGGCATGGGAAATGCCTAATGAATGTCAGCTGTTGTCGTTGTTGTTGTTGTTATATATTTCTATCACTGTGCCTCTTTCACCATGATACTCAATACATGTGGAGTGAATAAAGAGACGATCTGACAAAGGAATGAACATATCTGGTGGTATCTGGATCTCCAATAACTCTACTTCTTAAGCTTTGTAATTTTCCTGAAGTGTTTAAATACTACCTTGGGACTTGGTGGTAACCAACAGTTGTTGGTTAACAAAGAGATAGTGAGTATCTTTGTTGGTACCAGAGATGTGTGAATGCATAGTTGGTGATGCCACTTGGGTTTGCACTGGCATGAAAAGGAGCCCTTCAATTACAGCTGCACCAGCTGACAACAGAGCTTCGGTTACTCATAGCAGGACCCGGGGAGAGGGGAGGGTGGGTAGATGCCCTTATCTCCCTTCAGAGAAATCTCCTCTCTCTTAGGGTCAAGACCTACTGGAAAGGAAAACTGACATTCAGACCACATAAGCTAGACAATCACATTCTCTTTCCCTGTAAATATTTCCGATTATATATTTCAACAGCACAGGGGAAGATGATTACTCTTTTTGATGAAGTATATACTAGTATATAGTATATACTCTTTTTAATGAAGTATATACTAAATATTTCAAATGGGTTACCTAACTGAATCTTCATAATATTCCTAGGAGATGACTTATCATTCTCAAATTACAAACCAAATATACTAATAAAGAAAAATCTATATCCTTTCCATTCTTTTTGTGTTACTTCTCTGAAATATTTTAGGAGAACAAAGGAAGAAAATAAGAAGTACAGATGGGATTCATCTTGTGTGTTTATCCTTTCTTGGAATCAGAGAGATGGGCTATGAAAACATCTAAAAATGCCTTTGGAAAGAAGTAAATAAAATAGAGAAAAAGACAAGGAGAGAAGCTTGGTAGTACTTTCCAAGAAAGAGCAATGAAACACAGCCTTGAGAATAAAGGTGATGTCACTTGTACTCTTATTATTGTTCTTACCTATTTTCCATACCTTTATACTGATCTTCCACATATATAAGCCACAGATTTTGGAGTCAGATATTTTATTCTCACCTCTTCCAGTGCCTATATGAATTTGGGCAAGTGTGTGTGTGCAAAAGAGACCAAAAAAAAATGTGTGTCTATGTAGTTTCTCCCTTCCCTCATAAATTTTCAAGATCTATCCATTTCATCACTGAGAAGAGAGGAAATAGCAATATACATATGTTGTAAATCTTGTGTACTGGAAAATATCTGCAAGATAATCTAGTCTCATGTCCTCATTTTACAGAGTTGAAGTACTTTGAAAATGAATCTTACCAGTCTAAATGTGTCTATGTTTTGTCTTCTCCCATAAAAAATTTTTTTTTTCAGAAAACTTTGTTTCCTTCCTAAATATGATTAGAAATAAAGAATTCAACTGTAGATAGCAAAATTCTTTAATGTATATACATTCATAGACATTGTATAAGAACAAGCTATAGTAAGCTAAATGGCAAGTGAGAACACAATCGCTTCCCATCGCTTCTGTCACTAATAAGGATATCCACATGGATTTCTTGATTTTGTTTTTCCTCATCCCTTTAAGTGTCATGGAAGAAAAAAACACTTGTTTGGAAATAAGGTGATCTGGGTTTCAGTCACAGCTCTGCTCACAGCCAGTTTTGTGCCTTAGGAAAAGCATTTAATCTTTTTGTTCACAAAATGAAGGGCAGTTCAACCAATGGCATCTCAAGTTCTTCCAACTATAGGCCTTCCATTCCCAAACTGGATTATCAGGTTTTTCTGAAGACCAAATTCTAATTTGATCTTGAGGAATCCTTCAAGATATAGAGTCACTCACCACTACCACCACCACCCACAAAAGCCAAATAGTAATGTATTTTGGTTATCACCAAAATTATTCCCTAAATTCCTTTCGAAATAGCTGTTGTCTGTATAATAAAGGCACAGAGGTAAGCAGGTGAAAAGAGAGAGAATTTAGATTCTCTTTAAAAAAATAGGAGGTATGGGACGCCTAGGCAGCTTCATTAGTTGGGGATCCAACTCGTGATTTTGGCTCAGGCCATGATCCCAGGGTTGTGGGATTGAGCCCCAGGTTGTGCTCCATGTTGACCATGGAGACTGTTTAAGATTCTCTCTTCTCTCTCTTCTCTTCTCTCTCTCCTTCTCCCTCTCCCTCTCCCCCCCACAACTCTCCCCCCCTTGCTCTCTCGAAAATAAAAATAAATAAATAAAATAAAATAGGAGATGCGATATTCCCTCCTTCATCAGATGCAAGGGTGATACTGATCTAGGTGATATTGATCAAGGATGATACTGATTAGAGATTAACCCTACAATTCTGAGAGAACATGTTGGAAATGTGCTCCTGGAGATCAAATGGGACATCGAGTAACGGCACAGCCTAATAAGGTTATAAGTTATAAGCTATGCAGTTTTAATACTGAATACAAAAGTAAAATCTTCACTCAAGGCAGATTCAAGCTCGCTTCTCTGATGCTTTGCCCACGTGCCATCTATGACCTCCATGGGGGTGCTGCCAAATCTCAGACAGAGGTAGACGTGGCCCCTGCAAAAGGAAGGAATAGGCAGGACCCAGCAAAGGAAACAGGGCTGGACCAACTTAAGTCCTCTCCCCAGGCCTGTTCTATTTCTTGGCTTTGTTTTTGTATTGTGTTTTGTTTTTCATTACTTACTACCACAGAAAAGCCTTAAGATTTACTGACTTTGCTTCTGATCAATTTATTTTTTCTTTAGAAAATCCACTCTCTCCTCTAAACTTTATTTTATAGCCCTCTCCTCAGATTCCCTTAATCCTTCAATAACATCTCACTTTCAACCACATAAATAAAACTGCATTTCATTTTTCATGCTCCCCTTATAAATGAGCAGATTCAAACTGAGACCTGAAGAGTAAGTCTCTGCTCTTTACTTTCAGGAGACCTGCATGCTTTGCAAAGTCTCCCCAAATTCTGATTTCACAGAATAAGGCAATTTGAGATGGAGGTTTTCAGAACAAATGGTATTAAATCCCAGCTCTGCCCCTAACAGTCCTGAGATCATGAGGCAGTTCACCCAGCCTCTCCAAGTCTGTTTACTCACCTCTAAAAGTGAAAGACAAATCCTTATTATGGAGGGTTAAATGGGTATTTAATTTGATAACATAAATGGACTTAACACAGTTGCTCACACATGGTAAATATTTTTAAAAATATTTAATGTTTATGTTCTTATTACTGTTAATATGTAAAATTAAATAAGCCAATAAATATGAATCAAATGAGGCAAAAAAAAAGTATAGTTATTGTCCTCAAAGAATTTACAATCAAGAAATGATACTATAGGGGAGGGAAAGTTATTTTTCCTCTCCCGTTCTAGGTTTTTGGCTGACTCCCCTATAATAAAAGACAGATTAAGAGGAGAAAAACAAACCTCTTGCACACATGGGAGATATCCAGGAAAATTGAGTAACTCTCCAAAATGCCCCCAAACTACCACCTGAAAACCATCTCCAGCTAAAAGACAAAAAGATACCAAGGGAAGGGAAACCAGTTATGGGAGGTTACCAAGAAAAGTACAGTAAGCAAAGGAAAGTTTGTTATACAGATTTAAGTCAGTTGCTTTCTCTACTGATAAGAGTTTCTAGAGATTTAAGATATCCTTCTCTTCAAGGTACAACGTGGAAGACACCCTTAAAAATAGAGATTTCCCTTTTTTTAAATTTATTCATTTTGAGAAAGAGAGACAGAGAGAGAGAGCGTGGGGGAGGGGCAGAGAGAGAAAGAGAGAGAAAGAATCCCAGGCAGCCTCTGCATTGTCAGCACAGAGCCCAGTGATGGGCTCCAAGCCACACACCACAAGATCATGACCTGAGAGGAAGTTAGATGCTCATCTGAGCCACCCAAGTGCCCCTGGAGATTGCCCTTTTAAATGTAAAGGGCAACTTGTACTTGGTTTTCTGAGTTTTCCCTGTATCTGTTGTTTCTTAAAAATAACCAGCCTAGGGGGTGTCTGGGTGGTTCATGCAGTTAGGTATGGGACTCCTGATTTCAGCTCAGGCAGATGTGATGGGAGCCTGCTTAAGATTCTCTCTCTCTCAAAAAAAAAGGAGAGGAGAGGAGAGGAGAGGAGAGGAGAGGAGAGGAAACGAAAGAAGAGAAGAGAAGAGAAGAGAAGAGAAAAAGTAAAAAGAAAAAATAACAGCCTAAAATAATCCTATGCCAAAGAGATATATTTTGGGTGCAAATTCTGATCCCCTTCAATACAATTTAAAAAGTTAAAGTTTATTTGCCTACTTACATTGCTAGAAGGAGTTCATTTAAGAAAGATTAAACTGTTTTCATAGACTCCAAACAAGTTCTACCACCAAGAATAATGTCTAACAATAATAAGTACTCAATAAATATTTGAATAGATGAATAAATGTCTCTCTCTAAAAAGTTTCTCTTGAATTAGGAGAGACTGGAAGATTTCCACATTTCCTCTCTCGTGAACCATCTGCCTGGACCAAATCCCACAAGCCTGCCAAGACTTTCTCATCAGCAGCTCCATTCCCTACCCTCTATTTATTCCTATGTGCTCCCAAACTGCTGAAAGTGCAACTTTTAAGTTGGGAAACCGATTATGTCCTTTGCCTGCTCACTTTGGTCTCATCAAGGGACTGGTGTGATTATATGTCTTTGAAGCACAACATCCTGGTCATGAAAGAGGTAATATGGTACCTCTATCCTCTGGACAAAATCACCCCTATTAGCACTCTCCAGTCCAATCATGGGTACCCATTTTGAAAGGATCATTAGAAAGAGAGAGAGGGGGTGGGGGTACTGAGTACTAGATCTTGGAACAGAAAAGAGATTTAGCAGAAAATCTGGTCAAATCCCAACAAAGTCTGTAATTGAGTCAATAATATTATATCCATGTTAATTTGGCCAACTGTTTGGCATATGGTGACAGCAGCTACATTCAGGAGCCATACAGGTAGTGACATGTAAGGTAGCAGAGCACAGAGTAGTGGATGGTTATCATCATAATAGCAAACATATATAGTACTTAAACATAAAGTGCTTAAAGTGCCCTATCTATATTAAATTTCTTAATCCTCATAATCGCTTATGAGGTAGGTACTACTGTTATACCCATCCTGTAGAAAAGGAAAGGGAGGCTCAGAAAGTTTGAATTCTACTTTCCCAAGGTCAGCAAACTAGGAGGATGCAAAGCCAGCATTAGGAAACTTGGCAGTTTAGCTCTCAACGCTGTGCTGTTAACACAAACCATTCTGCAGCTATGAAAAGATAGAGATGACTTGGGTTTTGATGCCAGCTCTACCACTAACTAGTTGTGATAACTTCAGCAATCACTTACATTTTTTGAGCTTCGATTTTCTTATCTTTGGAAGATAATGGTTATTACAGTATAAATGGCAAAGGATTAGAAAAAAAAAGTAGGAAATATAAACCATCAGCCATTTTTGCCAAAATGAGCTGATGTGGGAGCAATATCAACACAGTTATTTCACTGATTAATGTAATCAAAAAGCTCAGTAATTCAATGTTTTAAATAAAGTCATCTAGCATTTTATAGTGTCATAAAAATAAAGCAGTTGTTGCAATTAAATAGTTAACATAACTTAATGCCACAATAATTCATTAACCAAGTGAAAATTTGAACTGCATGAGCAAGACAGATAATCAAAGCTGGTGAAACAGAGGTGAATAATCTGTGTTCTCTTCCCTCAATATTTGGAAAATGCTTACAGTTGGGGTGACATAAACTTAAAAGATAATTACCAAAAAAAGGTGATTTAGAGGGAACTAAGGAGGAAGGGTCATCTAATCCTGACAAAAGAAAAAAAGCTTGGATGATAAGGAATATTTTTTTTTGAGGTAGAGAAGAGGTGATGAACATTCTAGGAAAAGAGAATTTTGTATTCCCAGAAAAGACTGGGAAATGATGAAGAATTCTGAGAGTTCTATGCATCAGTTGTATGAAAGGAAACTGGAATGAGTGGGGGTAAGGCCATCTATACAAACTAAGCTTAATTATCAAAGACCAAGAAAGGGAATCAGATGAGATCTGTAAGCAGAAAACCATTTTGATTAGATTTTATTTTGAAGAATGGCATTAACTACACTATTGTACAATGACCTAATCAGGTCACATCTGGAACATTAGGTTCAATTATAAGTGTCCCACTTTGAGAAAAATATTGACAAATGGAAGCATATACAGAGAGGCTACTGAGATGGCAAATGAGCTAAAAACTCTCTTTAACTATTTAATAGGAGAACATATTTCACTAATTTCTGCTGTGTAATGAAGAACCTATGCCTAACCATGGATGCCAAACCCATCCCCCAAACAGTTTCATCCAAATCCAATAGTGAAGTATCTTCATTTCTATGCATGGATGCTTTATTTTTTGTAAGGGAGAATGCAGAATATTGAGGTGGGTGCACATGTGTGAGAGAATAAAGAAATCACCCACGAAGAAAGAGGAGAGAATAGCATCTATAAGCCACCATTCCTTTGGATTAAGCAGAAATCCTCTACAGAGAAAAGGGAAGAATTGATAGAACTATTAAGGGGACTTCATGATATGACAGAGCTGCTTCTAGCATCTGAAGATAATATAAAACACAAAGAAAAGAGAGGTGCCCCTTCCCCATCTGGGTTTGGTGCCCTGCACTATTTTTTTGTAAATTTTGTAAACGTTGGGCTTTTCATGGTGGGCAGTGATAGAAGATATAGACAAGTGGGAGTCAAAGCAGGGCTGAAGCACATAGTTATGCTGCTTAAAACCTTGAAAATTCCTTTGAGAATCTCCAGGTAGAACAAAGGGCAATTTAAGAATGAGGCACAAGGTACCATGACATCACAGGTGAGAACTACCAAGCCAATAGACAATTGGATACCAATTAAATGGGGTTCACCCTATAAGAGGGTAGACTAAAACCACAATGATTAAATCCTGTTATAAAGAAAGAAATACTAGAGGAATGGGCCAAGAACAATGGATAAAAATAACAGAATTAAAAGCCTTAATGAGATTGAGCTACTGCATTATTTATAAGTAAAATCTCAAACAGTTCAAGCTTTACCCTGAAGCTAAGAACTACTGCTCCCTACAAGGTGGAAGAAGATGGCAGACATAGATAAGAAAAGTTCCAAGTTCCATTTTGTGTGATTTTCAGTGAAAGTCAACGGACGTTGAAAAATAAATGTCAAGGGACAAAAATAGGCCAGGAAAGTTTAAATTCAAAGTTAATGTAGAAGAATCACTTTAGGAAGCCATGATGTCTCTAGGAGGCACAAAGAAAAAGATATAAGACTTTGACTAGTAACCCATCCTATGCCCAAGAAAGTGGTAACTTTATAGACATAGCAAAGCAGGCTTGCATTAATTATTATGAAAACAGATACACACAAACACACATACATATCTACACACAAGTACACAGCCATACTTCTCTGGGCTCCAAACACATGGAGGTTCTTTGCTGCACAATTTTCTCAATTCCTAAGACTGCAACTCCCTGACACGTACCCTCATGGCATTAGCAGAATAGTTCCTTTTGTTCATACACGGTGACAACAATTAAACATGACCCTGTCATCACACGGCCTTGCTAACTAACCCTGCTATCAGGATTCAGAATATTAGACTCAAGGGTTAGGCAAATTGACAAGAAGATAGGTAGGAATGTGGGCAAAATAGGATGAGGTGTGTGTTCCCATCTAGCAGGTTGTTAGCTGTAGCACTCAAGATACAGACTTTGACTATTCTTCGGATGTGCAATAGTTTGCTAGAGTTTAAGACCATGGGTGTAAGAAACTGGTACTGCTAGTCCCTCAGGATGCTCACCACACAGTGACATAACACCTACAAAGCATCTAAATCCTTGCTTCTAACCCAGAGACTAGAGTGGATACCTGGGGAGCTTCTGGCACATAGAGCATGTAAGTTTGTCAGTGCCAATCCATACATTAAATATTAGTACAGCATATTTCTCTTATTTCCACATTAAGAAACAAAAGCTACATCCTGATGGAGCGAATATGGCCTTTGGGAAACCACTGCTCTCCAAACATTTTTGATTTTCTGCTACCTCACTAAAATTAATTTCAATGCATTCTTCATATGTTTGTTGGCTTATGTTGTATAGACATATAAAGAATACTGTTAACTATATTATAAAGTATGCACAAAACTATATATCAAATAAAAATGAAGTAAATATGATATAAATAATATTTGTAAATACTTTTACTCTGCTGCATTTATTAATGATACAAAATTAACAATACTACAGATAATGATACAAAATTAGTACATTAGTACATTAATGGTAAAAAATAGTACCCCAATAAATATAATAGTTTTTGATACATAATTATAAAGTCTGACATAGCTTAAAAGGAAATGTTATTAGAGAGACTGCACATATCAATCAAAGTGCATTGTTGGCGATTTTTCATTCCCACGGATATTCAAAGGTTTCAGGTTTTAATTGGGCTGATAAAATTCTGGGGCGCCTGGGTGGCTCAGTTGGTTAAGTGTCTGACTTCAGCCCAGGTCATGATGATCTCACGGTTCGTGGGTTTGAGCCCTGTGTCGGGCTCTGTGCTGAATGCTTGCTCAGAGATGGGGCCTGATTCAGATTCTGTGTCTCCTTCTCTCTCTGCCCCTCCCTACTCATGCTCTGTCTCTCTCTCTCTCAAAAATAAATAAATGTAAAAAAAAATTTTTTTTAATTCCAACTTCTCACGTAGTAAGGAAAAATTAATTCATCCAAATTAATACAAATGTGTTCCACTTTCTATTTTTAAATAAATTTATTTAAAATTTATTAAAACAACTTTGGAAGTTTTTTAAAGATTTTGAAAAAATTTTAAAACCTTTCTCACTGTACAATATGAAAGATTTTTTTTTTACAGGAGACTCGCTTGCATACTATTTAACAGCAAAATCCAAACAATTCTAAGCATCTTTTTTCAAGATACTTTCTCCATAGCACATGTATTCTTTTTAAATCCTTTTTCATCATCGCCTTCAGAGGAAACACTGCATAGGTATTGATTTTCATGACTCTTTGTGTAGCCCCCTACCATAAGATGTTAATCATTACAGAAAACTTACTAAGTTTGGGATTCTCCTCTTTTATGAAAGATAAAATGCATACCTCATCTTTAAGTTTGTGGATAGTTTTAAATATTATTGGATAGCAGCTAGGTGTCATCAATATCTGTTCTCCTCTAGTAAACAGTAAAAGAGTGTCACCAAACTAGCTGAGAACATGGACATGTAGCTAATGTTCACATTTCTCAGCTTTCTTCCAGCAGTTTGTGGCCATGGGATCAAATCTGGCAAACAGGAAGTGAGCTGAAGTGAAACAGGAGACTGTCTGATTGTACCCTTCTCTTCCTCAGGTTCCCCTTCCTGGGTGGCAGGAAGGTGGACGTGGAACTGATTGGTCTTGAACTATGCAAATGAGAAGAACACCTTGACATGGCAGAGCCACAAGACCAAATGAATCCGAGTCTTCAAGTAACATTAAACTGCCATTCTAGCCCTGGATTGCATAATTTAGATTTCTTCTATGACAAAGAGAAAAAGAGAAGTAAAATTTCTGGCATATTCTTTCTGTCCCACAATGGATCGTCTTGAGCAACTGCACTTTGGAGAGCCCTGCTTCGGATGAGCAACTGGCTAAAAAAGAAAGTTCATCAAAAAGAGGAATGTAGGCAAAAGGCCTTCCTTTCCTTATGTTCTACTCTTTCTTTTACTTTGTTTTTCCGATTAATTCTGCTTCAAAACTTAATTCTAGATAATTTAATTTGTTGAAACACAGCTCTGTATAGTTTAAGAACTATTATGCAGTCTCTACCAAAATGCTACATTGGAAATATCTCCTTCACATGTTATTTAAAGAAAGATTCATTTAATACTTTAAATATTTGTTGAAATATACTCTGTGTATTCACTTTACCTTTCTTTTTATATTTATTATTCCTTCCTTTGTTCAGTTTTATCATTTTCTGAAATGTATCATTTATTGTCCCTCAATGTTTATTTTTCTTCCCTTTTTTATGCTAATATTACTGCTATAAGCATATTTTTATCCCTATTGTGCCTTTTTTATAAGCTTTGTGTGACTAGTATCTGACTTTGAGAAAATTTTTGAACTTTCTGTATAGATTTATTAGATAGCTCTGAGAAAGCCTTATGCTTATTTTTAAATTTAAACTGATGTTGATCCCCAACATAATTAGTCATCAGATCTACTTGACCTCCAAATGTGTGCATATGTACATAATACCTGCATATATCAAGGACAGTATAGGACAGGGCACATTGTCTAGGTCTACACCCTTCTCTATCATTTACTAGCTGAATAAACTTGAGCCAATTGCTTAGTCTTTCCATGCATCCATTTCCTGGGAAATAAAATGAGGATAATAATAATCATGCTTAATTACAGTACTTCTGTGATGTTTAAATCATGTCAAGTGCTTAGAACAGTATCTGGCATACAGCAAGTGCTATAACTGTTATTATTTCAATCAACTATCTCATTAGATTTATCTCAGCTAGTCAGATATCTTTGAAAATCTGGCATTCATTGTTCAATATAAAGGTGTAAGCAGCACAGTTTTAGAAATTCAATTAACCAAGACGTGTCAAAGTGAGAGAGGAAGCGTTACCAGTAGACATGGCCAATTTGTTTTCTTACCTAGGCAGAGGTCCTCAAACAATGTTTTATAGGAGCACAGTGACTACCATTCAATTACACGATGGCTATGCCTGCTTTTGCACTACAACACAGCTATAATTGCAACAGACTGTATGGCCCACAAAGCCAAAATATATTTACAATCCAGCCCTTTACAAAAAAAAGTCTGCCAACTCTACTCCAGGTTATAGTTCATTGTTATTTTTTATTTATTTATTTATTTTACTCAACAACAACAAAGACAGCTGACCCCCTTATGTGCTTGAAAAGAAGAGCTGTCTCTCACACTTATACACTCAGAACACCTTTCTGTTCACAGGGCTAAAGCTATTCATCTTGGTCTACCTCTCAAGCTGCACCATCACTATTATGAGGTTACTCTAACAGGCTTCTCATTTCCCATCATCTCAATACACTTTTGATGCCTTAAAGATGCTTATCTCTTGCTCACCTGTAGATAGGAAAATACTAAGGAAGACCTGATAGATAGGATAATAGTAAGAATAGGAGAAGAATCAAGAAGGGTATAAAGGCAGTTGGTGTTCAGGTATAAAAGTGAGCGGTGGTAGCAATAACCCACTTATGTTTAATGTCGGCTCCACAATTCAAAACCTCGTGATCAACTGCCAAGAGGTTTTGCCCCAAATTAAGTCTTACTACCCAAAAATATATATAAAAGGGGAATTAGAAGTATTGATTTTTCTTCTGAGATGGTAATGACTCCAGGGATCATCTGACATGGGGAGTCCTCAAAGGATGGTCTGCAGACCCTGGGGTACACTGAGACCTCTTCAATGACTCAAAGAAGTTAAACTATTCTTATAATTCTACTAAGATATTTGCCTTTCTCAAGCTCATTTTCTCATAGGGACAATAAAGTTTTTGCAAAAGTTGCATGACATATAATAACCACAGCTCACTGAAGGTAGCTGTCTCCATAATACTATGCTGTCTTCTATTAAACCAGATATCAAAGACATTTGGAAAAACCACTCTTATTTTTTCCTAAAAAGGTACTTTTTATAAAATATCTTATTTGTATTAATATATATTGGGCCTATTTTATTTAAAATTATTTAATAAATAGATGTGTTTGCCAATTTCCATGATATAAATATTCCCTCCATGGTTGATTTCATGCTACCATGGTTTAACTACAAGGTTATTTAACAATTGGCCCTCACAACATAGACAAATTAGCACTACCACAATAACAACAAAAAGCTCCTACAAGGCCCTAAGAACTTTTGGAGTATAATGTGGTCCTGGGACCACAATGTTTAACAACTGCTGTTCTAATAAAAGCTTCTTTTTCCACAAATAAGGCAGTGAGATTCAGATCTCCTTATCTGAAAAAAAGTATCTGGCCCCAGGTTACCAAAGTAATCAAGTGTAGAGCCTGGACTAGAACCCAATCCCCTTTGCTATTTCTTGAAGATGAGCTGGAAACGAAAGGAATATTTTCCCAGCATAATTAAGTACCTAAACCTAATTTTATGTGAAAGACAAGAAAAGTATGGTGATGAGTAGTAAGTCTCAAGGTGGACAAAAGCCATATAAAACATAAGGATTTTTTTAAATAAAAATTAATAGAAAAAGTGGCCTCCTAAGACCAAAGCCTCTTTATTCCTTAAATCTCCATCCCCAGTGAAAAGAATGTTTTAACAAAAGGCATAATCCTTTCTGAAGTAATAAATCATAAGTTAAACACAGGGTGTTGTGCAGTTCCCCTTAACTTGACTATCAGGGCACAACAGTCCACTTTGAAAGAAAACAATTACAGCTTGACGCCCTTAGGACACACTCTATGCACTTCATCACAAATCAAAGTCAATCTCCAAAGGAGAGATACTCAATTCTATCTGTAGAATTAAGTCCTCGTGTTTGTTCATCACTTCCTAAAGACATGCACTGAGAAACCGTGGGTTAAACCTCCCTTATTTGAGTAAATCCAGGGTGTTCTCCAGATACAGTCAGATATATGCTTTATTATGCCATACTCCTATGAAAACCTATAAAGTACAAGACCAAGCTGACCTAGGGACAACATGCAAATAAATCCATATAAAACTTATAGCAACCTGTGCAACACAAGCCCAGTTCCTATGGATAAGTCATTGTGTCTCCCTTGAAATTTCATGTCTTTCCTGATCCGGTAGGTTTCATGGAAATGGAAAGTATGACAGACTTGCAGGAGCCAGATAAACATCTCAGACCACAGATGAAGACATTACTCTGATCACAACAGCTAGCGCCCCAAAACTGCACTTCTTATGTTAACACAGGATATTTAAAGAAATCACTGGTAACTACTAGACAATATTCAGCTAAACTGAAACATGAACAATCAAGAATAAATTCCAAAAAGGTTTAAAAAGTTAACATTTCCTCCCAGAAATCAACATGAGAAAATCCTTTAGAACTTTGGGATATCCCTGAACAAATTATTTTTTCTATTCCTCTCTCTAAAATATCCATTCCATCATATTTTGTGTTTAGTTTTCATAAAACTGATCATGGTCTGAAATACGTATTTATATTTTCTTGGTTTTTTTTTTTCATCTCTTCACCCACTCACAGAATATAAACTATGAGAAGAGGAGTTATATCCCTAGAAAGTAGAACAAAGCCTGCCACACGTAGGATCTTAATAAATATTTGTTGAATGCACAAATGTATGAACCCAAGGTCAATCTCTCCTCTATTCAATTTTCCCTTGTCTTCTGTCTTCCAAATCTCACATGAATGTTTCTCATTGGCAGACACTAAACTGGAACCATATGGAGAAGGGGGGCTTGAGAAATGCAGTGCCTTATTTCTCCCCTGCCTCAGAATGTGTTGGTGGTGAACCTATGTGAAAATAGATGATCTGTCAGGAGGGGTTTGTATTCTGGGTCTTACCCCAGGCTCCCGTTGGGCTACTTGAACAAGATGGTTGTAACAAGTCTTCTAATATCTCCAAAGTTCCATCAGACATAAATGTAAAAGCACTATTCTCCTATAGGAAAAGACTCTGAAAGTTTGCAAGCAACAAAATGGAACAGTGAGGGAGTTCTCCTGGATAGGCGTTATACAACTGTAGTGATGCTGAATTCCTTATGAACAGAAACCAGAAGTCAAATACAGTAGGGAAGAACAAAGAAGAGTGGTGGTAGTGGTGATTTTAATTGTATTCTGTTGCTTAATGAGCACCACTCCTGATGTCAGAACAGGCAGGAAAGGGGTCTGGTGTGAGCCACATGCAGGTGTGCAAGTAGCTAATGGAAGTGACAGCTAAGATGACATATAAGCAGGGTGTTGAAACATGAATTATCCATGTGGTTTAAATGGGCCAAATGATATATTGGAACACTATGTGGTTTAACACAAAGCATGGCATTCAAGATGGAAGATTCAAATCCTACTCCTGGCTCTCACACAGACCACTTTTCCGAAACTGTATGAGTCATTTAAACCACACCATGCTGTGGTTTCTCTCTCAGTCAAATCAGTGCAGTAAAATGTATTGCCCAGTCACAACACAGGATGTTGCGAGGAAACCAGGGAGGTAACAACAAAAGTAGCCTATTCTGAACACTGCAAGGTGCATGTGTTGTGCAAAATAATGGCTCTTATGTGTGACTTTCAAGGTAAGAATTAATTCACTTTTCAAACTAAAATCCTATATTTCTAAACTGGTGCAATGCATTAGAAATATTACCCTTCATTTCTTGAATTCTGTATTCTCTCCCTTTATAGGAATTTACATTACATACCACAAACATTCAGAATTAGAGAATTCATTTTAGTTATAGCAACTCTTGCCAATAGTTTGCAGTGTTTTACCATAGCCTGCAAGATCCCCTCTGGCCAGAAATATGCATCCTTGTCCCTGTATTCACAATCTTATATTTAGTCCTTGCCAATAGGCCGTTTAGGTTGCTCCAAATCAAATAAACTCTGAAGCCCACACAGTAACTATTAGATCATTACTGAGTAGGCAGTACACAGGCTGGAGGTGCAAACAAAACTCATGGCAAAAGGGAATCACCAGACCTGAAATTAGACACAGAGGCAATTATGCCAAAGTGGCGAAAGCACAAGACAAGGAGTCAAATAGCTGAAGTTAAATATCAGCTCTGTCACTTGTGCTATGACCTTGTTCGATCTTAAACAGGACTGTGGACCTCAACTATAAAATTAGAATAATAGATTATGCCAGGCAACCAAAGGCAAGAGGGCACACATGACTCAATTTAGTGAGCAGGGTTTCTGTAAGAGGAAAAGCTTTAGAGTCACATTGCTTAGGGCTTAATTCTAACTCTAATGCTAACCATATGACCTTGAATGAGGTACTTAACCTCTCTGTGCCTCGGTTTTCTTATCTCTAAAATAGCAAGAGTGGCTACCTCACAGTGAGGTGAGGACTCAGTGAATTTAACCTGCATAAACCACTCAGAAGTCAGTGGCACATGGCCACATTTAATAAACCCTGGCTATTATTACTGTGTGCCAGGCACAGAGGATCCAAAGATCAAATACAATATCATCCATGCCCAAAAGAAGTCATAATATATATCTTCCAAGATCTTTGTTAAAGTAACTTAAATTTAGTTACTTTTACTTTTGCTTTTTCATTTCTGTTTGTTCTTTCCAGCCAAGGTAATTTCATAAAACTTGGATTTATGAAAACCAAGAGGTTCCTTGCCTGCCATTGCAAGCTCTCCCTCCCTCCAAGAAATACTCATCGGTGACAGTGGTACTAATTCCTTTTACTGAAATTCTGGATCACAAAGAATAAACTACCAGGGGAGTAGGAGCAAAAGCAGCAGCGATAGATGTACCAAAATCACAGCAGTTTTCAGAACCTTGCCAGAAAAAAGACAAGGGTGGCAAATACAAAGAAAAAAAATACTTTTATTCTTTCACTGAATCTGTTCTTTACTGAAGAGTCTCATGAGTGAAGAATAAAAACCAAGTTTAATGAACTCTTAATAATGCTATTATTATGGTAGGTTTCATAATCCAATATTTCATAGTAATGACTATAAACCATTTGCCCTCTTTCTCAAACTTCTAGCCCTCTTCCTATGCTCTTCTCTCTCAGATGCCCTCACTGAAGGCCCCATGTTTCTATGAAAGACACTACACTGCACTGTCTTCCCATCACGAAATGTAGAAATATACCTTGGTCAGTTTTCCTCTTATCCTTTATTTTTGTACATCATTCTTTTTTTTTACTTGATTTTCTAAATTAAGTTTTATTGTAATACAGTCATGCCCATTCATTTACATATTATCTGTGCTGCCTCCACACTACAATAGCAAAGTTGAGTAGCTGAAATGGTGCTTGGCGACCTGATGGTCCACAAAGTCTAACAGAAATGCTAGCCAGGTCATTACAGAAAAAGTTTGCCAATTCCTGTTCTATGTGATTGTCTCCATTTTCCTACTGACTCTTTTTTTTTTGTGGTTTTATTTCTTTTTTTAATTCACATCCAAGTTACTTAGCATATAGTGCAAGAATGATTTCAGGAGTAGATTCCTTAATGTCCCTTATCCACTTAGCCCATCCCCCCTTCCACAACCCCTCCAGTAACCCTCTGTTTGTTCTCCATATTTAAAAGTCAGTTATGTTTTCATTCCCCTCCCTGTTTTTATATTGTACATCATTCTTATGTAAATGGAAGAACTGTCCCTCTTTCTCACAAAGGCTATGCCTATGTAATAAATACCATCCCATACTCTACTTCTCCCATATTTAATTACTGTCATCCTTTCCTGTAGCTACACTGTCCCCTTCCACTGGATCCTCCAGTTCAGCATATAAATTTAATCAAGGGTTTCAAATAGTAAAAAAAAAAAAAAAAGAAAAAGAAAAAGAAAAAAGAAAAAAAAGAAAAGAAAAGAAAATTGAAAGAAAAAGAAGTGTTCCTTCAGTCCCACACTCTCACACTCTTCTAACTTCAACTCTTTCTCATCTTTTGAAAAGCCACAGTTCCCAAAGAAGTTATCTACAAGTGACAGTGCTATTTCTTCACTTCTCTTTTTCACTTTAACTCATTCAAAGCAGGCTTCTGCTCCACTGAAACTGTTCTTGCTGAAATATCCAATGATCTCCATCTATACCTGTAAGTCCAACATACTCCTTCTTGGTTTTTACTAATCTTGACCTTTCAATGGCCTCTGACCTTGTTAACCACACACACACACACACACACACACACACCACACACACACACACACCACACACACACACACGTACGATTTACTCAGTGTCATCACAGCACAAACTCTTGCTTTTCCATCTAGTTCTTTAGCTGCTTTATTCAGATGTCTTTGTGGGCTCCTCCTCTGCTACCCATTTCCTAAACTTCAAAGTTTACCAGCAGTACTCCCAAGACTCCATGCTTATCTCTCTCCCCACACCTCCCTAAGTGATCTCACATATATCCATGGCTTCAGCAAATCTCACCTCTAGTCTAGACTCAACTTGTCTGATCTTCAGATCCATAATATTCTAAAATATACGATCTATATCTCTGCTGGAGATGTCTCACAGGCATCTCAAAATTAGTTTTCCAAAACTAATCAGAGCCTCTCCATTGATACAAGTGGCCAAACCAGCACTTGGGGAATAATCCTTAACTCTACCCTCTTACTCCTTGCATCCAATCTATAATCAAATAATTTCAATTTCCTCATTTATCAGCTCAAACATCGTTTCCTAATAGCCTTCTTTGTATCCAAAGATTTAATTAGTTCCCTTCCCCTCCCCTACACTATATGGTCCCATATATAGCTGCCCTTCTCCAACTCCAAATCATCATTTCCTTCTGCTCATGTTTTGCACTCAGAATATTAGAATTTACATAATATCTGTCCTCTCCACTAAGCAACTTGGGTTGCACGGACAGCTGTTCTCACAAATCTGCTCAGCCTATCTGAACTTCTCTCTGCAGATAATACCTTTTTCAATAATGCAGGATACTAACTACCAATACACAAAATAGAATATACGACACTGAATGGATGTACGTGCAGTCACACACCTACACAGACCATGAATCTCAACTAATAATGAAATATTAGTGATCCCCAAGTATATCTTAGAAATTAATGCTCGTGTGATTTGCTCACTTTTGGCCCACCCTTCTCCTGCTGTTCGGTAACCAGACCATCTCCTCCATTAAGCCACTTCTCACACTTGAGCCACTCAAGAAATGTTAGTCAAGTCTTCCCCACAGCTCACAAAGCCATTTGTTTTAACCCAAAGTTGGTTCAAGTCCCCCTTTATGGGTCAATCTTTTCTTATTTATCTTTGATATTTCTATCATCTAGCTTCAGAAAGCCAGATACAAATGTGCTCAAATTATTTATTTATTAATTTAAACTGGAAAAAAACAGAAAAGAGGCAACTTGTTGATTAAGCTAAAAACTAAAGATTTTAGTCTTATCTTGCATAAAGATGGTAGAATGTTTAAGAAATTTCCTTAAATCTCAATAAGTGAATATTAATGAAGCATGGGCAATATCCTGTCTTCTCTGAGGAAAAACATACATTATCCTTTATTAGAAAATGAAACAAAAGTAATAAAGATTAATGCTAGCTAATGTGCAAAAATAAAACTGACATATATGACTTTTTGAAAAAATAAGTAACAGGCCAATTCCCTTGGGCTTTTCCTACAAACACATAATGGAAAGTATTTAAATAAACTCAAAAAATTTCAGGAAAAAACACTGTCTTCACATATAATATTAATGGCCTAATGATGTTAAAAATACTTTAGTACTGTCAGAGCCAGGGCAAGCATATAAAGTCTTACAGTTGTGCCTAATAATAAGAAATCACATAAGGAGTATCATCCTCTTCCCTTCTGCCAGGTGTTTGGAGAATACTGCTAATTTTGTTGAAGGAAATCATGTTATACTTAGTCTGGTCAAACTCCAAACATCTATTTGACATTATACTATAATACGTGGTAATAATGAAGCAAAAATTATGAAACATCCTCTTTTCTCAGTCTGTCTAGGTGAGGAGACATAAAAGTAAAGAAATAACTTCAATATACTTGTATCTGTAAGTAAAAAAGAAATAACACAGAGGAGAGAGCATAATGAATGGTAAGGATGAATGGTTCAGAACTGCATAAGGTAAGTGACGACCCCTGAATAAAGCATGGAAATTTGCTTAAATGTTTTATTTATTTATTTATTGTCAAAGTGATGCATTTTAATTGTTGAACATCAGAAAGTACAGAATAAAATAATACCTGTAATCTAATACTACCACCTAGAGTTACACATGATAAAATTTTAGACTTTCTTCCATTACTTTCTATCTTCTTTATGTTACTGGCTAACACTATACCTTATAACTGTATTCTTTGACAGCACATGCAGTAGGGACTTTAAACAACCTAGTGAACTTGAAATACTTATAGTAAACTTTAAAGCGTTTTGCAAAATGATTTTTATAGAACCTTCATATTAAGTTATTTGCTATAACACACTAGACCATCCTTTCATGGTGGGATTTTTTTTCCAGTTTTGAATATCTTAGAGTTATTAGAAAAACACAATTCTAATAAAGGGTTTTCTTCATAAATCTTTCTTCCTCCTCATTTAAAATGAGAATTTGTACAGAAATCACAGAGGAAAGAATGTTATCTTTTTTTAAAGATGAACAGAGTTTTCATTGAATAATCAACATTCAACACATGCCTGATGACAGGATAGGTATTTTAGGCCTCTGGAAGAGAATGTACAAAAGCACACAATATTGACGCATAATAGAGGTTTAAAATTCATAAGCACATTGTCTTGTTAATCCGTAAATATAAGTCAGGTGAGGAGGGATGGGGGATGAAGCTGAAGAAGTACATAGGAACCAGATCATGAATACGCTTTTATGCCATGATCACTAACTTATCTTTTATCCTGAAGGCAATGGAAATTCAATAAATGTTTGCTCAATGTAATTGATTTACTCACTAAGGAAGAGTTTGCTTCCTTAAGTAAATAAGACTAATAATGGGATATCCAGCAAGGGCCCAGGTGAAAATATTCTTTCTTCAGTAAGTATATCTTATTTTCCCAGCTGAAATTAGAGTAAGCGCTCTCACAACTCATTCCAGACAACTAATCAGTTAATTAATGCAAAAAATTATAGCCACAATTATTTTTTACATACTCATGTACATGGAATGTTAATGTTAAAACTTAGACAAATGTGGGCACCTGGGTGTCTCAGTGGGTTAAGCGTCCGACTCTTAATTTCAGTTCAGGTCATGATCTCATGGTCCGTGGGTTCAAGTACCACCTTAGGCTCCTCACTGTCAGAGCAGAGCGTGTTTGGGATTCTTTCTCTCTCCCTCTCTCTCTGCTGCTCTCCACTCCTCCCTCTCAAAATAAATAAATAAACTTTAAAAAATTAGACAAATGCTAGTTAAAAACCTTTCCTCAACTAGTGACCCACTGATCAGAGTTCTAACCTCCTGACCCTTTGTATACAACACATCCATAACTCATAATATATGATACCCGTATTTTATTTTTTCAAGATGGGGAAAGATATTTAAAATGTGAAAAGCATTCTAAATGCAATGAGAAATTCTATCCTTGAAAATGATCAATCTTTTATGAATTTTCCCAACTATCAAAATTTTCAGTTCAACAGTGAATTCTTAGCAAATCATGTATCGATTCTTAAAAATTCATTCCACTTAACTTTCATGGTAAAAATAAATGCTTGATAAACCTCTAGCCAGGCTCCTCAGAAAAAAAAAGAGCAAACACCCAAATAGACAAAATCATGAACGAAAATGGATCTATCACAACCGACCCCTCAGAAATACAAACAATCATCAGAGATTACTATGAAAAATTATATGCAA
>CM053569.1:22214918-22289890 GCA_028646485.1 Cryptoprocta ferox | reverse complement strand
TAAGAATAAAGTCTTAAATATTTTAAAAGTTAGTAAAATTATAACTCATTTGATATCACTACAATTGATACAATTCACATCTTTCTTACTATTTCCTGGTCGGCATCCTTAAACACAATTTGTCAAAATAAAATGAGTAATGGATGGCCCAAGAACCTAACATACTGCGTGGCTGCTGTTATGCTCCTTACATAGTAGTCTGGATCATCCTTAATTCCTTTCGGAAATAAATCCTGCACAGTTAAGTTTTTAAAAAGATGAGAAAGACCTTGACAGAACCCTGTTACTGTGCACAGGGAGCTCCTTAGACCCACTGAAGGTCATGAAATCTTACCAATGTGGTGACAACTGTGTTTACACCAATGAACTATGTCTAGAAAGAGAGTTATCAGTGCAGCCTTTTTGATCTCTTCAGCTGTTTTGGATCTTAGGAGAGCAGTTGCTATCAATATTTCAAGAAGCAAGCCCAAAACTACCCAAACATAACATAGGCACAACTGACTAGTCATCACTGGAATTGCAGATTTAAGACATCTGCAATAAGATTCAAAAACTACTTTTTAAAAATATTTTAGGTGCTTTTTAAATTTTTTTAATGTTTATTTATTTTTGAGGGACAGAGAGACTGAGCATGAGCCAGAGAGGGGGAGAGGGAGAGGGAGACACAGAAATCTGAAGTAGGCTCCAGGCTCTGAGTTGTCAGCACAGAGCCCAATGTTGGCCTCGAACCCACGAACTGTGAGATCATGACATGAGACAAAGTTGGACACTCAACCGAATGAGCCACCCAGGGCCCCAAGGTGCATTTTTATTTTTGTATAATGTAATGGCTTTAAAATTCTAAATAATTAAAAATACATAATGAAATATTAGGCCGAACCACATTAAACTGCCTCTTTATAGCTCAAAAACAATTTCATATTGTCTAACCTAATGTATCAACTGGAAAATATCATAAATATTACAAATATAACATTAGACCCATGTATCCAGCTGCCCAAGGAATAAAACCATACCAATATGGCTGAACCCCATATCAACACCATTAAATTCCTCAGCCGAACAGGTGAACACTCTTACCTGCATGTCCCTTTCTGATCTCAATCCCACCTCCCTAGCACTGCCAGGAGGGTAACAACTATTTTGAATAAGTGTTTATTCTTACAAGCATTCTTTATAGTTGATTCAACAGTGCCCTCATGGTCATTTTTACAGTTTCCTTGAGCACATGCACAAGAGGTCATCTAAGATAATATCAAAGATTGGAGGTGCTGGCTTATTAGCATATGTATACCTGTCTCGCTGAATATTGCTGATGTTTCTCCAATGTGGCTGTTCTAATTTATATTCTTACTAGCCAAAAGTTCACATGGCTCCACATGCACCAACACATCATTGCCAGGTATCTTAATTGTTTCCTATCTGAAGGGTGTAAAATGGTCTGCATTATAGATTTAATCTACCTTCCTGTTTACCAGTAATCTAGTTACTTATTAGGTGTAAATGTAGTTTTTCAACTTAAGAATAAAGTGTATATATACTCGAGGCTTATGAACTATCTAGGCATGCCTGTAGGGCTAGAGAAGAAGACCACATGAAACCTATTTGAATGTGAAGCCTGGGAATCTCTTCAAAGATGAGGAATTCTTACACACACACACTCCTAGCATAGGACCATCTGGATACTCTCTAAGGGGACAAAATGAGTCTGGAAATTGTTTATGATAGAAGCCAATGGTCTCCACCATTTCCTTCTTTGGATTAACCTTAAGGACTTGTGAATAAATCCTACAGTGAAAAAAAAAAACAATCATAGGAGTGTGTTTTTGAATCTCTAATCCAAATCTCTAAGTCACCAGAAGAAGTTCAAGGTCAAAAGGCTTTGAAGCTCCTATAAGAGGGTGTATTACAAGTGGCATACACCTGTTGTCTACCATTTTCTTTTCTTCTCCCACTCTGGACCTGGCCAAGGCTCTATGACTCCATTGCGCTTTGGGCTTCCTCTGTGGCTAAGCCCACCAATTGCCAGGCCCATAGGAAGGCATCAAGTCGTATTCTTCCCAGTTTTTCTGTTCCAGATGTGGAACTAGTTTGGCTTCTTCTCAGACTACTCTGTCCTCTACTTCAATGTCTCTCTTTCCATTGCCTCCCATCTTTAACAGTGAAACAAAGTATCTCCTTATACACATAAGAAAGAGTCTACAAATAAAAGGAAGAATACCAGGCATCATGTTCCCATGTACTTCGGTGTAAATTTTAATTTATGTACCCAAATAGGAAAAACAGTAATTATACTGCCTTAATTATGATGATCAATTACAGGAGACTAAGAGTATGAAAGGAAGAAAACACACAGAAGAAAAAATAGTCACACTTAACATTTTGCTCCTGTTTGTGGTTGTTCAACACACTTTACATCTAAGTTCCATTCCTCAAATAGACTATGAGCACTTTCAGGGTTGACAGTAACACTTGTGTCCTTTGTGTCTTAAGGCCCCATGTATGGCATCACAGGTCCTGAGCAAGTATTTGTGAATAGTAGTATTAGCCAACACTTTGAAGTCCACATAACTAAGTGGATATCTTAAAGAACTGACTCTTACCCTTTTGGTTTTGCATGAGAAAAAATGATTGCTGTTAAGTACATAAGTAATGCAACATATTAAATTACTCTTCTTTGAAAGAAAAGATAGGAGATGAAAAAAGAATGTGATTATTCTTATTTAGAAAAATAACTATGAAAAAACAAACACTTTCAAAAATGCTTTCAAATAACAATGATAGACCACTTTGGGGCATTATTATGATCCAAGCACTAGTTTCTGTCTGTCTGTCTATCTGTCTCTCTCTCTCTTTCTCTCTCCCTCCCTCCCTCTTTCTCTCCCTTTGCCCCTCATCTCTCCCCCTCCCTCCCTCTTTTCCTCTCTGCCCCCAACACAGCCCAGATGTTCAAATCCCATTTGTAAAAGCAAAATCAGGTCCTTTAATCTTCTTTTAGTGACTTTCTACCACTACCTATTAAATGATCTAGGAGTCTGAGATAAGTGGCACCTCCAAGGTTCTCCTCCCAAATATGCTCAGTTGTTTTTTTTTTTCCCCACTTGTGGGACTGGTTACTTAGTATTGTTCTCAGCCGTATACCCATCCTTTTCTCTTCTAATTTGTAGTGCTGGGGTTAGGATTTTGTAAACTACATTTTTCAGGCTCCCTTACCTTTAAGCCTGTCCTAATAGGAAATCCTTAATGATAAGCAAGAGAAATGGAAAAAAATATGTTTCTCTGTTCTCTCTCTCTCTCTCTCTCTCCCTCTCTCCCTCTTTCTTCCCTTCACTACCATCATATTCTTTCCAGTGTTCCTGCTTCTAGCAGCAGGTCTGGAAGTTATAGCAATTAATGAAAACATAGCCTTTGCCTCAGTGCTCCTCCTCCACACTCTCAGGGTACAGGCTGCTTGCCCTGGGCTTTAGTGCATTATCTCCTTTCTTGTTTCCCAGAGCTAGGAGTGGTTCTCACTATTATTTTTCTCTGGATTACCTCATTTCCCCTTTTTACTTCCTTAGCCCTTTCAACACTATATAATCAATTGCCTCTACTAAATTCCCTCTGTTTGAAACACTTAAGGTGTTTTCTATTTTTCTGTCTGGACCTTGGCTGATGCATCTGTCTATTAATCAGTCCGCCTCAATCTTCTGCTGGCTTGCCAGGAACATGGGAACTCAAAAACATCCTTCCATATGAGAATCTGAAAACTCCTGGTAATGTAAGTATTACACTTAAACACACACACTTTAAAGAGTATTCTCAGAGAACCATATCTTAATTTTGTTTATATAAAAATATGTATACGTACACACACAGAAGTCCATATGGACTAACAATTATTGCTTGGTTGAGAACTTTAATGGCTTTTACTTACATTTTTATATTAAAAACATGTATCATTTTATAAAGCTATTTTCATTTTGAAATAAGTTCAAATATCTTAAGAGCACATGAATACGTATTAAAAATTTTATATATATTAATCAAATTATATTAATTAAACAAAATATGTAAATAGAATATAAAATATATATAATGTGAAATGTGCATACAATGTGCCTTTCTTATAGCAAACTTAATAAATGTTTATTAAATTGATAGTATTTTTGATTATTAAATTTCAATTTTGTATATTATAGTTACATTGTCATTTCTTCTGCTAAAGCATAAACTTTCATAACTGTGATCAATTCTACTCTAAGACATCCTTGCATACACTGAAATCAACTGGAGTACATGATAAATAAACAAAAGACTTTGAATCAAAAGAAAATAAAGCATCGAATGTAAGACTGGCAATTACTTCTGGGCACCTGTTCATTATAATCGAACAGCAGGATACTGCATAACTCCAAACAACATCTAAAAAGAGGAATAAAGCAGTGTCTACAGACCAGGTTAAAGACTGTGTGACTCCATTTTGCTGGTTTGTGTTGCAAACTTGATGCTATTTAGATGTATTTTTTATAGTGTGTTAATAACATAATAAAAAAGGAAAAAATGACAACATACAGCTTATGGTATGATAAGCAGATGGTGGCTGGAGATGGGCTGTTCTCTAACTGTTCCCATTCTTTTCCAGTTCATGATTAGTAAAAGGAACAAACATTTGTGTTCCCCTAGTCTGCAGTAATATTCCAAAAGGTTCAGAACCTCAGTGCCTTCCCACATGGAAATTCTATACAGTATTTTTTTTACCATTCTAAAGTTAGAACTGCTAATCCAAAGAGTGAGTGGCGATTAAGAAAGTTTCAGCAGTGTCATTCTTTTGGAATTATAGGCAAAACTTACCTACTGCCTCCATTAGTAACGACTAAACAAAAACATACTTTACATTATTTATTTAAAAAGATATATTCGTATTCCTCTAAACAGTTCTTTGGTGATAAATCATTTTAATAAACATCATAATGGGGCACCTGGGTGGCTCAGATGGTTGAGCATCCAATGGACTCTTGATTTCGGCTCAAATCCTGATCCCAGGTTGTGAAATTAACCCTGCGTTAGGCTCCAAGCTAAGCGTGGACCCTGCTTAAGATTCTCTGTCTGTCTGTCTGTCTCTCTGTCTTTCTCTCTCTCTCCCTCTCCCTGTCTCTCTCTCTCCTCTCCCCTTCTCCCCCACTTACACTCTCTCTAAAATAAAAAATAAATAAATAAATAAAAATCATAATGGACTATATCAGTCATAAATATTAGTGTACATATTTGCCATCTGATTTACAGAATTTTTTGGTGACATGCATGGGCATTAATCTTTAAAATCCATTTGGGGACATATTTAGATAAACATACACGGTACATCAAATAGTTTCACCTAATCATAGTGAACTTGTGATCTGCGTTTAGCAGTTGGTTTTGCACTGTACAAATCAACATCTGTTCTAATTATCTTCATAACACCTAGATTTAATACATTATTGACACCCCATTTTATTAGGCCATTGCAAGAAAAACTGTAGTATAGGCGAAACTGACCTTTTCCATTCCCATATCATCATTTCTGAAAAACTGCCTGAATTGTATGTACCACTCATTGTCATCAACATGCTCCTAAAGTCCTCATGCCCTCTTTCATTTTCTCCATTTTCTACACTGAGCATAGCATCTGACATAAATTGCTAAAGTATAAAGAACTTCTATGCATATAACATTATAGCTGTGGGGGCATCTGGTATTTAACCAAGCATACAAGTTTAAGTCAGTCTCTTCTTCCATGATGACTGCTACTGTCTCATCTCAAACTCTGCTAAGTTTTTATCTGGTCTCTGACAAAAGCTGCCAAACAACCTAATCTCCCTTTGTCCACAGCCCAGTGTGTCTCCGCTATCAAGTCAGACTACACCAGGGTAATCTTTTTCAAAGGAAATTCTCATCTTATTATACACTTTGCCTCAAAAGGATCCCCACTTAGTATTTAATAAAACTACCCTTTATCTTAGTTTCTGACCTTCTATCTTCCTATCCCACTACTTCTTACTCAGTTGATGGCAATTTTCAAACACTACACAATGTTTCATGCTGCCATGTTCACATTTTTGTTTAATTTTTGTTTTGGTTTGGTGAAATTCTGTTGGTCTTTTAAGACTTAGCTCTAATATGAGCCCCTCTCTGAAAACTCTCTTTGTTCCTGTTTAGAAACAATCACTCTGTATAACAACCCTTGTTGTTTATATAACGACCCTTACACATACCTGTGTTCATCTTTCTGTTTCTCATAGTAGACTGTGAAACCCTTGAGGCTAGGGATTATGTCTTAATCTGTGTCTAATTTGTCTCTGTATTCCCTACAAGGGAGCGGTGTATACCCTTTACACATGTGTGCTAACTGAATACACTGAAATAACTCTAACTACTAAATTTCAAACATCATTAAAGCAATAGAGGGAAATTTTTTTGATATGGAAGTTTCAAACTTGAAGGCAAAATATGTATAGAACTGATGAATCATAAAGCTAGTGTACAATCTATACTTCTTATATAAATTTGGTAGTAAACATTTGCTGGGTATCTTCCCAGCACATATTTTACTTTCTTCTCCTTTTACTGGTGATGTTCTGGGTTTCCTAGCTGTGTGGTTTGGATGGAATTAATTTATGTCCATTTAATGAAGTAAGCCTTGCTTTCCTTCCTCTCAGAAGAAAACCTCATCGTCTGGCCACAGTTGTTGGTTTAGATGCATGGCATAAGTCAAGTCAGTCTAAGCCAATGAAATAAATTTTGGGATTCTATGTGACTTACCAAGAAAGTGAAGTTTTGTTCTCACGTGGATATAAGTGAGAAAAGACATAAACTAAAGAAATAAAGCAATCACTCTGTGGCATGGAGTAAATAACCTGCTTTGGAATAGAGCCAACACTGAGAAGTTAGAGCCAAATATACAGAGAATCTAAACTCTGGGAAATACATAGATGAACTCTGAACCCAGCTGTTCTTGTTTATTCCCAGCTGAATATTTTTAACTTTCATACCATTTTTAGAGTAGTGTTAGTAAAATTTTATATGTAAAATTATAATTTACATAATTTCTATAAAACTATATAGAAAAATTATACAGAACGTCTTGAGAGGTCCCCTTATCCCATTTTCTCTGCACATAGTTTATCCTATTATTAACATCTTTCATTAGTGTGGTATACATTATATTAGGGTTCACTCTTTGTGTTGTATAGTTGTATGGGTTTTGATGAATATCTAATTCATGCATCCACCATTACAATATCTTACAGAATAGCTTACTGCTTTAAAAATCTCCCGTGCTCTATTATTCATCTCTCTTCTTCCCTCCACACTCCTAGTAACCACTGATCTTTATTGTCTCCATAGTTTGGTCTTTTCCAGAGTATAGTTAAATCATACAAAATTTAGGCTTTTCAGGCTCTCTTTTTTTCACTTAGCAATACACATTCAAGATTTCCATATCTTTTCATGCCTTAAAAATAACTAATTTCTTTTTATCACTAAAAAATATTCCACTGTTTGGACTTAACACTGCTTGTCCATTCACCTACAAATGAACATCTTGGTTGCTCTTAATTTTGGGATATGAATTAAGCTATCATCAACATTCATGTGCAGGTTTTTGTGTGGAATAATTTTCAACTAGTTGGATAAATATCTAGGAGTACAATTGCTGGATCTTATAAATAAGCCTACATTTAGCTTCATAAAAAACTGCCAAAGTATCTTCCAAAGGCTATACCATTTTGCGCTTATTAGCAATCAATGAGCATTCATGTTATTTACATTCTCACCAAAATTTGTTTCCTTCAGTTTTTAAGCCAGCTTTACTGTAATTTTTCAGTTACTTACAACTGATAAAATTCTACCCAAGAGGGAAAGCATAAGAACAAAAGGGGGCGAAACACAAAGCCCTGATAGCATCATATAAGGATCCACGTCTGTAGTACCCAGATTAGAATTCTAGTTCTTTCATTTATTAAATGTGTGATTTTGGACATGTTATTTAACACCCCTAAATTGCAGTAGTTTTCTTACTGGTATAGAAAATGAAAGAAATGGATCTTCCCACGAATGTCATAAACCCTAAACACAAATGACAATGTAATGGTCACAGTATTTAAAAAGGTCAAGAATTAGATTATCACCCTGAAATTAGGAAAAAATATAAGTGAGAAGAAATAGAGGTATATTGTTAAATTCTCTTTTCTTATGAACCTTAGATCAATTAAATTTCCTCTTTTGCTTTCTTTGCCTGTACTCCTCCCTCCCCCCCCCCACACACACACAGAAAAAGGAAGAAAGCTAAGGCATAAGTCTCAGAGACTCTCTTCCAAAATGGTAGATCTGAACTCTAGGTATTTCTGCTTGTCCCCACGTAATTCACCCCTAAGCATTTTTAAAGTTTATTTATTTTTAAGAAAAAGAAAGTGTGTAAGTGGGGCAGGGGCAGGGAGAGAGGGGAACAGAAGATCTGAAGCAGGTTCTGCACTGACAGCAGAGAGCCTGATGTGGGGCTTGAACTCACGAACCATGAGATCATGACCTGAGTCACAGCCAGACTCTTAACCGACTGAGCCACCCAGGCACCCCCACCCCTAAGTATTTAATATACTATTTATTGAAGCATAAAATTATCAGTCAGTTTTGTGTTCCTACATATTGATATGTGAACAGTAATATATTCACTTTTAAGTGAAGAAAACATAAAATGAAAATAAGATAATGCTTAATTTTTTACAAAATGGATTTCCTCTGCACAAACAGAGAAATCTGTGAGAAGACATTTTACTCTTACCTATGTATTTTCTGTTCACCTCTTCCCATGTCTTTCTAACTGTTCTTTTCCTTCTCAATTTTATTTGTCTTCAAGAAATATATCTTTACTCAATAATCTTTTGGCTCCCTTGCAGAGTCCCTACCCACAAAACTTAATGTGTTCTCTTACCTTCCTTAGGCCAAATATAAGAGTAATGTGGTTGAAGTATTAAAATATTTCAATATGTATTCCAATTCTTGAGTGAGGTCTTCAGTAGACAAATCAATCAAAATGCAAATCTATCAAGTGGCTAGTTTTTCTAAGTACATTGTAGGAATTTCTGGGAAACTACAAAGAACTATGGAAAAGAAAATCTCTGAGTCTTTTTTCTATTGTTTTTGATGTTCACTTTTCTTAGGAATTCTATAAACTCTAGTTAACTCTTTAGCCCAAATAATTGTTGGTTTCTCATACTTTCATATTTCTAAAAAGCTTACATTTTCTTTTTGCCTTTACTCTTCTCTATTAAACATTAGTCTTTTGATTTATTTATGACCATTAATAAAGTTTATAATTACAAATACTGCTCAAGATCTAGGCCACAGTAAACTACAGAAAATATTGTACAACATAACTGTAAGTCACTGTACTTTGATAACTGTAGGTTGTACTCAGCCAAGCAACTAATAGTAAATGTATGAAAATGTATCAACAAATAGTGACTACTCATTATGTGCCAGGAACTATTACATTAGATATGAGAGATACCAAGCTAAACAGAGACCATTCTCTCAAGAAGTTGAAAGTCTGGTAGAATGTGACAGGCATAAAAGAACATGTTTTGTGTACTGTATCAGTCAGGGTCTAACCACAAAACTAAAAATCACATTAAGTACAACAGAAGCAATTTAATGCAGGGAATTGTTAGATGGGTGATGGAACAGGTGAGAGAAAAAGAACAAGTAAGCAAACCAGAGATCGACATCAGAAGGAAGACCCTCAATCACTGAAAAAACAAAGGGGCCAGAATTCTCTAGCAGAAGTGAACCACAGACCAATCAAGTGAGAGCTGGAGCCATGGAGGGAACAGAGCTCCTGCAAGAAAAGCAGTGTAAGGCAGAGAAGAAGAGGAAAATATCTTGACCTTCTCAGGCTCCCTTTCAGATTTTCAGCCAGTGAACCAAATCAAACTGGAATCTAGCTGCCATGGGAGCCTGAGAAATTTACTCAACAATAGTCAAGCTCCCTACAACACAGAGCAGAGCAAGGGAAAGGCTCAGAATAGCTCACAGGGCCTCTGGGACTAGAAACAGTACATATACTATGATAAAAGTCCCAGTAAGGTAGAGTGAAGGTCTAAAAGAACTGATCAATCCAAGAGTGAAAGAGAGGAAAGAGCAGTAAATTGCTCATACTAGTATCTCTGAATGGACACAGGAAAGAAGGAAAGAAGGAAGGAAGGAAGGAAGGAAGGAAGGGAAATAAGTCATTTAATCTTGAACCTAATTTTTAAAAAGGCAACGGAGGGCACCTGAATGGCTCAGTCCATTGAGCATTCAACTCTTGATTTCGGCTCAGGTCATGATCTCAGGGTCATGGGATTGAGACCTTTGTCAGGCTTGCTTTTCTCTCTCTCTCTCTCTCTCTCTCTCTCTCTCTCTCTGTCTGTCTCTCTCTCTGTCTCTCTCCCCCCAACTCTGCCCCACTCCCCTGTTTGAGTATGCTCTCTTTCTCTCAAAAATTAAATAAATAAATGAATAAATAAATAGTGCTTACAATTTCATATATATATTCTGTTAGTGAATAAGTAATGTTAGATATTAAGATGTAAATTGCCACAGAGAGAACATTTCCATGAGGGTAACACCTATGGGAATGTCACCATTGGATAGATACTGCTCTCTTACTTAGTGCTCTAGTAATCACACATGAAGACAGAAAAATAAGAGTCCAACTCATAAAAAGGAAACTAAAAAATTTACCCTTTAGGTTCCAGTGTGTCAAGGAATGGTGGTGGTGATTCAGGATCTGTAAAGGAAACTTTCATTCTAACTGTTCATTACAGCATGCTAACCTAAACCCAGAAAGAAATCCAAGCATCAAACCTTTTACATATCGTAATTTATTTCATGCCCAAATCCTGGTGAGAATCAATAAAAGAAAGGAAAGTGTTGGGGGCATGAGCTGTAGAAGAAACTAAATGAGGCAGAGCCCCAAAGCTTCAGAAACCACAGTGGAACAAGACTGTTAAGAGCCTGTGTCTATTCAGCACAAAGCACAATAGCCAAGAAGAAAATAAATTGACAATCAATAATCTTAAATTCTGAAATCACCTGAGAACTTTGAACAATGATATTTATCTTTCCTTTTTAAAGCCATGCACAACAGGTCACAGAGACACGTGGAAACCACAACCTAGGAAATTTTATCTTCCCTGACGACCTCACAAATCTTATTCTGCCTTGTGCCACAGGCATTACTGTGGCCACATGCATCTCTTGATGTGAGAAACATGCCCCTGAAAACACTGGAACTAAAGGTTGCAGTGTACTATAATTCTGTCCGTGTGTTTTTATTTCATTTATGTGTCCCAATATTTCTTTTTCCAAAATATGCCTGTTGAAAACAGAAAGAAACACAAATCAGTACTTTCGATCTCCCAAATCTACTGTTTATGTCCTCCTCTGGTTTTGCCTTCTTGTAGGAAAAAACTTAAAATTCTCAAAAAGATTAATGAATTCACATTGTCAAAAACAGTTTACATGAGACCAGCAGATCTTTCACTAAGAAAAGAAAAGCATTCCAACATTTCATACTAAATCTCTGGATTTCATTATTGCCTTCTTTGTACTCAGCTTGTCTCTCAAAATTGTCAAGAGCCCTAAAGACTTTCTGATGGTCACAAGCACCCATTTAGAAAGCAGTTTTCTTAGTTAGTGGGCAAGAAAATTGTATATTGATATTATAATGGTGTCTGCAAATAAGATAATCCAAGGCTATCACTGTAGGATTAGGAAGGGTGTCAGAGAGATGCCTGCCTTAGATAGACCCTCAATCTTATCCAACATTTGTAGAAGAAAGGATATTTAGGATATTTTTAAAGATGACTTTGCACACCTAAAAGTAGATAAAACAAATAAATGAGAGGGAAACTTTCTCTAAGGAACCTGTTTCTATGAAATGACTCAGAAGTGAGGCTCACTATAGACAAGGTTTTGTTTCAAGATAGGACAACTGCTGTGTACTTAAATTTGGAGGTTGTACAGCTGCTAAACTAATTGACCATTCCAATCTAATTTATCCTAATGTGCTCACCGTGACTCCAACTGCTTGTCAGAGTACTACCATAGGCTTCAAAAATGTCCAAGAGAAAAAGCTGCCAAGATTTCTCAGAGCCCCTTGTGTTCATTTTCACCCAAAGAATTGACCACTTTCTATAGAAACAGAGAATATAGAAAGAAGAAGGTGGAGAAGGATATGGAATGTGAAGAGATCATCTGGTTCAATCCTTCCAACTAGTGAATGTCTGAATCATCCAGAATAAATACCTAGTTTCTTGAAGACCTGAGAGAGGGAAGGGATAGGAGAGAAGGGAAAGATTTATTGAGTGCCTAATAAATGTAATCTCAACATCTACAATGTTTCTTGATACTGAATTCCATCATCCTCACATTAAAAAATTTCTTCAGATTTGAATCTTTCTTCTCTTATTTCTACTATAATTTATTATATTTTTGTTGTCCAGAATTATAGAGGGTAACTATTCAGCAAACCTCCTCAATTTCATATGTTAGTGCAGATGAAGACCAAAATCAAAACACCATTTGTACTTCCCTAAGCCCACAAACCAACCTTGTTATTCTTTACATAACCATTTAATTCTTTTTATTATCTTGTAAGTTTCCATTTTTCCATATCCTTTTTAAAAATAGGAAAATATAATTAATATTACTTCACAGCCTTTTGTCTGTTGTTTTCTTTTCTCTATATAAAATCAGGTAGGCTGATTCCCACAATGGCATCACATTGCTGACTCATTCAGAGTTTACTCATCCAAGCCCCAGGTCCTTTCATTTTGTTCTTATGCACAGATACTTCTTCCTCAAATTGTATTTATAATGTTTACTTTTTTATCCCTAAGTAACTGAGGAAACATATTGTGGTTATAGCCAGGGGATGTTACGAATTAAAGACAACAGGTTTTAGAGAATCACACTGAGAATAGTTCCCTCCAGCACCAAATTTTAAGAACAAGTTTCAAAACTTTTGTAATCAATTTTGATAAATTTGCCCAGCTTTTTTGTTTTAATGTCTCTTTGATAAGGGTAAAATCTTAAGGTGATCAACAAATTATTTCAGCTGATCTTAGTTCCTCAAGAAGATATAACATACAGGCGGAATTGTACTTTAAGGTAGTAAGGATTTGCAAAAATAAATGAATAAATAAAAAGGATTGATTGATAAAAATTTATATCATTAATAACATCTGGAAATTCTATGGAAGCAAATATAAACTTGGTATACAAGAGACAGAAAGCTAGCCCCTCCCAGCCTCTAAGTAGCTTTCAATGCCAACATAGCTGGATGTTTCTATATCTAGAAACGAATAATAAAAGAATTATTATTTAGATCAAAGTTAAATGGATACTCCCTCAGAAGGCAATATGCATTTCGATAAAACTGATCTCCATGGGATATGAACCAATTTGGAAGCATACCCAGTTTTAAAATAAATATAAGAAAGTCATGATTATATTAACTATAAGAGATAGGCATTATTTTTATCTAGTAGGGTTATATCCAGCTTGCATACTGAGACACTGGTTAATTTATTCTCATAAAATCTAAGGATATATACTTTTTCCAGACTGATTGCAATTTATTGGTACTTTATTTAACAAACTGCAGGAACTCAAACTTTACCCTTTCTTTGACCCCACCATTCATTTAGTCTCACAAGCTCAAAATTCCAAATATTCTTTACGTAAACTTTTACTTCATTCCATATGGCCAGTTGTTACTAAGATTTGTCAAAATTGACCTTGAGTGGTTTTGTATTTAATACTTCCTCTTTCATCCAATAACCAATACATGTAGTACCTTCCTAATCTCAATAGTCTCCTGATCATTTTAGCAGTTCTCAGGTGATCTTTTCTCATTAGCCAATCCTATTTTTGCTGCTAAAGTGATATATTAAAAAAACTATAGATTTACCTTCTTGCACAAAATATTTTTTGACTTCTGTATTACTTAGGGCACAGAACTACAAATTACAGAAAACTCAACTGTTTAAGAAAACTTCATACATAATTGTACATACACACTTGGGAGACTAGGAATCATAGTCTCTATCTGCGCAGCCGTGGATAAGCTGAAGCCAGGGTTAAATCTGTCCATCACTGAACAGATAGAAAGACAGTTCCCAGTAACAATTAGCAGTCTGCATAGTCACACACAAAAAAACTTTGGTTTTTTGGTTTTGTTTTGTTTTTTTTTTAATTTTTTTTTTTTTTTTTGAGAGACAGAGAGAGACAGCGCGAGCAGGGGGAGGGTCAGAGAGAGAGAGGGAGACACAGAATCCGAAGACAGGCTCCAGGCTCTGAGCTGTCAGTCAGCACAGAGCCCGACGCGGGGCTCGAACCCACGAACCGTGAGATCATGACCTGAGCCGAAGCCGGACGCTTAACCGACGAGCCACCCAGGCGCCCCTGTTTTGTTTTTTAATGACCCTAGCAATAGTGTTTTTAGATCGAAAGAACTGTAGTATGATTAGTCTAGCACCATTTTTTTGAAAACTATGCTCTACTGAGGCTCTATATTCAGCCAAGATGCCCTTAGGCTGCCTCTGGGGCAAAAAGTGGTTGAGCAATAAGAATTCTGGACCCTTAATTCCTCTTCAACAGGAATAGCATTATATACCCCATCTCTATACCACACAAGTTAATCATAGACATTTTCTCATCCTGGAATAAATATTTTTCTTGACAAGCCCATCTCCATTACTTAAGCAATTTTTTAAAAGTCAGATTATATTGAAAGTAGAAAGCTGAAACTCTTCTCAGATATTGTCCTATAAGATAAAGGAAAACTAAAAAAAAAAATGTTTTGGTGTGTATGCGAGAAAAAATTTTACATTTACAATGTAAGAAGAGAATTTTTCTACTTGGAATATAGAGAGGAATGTGATTTATAGATAGGTACACTGAAATAATAGGGAAGGGCAACTCTGGTCTGAATTTAATGTTAGATCCCACTATTTTTACCTTCCTGACGAGTATTTATGACTTCCTATTAAGTCTTACAGTGCTGTAGGGGACAGGGAATGATATTCTTTGAATTCCCCAAGTCTTCTCCACACCCATCCACTTAATTTTTTTTTTTACCCTTGTCTGCTACATGTTTCTTGGTATTTAGAATCTTAGAAAATAGTCAATAGACAGAAAGCTGACCTCTGACGACTAGCACACAGTTACAATTTCAATTCCAAGTGAACACCCACTCCATCCCTTTAACGGTAATCCTTGCCAAAGCTTTAATACATAGGGTGAAATCTCCCAAGGCTAGAACTTTTTCTTGGCAGAGTAACATCAAGGGGATGGAAAACGCTTTGAAAGAAGGACCTGAGGTTTTTTTTTTTTATTTTTATACATTAAAGCTTTATCTTTGCCAAGTGCTTCTTCAAGGTTCCGCCTGCAATGTCTAAAGGATAGAGTGCCTTGTGAGATTTTGCTACAATGGAATTTGTTAAAGGACTTCATGTGGTTATATCATCAGAGATAGCCTAAAGGCCCTGGCACTCGTATTCCCAACCTGGCTCCAGTAATTTCTGTGCTCCTCTGCTTGTCTTCTCAGAGTTCAGGTATAGAATCTACATTACTATAATAACTTCACCGAGTTTTTTTTCCCTTCAAATTTCACTCTTTCATTTGTGATTATCCTGTTTTTCCATTCTCAAAATTTATATTATTTCTAAGTTTATTTCTTTTGCATTTTATCACAGCACCCATTAAATTCTAGATACATGAAGAAAAATTATAAACAAATCAGCAATTTCTTCCAGCTGTACTGCTCTGCCATACAGAGCAAAACCCTGTGTGAGGATTTTTGGGGCCAAATTCAGCACTTTTTTTTCTATTCTAACCTTTATCTTCTTTGTTCTATTACTTCTCATTTGGGGCTTCTGCAATAATAACTTGTTATTCTACTCCATACAGTTCCCTGTTATTCATTCCTTAACCCTCATCCTCAAACCTGTAACTGGATAGTTTTTTTAATTAAAAATTTGGGTGGATGTTTATTATGTAGTATGACTGATCTAGAACACAAACTGAATCTATTCAGCCCCCTCCAAAGAAAATATTTAATTTTAGTAAATTGTCCATATTTATTAATATTTCTACTCTACCCAAATAGTGAAGAGGTAAAACAATAGCTCTACAAGGCAGGGAGTCTCAAGAATTGAGGAAATTTTGTGAAGGGTAAGTATCTCCAGCTAAACAGTATCAAAGGGGGAAGAGTGCTGGTTTCAAATAACCTACTCTTCAGTAACCCTACATCTTCCTTTTCTGAGTCCCAACCTCTTATCTCTCTCTCATGACTCAAGTGCATAAGGATTAGAACACTTCAGTACCATTTAATTTGTGAAAACTAATTTAACATGTAAATAGAAATTCATAGGGTAAAGATCAAAGATATGAAACTAGTACCAGAAAATATTTTCCTTTATAAAATAAGGCAAATACAGGGAGCTTAGGTGGCTCAGTTGGTTAAGCGTCCAACTTTGGCTCAGGTCATGATCTCACAGTTTATGAGTTCGAGCCGAATTTTGGGCTCTGTGCTGACAGCTCAGAGCCTAGAACCTACTTCAGACTCTGTGTCTCCTTCTTTCTCTGCCCCTTCCCTGTTCTCTCTCTGTTTCTCTCTCAAAAATAAATAAACATTTAAAAATCAATTAATTAATCATTTAAGGCAAATACATTGTATAAAGCAAAACAGAAGTATCCACTACTATTGTAACTAACAACTGTCAAGCATATTAAAATATCAATGGGCAAATTTATCATGTGAACCTATTTGGAAAATTCAGAACATTTGATTTAAGATGATAACATTAGGGGAATCATATATATTGTCCAAGACTGGACACTTGCAAAAGTGAAATAAAGCACTATGAATAATTATGTTGAATGAGAGGTATAAACGGAGACTGTCTCTAAACAAATTGAGTCATAAGATCATTCTAAAAAAATTACAGATAAACTGCATACACTTAGATATACAGCCCATAATTCCATAACTACTTTTCTTTTTTAAGTTTTAGTTTTATTCATTTTGAGAGAGAATAGAGAGCAAGTGGAGGAGTGACAGAAACAGAGGGAGACAGAATCCCAAGCAGATTCTGTGCTGATCCTTAAACCCACAAAACGTGAGATCATGACCTGAGCTGAATCAAGTCGGACCCTTAACCAACTGAGCCACCTTGGTACCCCATAACTACTTTTTAATAAAAATGATGTAAGATCCCCAGATAACATAAACAATGTAGAAAGAAAAATACAGATAAATTACAAGGAAACCAGCTTCTATAAAAAGCATGGAAAAGCAGACAGAAGAACTACCATTATAATTAGGGAACACACAATCAGTATTCTAGATTGGAAAAGACAGTGGACAATTGGAATAAAAGAAGTGTCTTGATTTCTCTTTCAACTGAAAATAAAACTGAATTATAAAATGGAGAGACCTTAAAAAAAATCTCTACTCCAAGTCAGCATGATTAAATTAAAAATAAAAGTATAAGTTGATCATCTAAGAGTATTGGTTATTTATCTGATAGTTTAGTCATTAGCAATCATTAAAACTTCAATAGAATGAACCTTAGGCTGACAGACTCAGAGACACATTAACTATGACATATCTGGTTGACAGTTTACATACTTCCAGGGTATGAGCACGCACATAATTTATCAATAGGCTTAAGGAATTTTTCCTATTAACTAAAAGAGTTGAAATGCATGAAAACAGAAAACACTTCTTATAAATATTTATAACCTAAAACATTTATTCAATGCCTGTTTTCACATGAAAATAGGCTACAATTTGTCCTAAGAACATTATTAACAGCTCCTCCTTGTTCACAAACAACAGCAATGTTCATTTCATCTATAAAAGGGAAGCCAATAAAAGTTGCAAAAAATCACAGTATTCTAGAAGAGAAAAAAATCATAATTGCTTTTATAGCTATAAATATATTAAATTCATCATTAAGAAAACATTCAACTTAAACAACATTGAAATGTTTGGGTCATTAATAACAACAACATTTTTTAATCTAACATACTATGTATAACATTTGCTCTATTTAGAAAGGCTTGTAAAACAAAACTATGATATTCATCTTATTATCATTGGAACAAATTTCAAATACTTAAAATGACAAAGTTATTTCTACTTTAAGACTCTGTTCTTGTTTACATAATGTCACCTGTGCTTAGCAAACTGTAAACAAATATTTCATTTTATAATAAATAAATTCAATTTTATGATGAAAATATTTAAAAATCTATTTAGGATCCCTAACTTTTAACTTAATTTTTAGAACTAAGCAAAGCTACAATGTCCTTTATTTTTGTTTTTGGTGTAAATTCTTTGCAACTAACACTAATATCAGACTTTCCTACATAAAATTAGATTTTTTTCACACAGATACAAACAGAGTTTCTTATTTTTCATTGATATGAGGAACAAAATGTGTTCTATTTTCCCTAGTATATCAACATCAATAAGTCATTACTTCCTTCACCAGAAAAAATTAATACAAATGAATTCATAGAAAATAAGGAAGTGCTATTGAGTTGGATGTTTTTCTTAAAGATCAGTAACTTACCACAAGTTCTGAATGCAGATATTTTTCATCTGAAACCCTATGGTACTGAGAGCAAACAGGTTTTAATGCTAATAAACTTCCCAAGATTTTTTGGTTTTACACAAATAATTGACTTAGGGTCTCATGAAATGATTTTTTTTTCATTTAATTTTGCTTTGTTTTAATTTAAAATCTATCTTTGTTTTGTGGTTCCAAAGCACTGTGACTTCAGGAATGATAAGCTGTCTCCCTCCCCCAGTTTTGGGCCTGTTTAAACCTCCCTCGGTCTCACCAAAGCACTGTGGTTAGAACAGGCATGATTTGGTGGGACCATTAATTTGTTTGAGGCTGTAATTTTTGTTCCAGTAACTAACACTTCATTAAGTTGAAATAGTTTCATTATGAAAGGAAATATTCACAGAGAATTTAACCAATGAATGGAAAATTACTAAGTTTCCAACCAGTTTGATTCAGATGAAATGTAAAGCTTATTAATAAAATTGGTTTATGTTTTGAATTTTTTAAATTTTTTAATCATAGAATGAAGACAAGAGGTATGTGTAAGCTTTCAAGTTCACCACAGAGAAGCAAAAATAGCATATAAAAATACTTAATTACTCTTTTAAAATGTGTCAGCCTCTATTTCACTGAAATTAAATGCAAATATATGTTTTGTTTTCCTTAAAAATATATATGGTATATCCTGGACTTTATACTCTTATTTAAGCACAGAAATGCAGTCTTGTTTCATTTAATTCATTCATTTCATAGCTATTTACTGAGCACCCACTTTGATCAAAGCATTGAACTAGAGCACCGAGGCAGAAAAACCCAACATCTGTCCTTTTCTCAGGAACTAATGTTATAGGCAGTGATACAGAAATTACATAACCAGAGTCAAGTTATTTCAATACAGTCATGATAGGTGGCATGAAGGTGAAGTCCAGGATACTAAGAATGCTTCTTTGAAGAAATATCACTTAAATTCACATCTGAAGAATGAACATACCTGGCTTAGGTACAGGAGGAAGATAGGAAAGATATTCATACAAACAGACACCTGAGGTGGCAAATAGCATGACTCGTTCGAGAAAATGAAAAGAAAAAGGGATGGGAGGCTTCAACATGGAACACGAAGAACCAAGTGGAAAAGAGTGCTGACTCTGGAGTCAGACAGTTTGGATTCAAATCCCACCTCCATTGTCATTTCCACATTATATGATATTGAGAAACTTCAATTTCCTCATCTATAGGATTGATATAATAATAGTGTTGACTCTATAGTTATTACAGATTAAATAGTTAACACACTTAAAATTTTACAGTGGTGCCAAGCACATAGGAAATGCTACAAAAATACTAGCTCTTATTAAGATTGGCATAACTCTAACCAGAGCCTAAATATTATGTTATTTATTGCACTTTTCCTTCTCTGAACATACTGTGTCCTCAGTTATACAGTGGGCCTGGGAACAAGAATTCTTCATATTCCCACTGTCAAAACTGCACAATGTAAAGCAAATGGACATTGTGGCTAAAGAACCAGCATACATTTTCAAAACACCCTTTGCAAAGATCTCTAAAACTAGCCCCAGGAAATTCAGCTTTTCTTGTTGTGGTGCTGGAGGTCATCATCATTTTTTGGCTTAGTTTTGCTTTAACAATGCTAAATTTTTAAGACTGGGGAACATTTAGACTCTTATAGTAAACTTTGTTTTATATATATTTTTAATTTTTTTAACGTTTATTTATTTTTGAGAGAGAGAGACAGAGCATAAGCAGGAGAGGGGCAGAGAGAGCAGAAGACACAGAATCTGAAGCAAGCTCCAGGCTCTGAGCTGTCAGTACAGAACCTGAAGCAGGGCTTGAACTCACGAATCATGAGATCATGACCTGAGGTGAAGTCTGACATTTAATTGACTGAGCCACCCAGGCATTCTCTTTTATATATTTTTTTAAATGCAGCTTTATGGTATAAAAATGGGGTCTATAATATAGAATAATGCCATGTAAACATACTTATATATCTTTGAACCAAACTGTAAATTTCAGCTTTAATGTTGATTTTCAGTTTTTGTTCTTTTCTTGTCCTTCCTTCCGTCCTATTTTTATTCATTCTTTACTATGTAACTAACGTAAGCCATACCTTCTTTATTTCTTTTGAGTCTTGGCCATTCAAATCTAGTTAGATACTTCTTATCTTGTTAGTCAATTATTTTTCCTTTCCTGTTCATCTTTGAAGCCAGTAATATTTAGGCCTCCCAATTGTAAAAGGATTAGCAAAGCCAGTTATTTTAATATCATTTGTTATATATGCAGGAGATGACACCAGCCCTATTCTCTGACCTGAGGTCATAAAGTTCTCACATGTAGCCTATAAATTCAGAATTTACTATAAAGACCAGCAAACCCACTGATAGTGATGTTAATAGTCCAAGTACTTATCTGACATTCCTAGTGCAACAGAAATTCAGACTCTGGATAAATCCCTCTATGCTCTCCTGGAAAGATTCCCAGCTTTACTGATATTCACTCAGGAAGAGATTCAGGATTTTTCTAAATTTATCTGAAAATGAAACTTCTCAGGGGAATGACTATAATCCATTTATAGTCAGGCTCTGCTTGAACATCTATCCTGAAATCTGCCTACAATCATCAAAGACTGAAAGTATTCACTCCTGAAGCCCAATCTAATACTTGCCTTATTTGGTTTTCAAATTCTGTGTTTAGGGCTCTCAAATGGTCATTAAAGGCTGCTAAGACCCATATGCTTCCCCAGCTATCTTATTTCTAAATGTGATGCTTTTATATTATATGTAACATCATGAATTACCTCATTTCTGTTTTCACTTCTATGCTTTTTCCCGATTATAAAATTAATAATCAGATCATTATGAAAAATTAAGCAGAATAACACACATCCATCATCACCCACTTCCCCAAGAAGAATTATTGTATTTCAGCACATTTCTTCTCTAAATTTCTAATGCTATTTAAATAAAAGTATATTCATTTTTTCATGGAGTTAAACTCCATAAATATATTTCTCTATTCAAAATGAAATCTATGAAGAGTCTATATCCTGTCCTTCCCCTAATAGAACACATGAATTTTTCTTGCATCTTTGAAGCATTTTAAAATATAAAGAGGAGCATACATTTTACTGATGTCACCATTTCCAGGGCAATATATTTTTCCAGTTTAAAAGTATAATGAGAAAGTTACACATTAAAATCAACAACCCTCTTCAGACAGTAAGAGAGAAAGATGTCTTAAGTTGAACAAAGACACAAGCTATTACCCTTTCTGGATTTCTGCATTTAGAGAAAAAAACACATAAAAAGAAAGCATTAAGCTCTCCTTGACTTTTTATTTTGCCAAAAAAATTTGCCATCATGGTTAAATTATATTTCATAATTCTGGGGTTTTTAAAGTTAAGTCACACACCAAGTAATTGTGGTTGAATGTGGATCCACCCATTCAGGGTTTTTTGTAAACGCATACAATTATCTAAAGTGCATTAACCACGACTATTTGTTCTGTGAGGAAATAGCATTTTTTTCTGAGTGTCACGTATGAAAATATGATAATATTCAGATAAAGGCTAAAACTGTTGTCTGATTTCTAAAATGTAACAGCAATTTCACCATAAGGGGCCACATCTACAAAAATCAAAGTTAAATGAAGAAGACAGAAAATTTACGTTGGGGTCATTTAGTAGGTTTTGCACTCCACTGGGGTTTATTCATAGAAACAGCATAACTTTGTAGAAACAAGGTCCATAGTCAAGAGATTCTCTTACACTTCCTTTTCTGTTCTTAATCCTAGGTTGACCAGAAGAACAGATAATTGCTAAAGAAATTATTTTCAGTTTTTTTCTTTTTCTTCTGATGTCCACAGATCATGGAAAGGATACACACTGGGATAGAACTGGAATATTACAATTATTCAAATAATATCAAACCTAACAATATTAGGGCCCTGACAGTTACTGATCTACAATCTTCAACATGTTTAAAACCTCGCCCAACTTACATATGAGATTTCTCCTTAACCATCAGGAAAACTAGTCAAAGACTTAATACTTCTCTGCAAGTTTGTTAGAGAAATTGAATTGTCTAACATTCTATCCAGGTTCTAATTCCAGAGTGAAAAAGTGAGGTACTGAGGAAGGTGTGGGATAGATTCACTATTGGTAGGTAGAGACGAAAATTGATTGAAATAAGTCACACTTTGCTTATCTTATTCTTATGGTATTAACATTTTGACCAATCTTGTCTGGATTATCCATCACACACTGCTTCTCCTTCTTCATTTTTTCATCATGTAAAATAATGATCTTCATCTTTTCAGCATGTAGACATGTGGTCTACACACTGGGGTATATGGTTCAAAATCAGTCATTAAAGTCTGGGAAGAAAATAGTAAAACTTCTATTCAATATTAATTTTTATTGAAAAAATAAATTGTCTCAGTAAGATTTACTATGTAGTTTGACTTTGTCATGGGTATATAATGTATAAATGAACATATAATTACGAGGAATATATACTCTATGCATATTTACTATAGAGGCAAAGAACAAGTAAAGTTTCAAAAAATTGTCTCTGCCAACTAACATTGCTATATTAGAGAATGTTCTTGAGAAAGTAAGCAAAAACTCTCCCTATCCCACCCCTGCTTGTCTTTTACAGAAGTAGAGCTATGTTCCCAGAAGACAACTCATAAAATAAGGTATGCTTCTATAAGAAGCTTCTTTATGAGATGGGTTTCTTTATGTCTGAGTGGAGAGTTTTCTGGCTACATTTCTAAAGAGCTTTTATGTTGGTGCAGTCTTCAACATGACCCCACCTTCCAGGCTTTCCATGTTTGTGTAGTTCCCTTCCCCCTTGATTAGGGCTGACCTGTGCAACCCACAGAATACGGAATAAATTACCACATGCAATTTCCAAAACTAGGTTTTAAGAAACATTATGATTTTCACTTTGCATTCTTGGATCACTTACTCTGGGAAAACCAGTTGCCTTGCCACGAATATATTCAAGCAGACCTATGGTGAGGAATAATAACTTCCTAGATTATGTAGCAAGAAACTGAGGCCTCCTGGCAATACTCAACAAGGAATTAAGATTTGTTAGCAACAGCTAGCAAGAAATTGACACTTCCTGCAAACAGCCATGTGAGTGAAACATCTTGGAAGCAAATCTACAGCTTCAGTCAGGTGTTCAGATGATTATAGACCCACCCAACATCTTGACTATAACCTTGGAAAAGACCCTGAGCCAGAAAGATCTAGCTCCACTACTTCCAAATTACTCACCCACAGAAACTCTGACCTAATAAAAGTTTATTGTTTTCAGCTTCTAACTTTTAGGGTAATTTGTTATTCAGCAATATATAATTAATACAATTTTGTTCAATCATCACTATTCTAACAGAGAATATACACACATCCAAACATTGGACCCACCATATTAAAATAATGACAGGGGCACCTGGGTGGCTCAGTCAGCTAAGCATCTGACTTCAACCAAGGTCATGATCTCAGTTTGAGAGTTTGGGCCCCGCATCAGGCTCTCTGCTAACAACTCAGAGCCTGGAGCCTGGTTCAGTTTCTGTGTCCCTCTCCCTCTGCCCCTCCTTTACTCACACTCTGTCTCTCTGTCTCTCAAAAATAAACATTTAAAAAATCAAATAATGATAAAATAAGTCCCCTTCCTTTCATTTGACATTGTAATATTTGTAAAAAGCAGAAAAGGAAAGCTGATGAGTAAGCTTGAGGAAAATGAGTCAATCTTTCTAGTGAAATTTCTATTTCAAATAGAAAATTTCCAAATGTTGCTGAACATTCTAGCCAATTAAATTTTCCCTAATTCTAAAATATCACAGAGATATAACTCTCTGGTCTTCCAATATGTGACAGTGAAAATAATAGAATTTAGTTCCTTCTTCTCTAAGATCTATGTATATTGTTGTCTTTTCATGTTACTTTCTTTTTGAACTTTGAAGAAAAACTGCTTCAATATAGCTACATAACTGCATTAATCCCATATTCTCAACAGCACTTAAATATATACTGTTTAATCTATACTGATCTTTTAATCCCCTCTCAGCAAACTAAATGATTCTTGAAGGAGAACAGATTTTGCTCTTCTTTGTTGTTCCTTGGAGTAACTAGAAATAAGTTTTGCACACAGTAAGGGCTCGATCAATAAATTTGGTTAATAGAAAAAAACAGACTTTGGTAAGAAATTATACTAATATCTAATATAGTCAAATAGAGTAAATTAGCACAGATAAAATTATCCTATGGGTCAAATAATGAACATACCAGCATAATAATGCATCATAAATCTCTTGGTCATGAGCACAGTGGCCTTATACTACACTATCAGTATCAACTCCACCAAATTAAACTTTTATAATCAAAGTTTATAGCTATAATGTAGAGCCAATTGACCTTTAAATAAGAAGAAATTCAAAGATATGTTTGATTTTATTTCATACTACTAAAAATACTGATCATCTAGGATAAGCAGGATTACAAGGCATCTTACTTACATTTGAATTTTGAGTTTATCTGGCCAGGGTTTCTGTAGGAACCCTATAGTGTCCATATGGGACGCTTCAGCTGCCCATTTGACCCACTGATGATTAGGCCAAAAGTTTCCCAATAGGTCCCATCCATTAGCTGACCTGAGACCTATAATGCAGGGAGCAAAGATCAATTGGGCCAATCCAATATTGTGTCATAATTTTGAAATTGTTAAACAATGGGGGCATGCACACTAAATAGTTGTGATTGGGGCACCTGGGTGGCTCAGTTGGTTAGGCGTCTGACTTCAGCTCAGGTCATGATCCACGGTCCGTGTGTTTGAGCCCCGCGTCTGGCTCTGTGCTGACATCTCAGAGCCTGGAGCCTAATTCGGATTCTGTGTCTCCCTCTCTCTCTGCCCCTCCCCTGATCACACTCTGTCTCTCTGTCTCTCAAAAATAAATAAACATTAAAAAAAATTTTTAAAAAGATTAAAAAAAATAGATCTGACTGCCATGCTGGGTCATAGGGAAACTCATGAGAAAGATAGAAAGGAAACTGATAAAGGGAAAACACAAGAGAGTAGACTCAATTAGAAGTGAGGAGAGAGTCCTTGAGACCCCCTGAGAAGTGAGATCACTTCCATTTCACATTCCACACATGTTCCTCTGCATCTTTAAGCTAACTCCCACTCCCTTCTAACCTGAGCAACTCTGAGTGGTTTTTGTTCCTTGCACCATCAAAAACATTGGCTACAACATTCTTTTAGGCTAAATATAGAAGTGAATGGGAATATTAAATCAGTAAAGTACCATCAGTGAAGATGCAGAACTACTTGAGAGGAATAAAAATGAGATAAACCTTAATTTACTCCTCTTCTTTAAGGAAACTTTTTCATGGCAATCTCATTTACCATCACAGATTCAACTACTAGAGAGAGAGATGATTCCCAAATCTAATCTTCGACCCAGAACCTTCCCCTGAGAAATTCAGATTGCTTTCTAGGCCTATCTACCTAAATTTATAATGACATTTTATATGCAACAAGTTAAAATTCAAGACCATCATTTCCGCCTTAGTTAATTCTGCTTCAGTATTTTCTATCTTGAATAACCACCACCATTACTCGAGCTATAATTTAAATTCACCTTTGACATCTTTTACATCTTTTATATTTCACTATTCTCCCTGCCCTTACACACCTATTTTCCAAGGGTTGACAACTTACCTGCTTAACATTCCTCAAACATGCATCTTCTTCTTCATTTCTATCATTACCACACTAGGTCATCATCCCTCCTCTGATGCAGCCAAAACAAAGGTATATATGTTCACATACCTGTGCTTTGGTACATAAGACTAGAAATCAAACTATTAGTCATGGAAACTTGTTCTCCTCTCTAAATTGGAGTAAGGATGGGAGATGACATAAGTGTCATTTTCTCCTCATTGCTGCTTCCAAACCATTTTCTTCTCCTTTCTTTCTAAAATCACCCATTGTTTCCAGCATGATAAATCTCATGTTATTATTTATTCATCTAATTCATCTACCAATCCTCATTTTTGCTATCGATTCACTCCTAAGCCTTTGCCTTAATTTTCTTAGTGATTTTATTGTTTGTGCACTTAACACATCTTCTGTCATGTTTCCTGGTGATTTCAACTTTCACGTGCAAAATCTTCCTAACACCCTGGCATCAACTGGCATTGATTTCCTCTCCTCCAGTGATATTTTCCTCAGCCACACCTCAACCGTACACTACCAAAAAAGGCATGTCCTTCAGTTTCTGAACTGTAACCACCCCTTTCCTTATCATCATCTCTTCTATTTTCCATTCACTCCATCTGGTATCCAATTCTAAAAATCCTTTACCAATACCTGGACCCTCCATTGATCCTAATAATATTTCATGCTTTTCATTCTCCTCTTTTATCTTTACCCAATTTATATTATACTACATATCATTAGAACCACTTTCTTGCACATGCCCTTAATTCTTTGGCCTCTCCCTCCTACCATTTCCCTGGCCTTGAAAGATCTCAAGCCCTGAAGAAATTCAGTTCTTTATATATTCTGTGCTATCCCCAAGTAGATGAATGTGGTGGGGGAAAAGCACACATCCATTAAGCTCAAGTGGGCCCTTAAAATTACATGGAAATTTATTTATTTTCCCCAGTTGATTTATTCTTCTACCCTCCCAGATAACTTTCATACTTTCTCCTGTTTTCTCAAACTTTCAACACATCCTCTCTGCTTGCCACTCTCTGCTAAGAGAACAGAAACAATCAGACAAGAAGCTACATTTGCACATCTACTAACCTGCCTACATCTGAACCCACATACTTTGTCTTTACTCCTTCTAGAATAAATAAAATTGGGGCACCTGGGTGGCTCAGTTGGTTGAGCGTCTGACTTTGGCTCAGGTCATGATCTCATGGTTTGTGGGTTCGAGCCCCACGTCAAGCTCTGTGCTGACAGCTCAGAGCCTGGAGCCTGCTTCAGATTCTGTCTCCCTCTCTCTCTCCCCCTCCCCCATTCATGCTCTGTTTCTCTCTGTCTCAATAATAAATAAACATCAAAAAAATTTAGAATAAATAAAATTATCAGTGTACCACTGATCTCTCCGCTTGAGCACTGGAACCTACCTCCCTGGCTCTAGTCAAGAATATCATTCTAGGGGCACCTGGGTGGCTCAGTCAGTTGACTGACTTAACTCAGGTGGTGATCTCATGGTCTGTGATTTCCAGCCCCACATCAGGCTCTGTGCTGACAGCTTGGATCCTGGAACCTGCTTCAGATTCTGTGTTTCCCTCTCTCTCTCTCTCTCTGCCCCTCTCCCACTCATACTCTGTCTCTCACTCTCAAAAATAAATAAACATTTAAAAAAGAATATCATTCTAGCGATAGTCTCCCTCTTTCTTGTCTTGTCAATTTGTTTTTCTCTATCAGGTAATTCCAACAGATTATAAATATGCTGTAACATACCCCATCTTACAAAACAACTCTCCTTTGGGGTGCACATTACAGCTTTGCTACTGCCCCATGTCCTTACTCATCTCTAATGTCAACCTCTTCAAAAGAGTGGTTTATCATTTCTCATCTCTAGCTCCAACTTTTCTTCCTATTTTCTCTTCAACCTAGTTCAGTAAGGCTTACACCACTACCAGTTCTCCATTTAAATGTCATCAGTGAACTGCACACTGCCAAATCCAGCCATGAGTTTTTAGTTCTTATCTTACATGAGCTATATACAGGATTTATATATTCTCTCCTTCTTGAAATATTTTCTTGCCTTGTTTTTAGGACTCCAGATTGTCTTAGTTTGCTTTCTATCTCTTCAGACTATTTTGTTGGTTTCCATCTACCCTGTTCTCCAAACACCCTACTTTCACTGTCAATTTCTAAACATTGAGTGCCTAAGAATTAGTCTTTGGACTTCTTCTCTACCTACAATTACTCCCCAAGGTAGAATGTCATCCAATATCAAGACTTTATATATCCTTTTACATGCTGATGATCTCTAAGTCTGTAGACTTACACTTACATCCTGAAATCTGGACTTAACTAATCACTGATTTGCTCAACATACTCATAGATATATATTTGGCATCTCAAACCCCAAACCATACACCTAATATCCTCCTACTCCTCAAAAAATACCATTCTATTTGAATTCTTCATCATAATATTAAATAATTTCACCTATTCTGTTTTTTAGATGAAAACACTGAAAATATTTATTATCTTCTCTCATTCTCTCACATATACATCCACATTATCTACAAATTCTGTTAGTGAAAAACCCAAAATATATTTGAAATATGACCAGTCTCCTATAGTGTTCTTAGCTCTTCCTTTGCTACTCACAATTTACTCCCTACTGATTAACCAGAAACAACCTTAAAAAAATTAAATTATAACTTTTCTACTCCAAACCTTTTGAGGGCCTCTCACTTTACCAGGAGTTAAACCAGAAGCTTTATAGTGGCCTGCAAGGCCCACCATGATTAATGCTGCCTCCCTCTATGACCACTATATAGTCATAATTATTGTCCAATCTATGACCTCTCTGACTTCTAAATATGCCAAACACACACTTGCTGTTCCTCTGCCCATACAGAACTTCCTTTAGATATGTATATTGTTCACCTACTCTCTTTCTTATAGTCTCTGCTCAAATATCTATAGATAGGACCTTCCCTGACCAGCTTACCTAAAATAGCAAACTTTGATTTAGGCAGACCTCATCCCGCTTATTCTTCTTTATTTCTCTCCATAGAACGTACAAGAATCTAACACAGTATATGTTTTTATTTGACCATTTTCTAACTCCTTCAAATCAAATACATATTTCAAAAGGACAGGAAATTTATTTGGTAATGGCTGCCTTTAATACCTATTTAATATCTCACATATTAAGCAATGAATATTTATTGAATTGAATGATGAGTCAATAAATGGATTCAAGAGAAGCATAATTCAAACACTGGTATCTAAAAGACATTTTGCCTGTGGACTTTACAACATTTTAGTGCAGTAAAATTTCAAAATTTATCTAAAGTAAATACAATAAAAGTTTTCATACAATTTCTTATCGAGTCTTTCAACATGGACCAATAGCCTAAATAACAATAATTTCACAAGAGGCTAATCAAATGTAGCCTACATACACAGCTTTCTGATAATCTGGCTTAATTTAAAGACTAACTCTGAGTTTCCAGACAAATAAAAGGAAATTTTTCAGGATCACAATTTATTCCAAATAAATTTGGGGGAAGTATTAGTTATGAGATTAAATATACAATATTTTCTGACAGGAACATAAGGGCGTAACAATCTGCTACACCCACCAGCCAGTACAAACAAGGATTTCCCTTCTTGTGTGGAAGTTGAGAAACTTTAAAACATTCAATGTATAAATAAAAGACCAAACCATTTTTGCCCAGATTTGATCTAAGGGAACATCCATGGATAAGGCCAAAATTTCCCAAACAAGTATTGTGAATTTACTCCACTACACATGGATTTTCTAATCCTTAAAATTCCACATTATGAAAAAAACACAAAGAGGGGCATTTAGGTGGCTCGGTTGAGTGTCCAACTTCTGCCCAGGTCATGATCTCGCAGTTCATGAGTTCGAGCCCCATGTCCAGCTCTGTGCTTTAAAGAAAAAACACAAAGATTTTAACGTGAAAAAAATTTTTCAAGATTTTTTTAATGTTTATTTGAGAGAGAGAGAGAAAGAAAGAGAGAGAGAGAGAACATGAGCAGGGGAGGGGCAGGAGGTGGGGACAGAGCATCTGAAGTGAGCTTTGTGCTGACAGCAGAGAGCCTGATGTAAGGCTTGAACTCACAAGCTGTGAGATCAAGACCTGAGCCAAAGTCAGATGCTTAGCCAACTGAGCCACCCAAAGCCTCAAAAAAATTTTTAAATGTTTATTTATTTGTTTTGAGAGAGAGAGAGAGAGAGAGAGAAAGAGAACACAAACTGGGGAGGAACAGAGAGAAAGTGAGAGAGAGAATCCCAAGCAAGCTCCATGCTGTCAGTGCAAAGCCCAAAGTGGGACTCGACCTCAGGAACCATGAGATCATGACCTGAGCCAAAATCAAGTTCCGATGCTCAACTGATTGAGCCAGCCAGGAGCCCCAACATGAAAAAAAATTTTAAAGACAGTATTACACAATATCAACATGGACCATTAAGAAAAATGAACAAAATGACTCCACAAACATGTGACTCTATGTTAAAACGTTGGCAAAATAAGCCTTTCTTTGAGTTGTTCTCTCAAGATTATGAGATATGAAATGATTCAGAGACAGAGAACCTCTATCAAGTAGTATGAGATGAGTCTGGGCAAGTTATACTATTCGTCAAACTAGTTATTTTCTTACCAGAACCATCTCTTTAAGAGCTCTCCTTTTTTTTTTTTTAATGAATTTTTTTTATTATTGAGGGGGACAGAGAGAGAGAGAGAGAGAGGAGAGTGAGTGGGCGGGGGGGAGCAGAGAGAGAGGGAGACACAAAATGCGAAACAGGCCCCAGGCTCTGAGCTGTCAGCACAGAGCCTGATGCGGGGCTCAAACCCACAAGCTGTGAGATCATGACCTGAGCCAAAGTCAGCCACTTAACCAACTGAGCCACCCAGGCGCCCTGAGCTCTCCTTTTTCTGGAAAAGAAAACCATATCTTCTATACATGGACACACCAGCACATATAAATTATATAATAAGCAAGTAAAATCTTTATCTATAAAATAGGATAAGGGGCCTGGGTGGCTCAGCAGTTAAGTTTCCAACTCTTGAGTTTGGCTCAGGTCATGATTTCAAGATCATGAGTCCCAGGTTGGGCTCTGTGCTGGGCATAGAGCCTGTATAAGATTCTCTCTCTCTGCCTCTCCCGGGTTCATGCTCTCTCACCCTCTCCCTCTCTCAAAAACAAAAACAAAACACAACTAGGATAAATAAGGTCATATTAAAAGAAAGAAAGAAAAGCCCAAGTATGACTTTATTATTTTACCTTGACTCAAAGTATGTTAACCTCTATAGAGGGTTTACTAAATACCTGGTATTATATCAAGTAGTTTTCAAAGAAATTCTATTTTAATCTAATTAAAGAGCTCATTGACAGATGAGATTACAGAGGCTCAGAGGTTTTATGTAAATTGCCCCAGATTACATTGTTAATAAATGGAAGAACCAGTACCTAAACTCACAATGACAACTTCTGGAGCTGGGGCTTTTAAGCAAGGCAGTGTGTAGTCTCTACCCTGAGATGACTGTAGATGTGGATATCCTCACAGCAATTAAATGAAACTGTAAGAAAGCAAAAAAAAAAAAAAAAAAAACAATCCAGAAGCTATAAGGAAATTGTATCATAACCTAAACATGAGGAGAGAAAACAGGATGAAACCCAGAGGCAAGCTTAGAGGTAGCAATGATTGAATAATGTCCTCTGAAGGGCAGCAATAATGCTGATTTATTAGTTCTGACACTGTCACCTTATCCCAGAGATGGTCAAGAAAATCTGTTTTGGGAACAAAGAATAGAAAGAGAAAACCCATTTGGGAAACAAAGGGGAAAAACAATAGAAAGAGGTCCAGAGATAGTTTCTCAGAGGAATTGATCCTTGAAGGGTAAGAAACATTGCCAGCAAGTCAAGAGAAGGAAGGACATTCCAAAGAAAGAAGAAAACAGAGGCAAATGCGGGGCTTGATGAAGGAAAAAACATAGCAACTTCAGGGAATAGTGAGTAGGGATGGCTACAGAGGTAAGGATTTGTTGAAAGAAGTAATACCAAATAGGAGACTAGTTGAGCTGCTAAAAATAATGTTTCCACATTTCTAAATTTACATTTATAAGTTTCTCTCTGTAGATAACATGTTGTATACCTAACCCTAGATATAAAATATAAAAATTCTGAAATTTGTCTAAAAGGCAGAGAATCTCTAAGAATATGCAAACCACCTGATGCTGGACAGGTTCCGGGAGAACTTAAAAGTGATCCATGTGATTGACATGATGAAGATAAAAACAGAACTGGAAAAGGCAGAAAAGAAATTGGATAAGAGAAAAACGGAAATGATCCTAGAAGGCCTATCATTTTCTTGGCCTAAAGGAGAAGAGCATGATTGAAAAATCTGGAATTAAGCAAAGTTTATTTTTATTCTTTATTTTTATGAGATCTGGATAAAAACTAAATGATTCTGTCTGGTGACACATGTTTTTAAATCATGAATTGTGGTCAATCTTTTCTAACCTTAAATCTGTAAGTCTTTTGAAATTTACCATTAATGGCATTAGTTTAGCTAATGCTGTGAAACTGTCATGACCTAGGGGGGCCAGCACATATCAGGTTGGAGCCTCAGTGCTGTGGGCTGATGTAGAAGAGCAAATAACCCACACAAGAAAAGTTCTTACCAACCCAGAAGGGTTTTGTTCACAAAACGACAGCTTTGTCTGTCAAAATCTGGCTTCATTCGAGCTAATATTAATAGCCAAGGCTTTCAATCTATTGTTGTCAGTATAGTATCAAGACTTTCCAGTCTATTCTACTAACTAAGGGCAGCTGCTTACATGGACTGAACAATTATGTTTTGATTGGCAGAAAGAAAACATTTGTCATCCTGGGAGAACTGTACCTGTATCAATGCTGCTGTTTCTAATCATTTCCATTGATTTTTTCAAGATACCCTGCTCAGTTTAGAATGACCTAAAGAAATCAGTAAAACTGAGCCTGCAGAGGACAAAAAGCTCTGAACACAATGAAAGCAGTATCTGACAACAGTTACTTCTTGGCTTTTTTCTTGTTATTTAATTCTTACTCTATTACTATCTTTTTGAACATTACTAGCATCTGCAGCTAAATGGTAAGTTTTCAAGGAAGAAGATCTCCACTCACAGGTTATCATATTTATTTCACTGAACCTAGCCCTTAATAGGTGCTCGACTTATGCTGATTCACTCTGTAAACATAAAGCCTCCAAAGTATGAAAGAAAGAAAGTTTAAAGAGTGACATCAGCAAGATGGCAGGATAGGAAGCCCCAGGCCCTCCTTGTCCCACAGAAACGCCAGTTCAATGGCAATACATGAACCAACTCTTCCTATGAGAAATCCAGAAACCAAGAGCACCCTGCACCCCAGGCGAGTGTGAGACCAGCTACATTGAAGCAGGTAGGAAAACTTTTGGAACTCCCTCTCTTTTATATTTTTTTAAAAGATTTTTTTTTAAATTTTTAAGTAGTCTTCACACCCAACATGGGGCTCTAACTCACAACCCTGAGTCAAGAGTCACATGCTCTAACTCATGAAGCCAGCCAGGTGTCTGGGCAAGTTTCTCACCATAGTCGCTCCACCCAACACAAGGGCTGTGATCAGAAGGAAACTCCAAGCTCCTAGCTTTGAGGGCAAGAAGCTGACTGGGGAACGAGGGCTGCCCAAAGGATTGTCTTCTGTCTCACTGTGTCAGAGTGATGTCAGGGCCCAGCATAATCTAGATGTCAGGGGGCCATTGAGAACAATAACAACAAAAAGGTGGGTAGCATTCTGCTGCTTCATGGTAGAGTAGACAAAGGCTGATATAGATAAGTGACCTCTTCCTTAGGGAAAAAAGATGAGGGGAGCATGTGTTCAGAGTTCCAGGCCTGAGGGACCAATTTCTGTCTAGCCCAGTTTGGGGAACTGATGTGACCTGACATAATCTAAATGCCTAGAGATTGTTGAGAACAAAAAAGGGGGGCGGGGGGGAAATATTGCCAGTTCAAGGCCCTGTGGTATAGCAGACAGACACCAGAGGGAGCAAGAGATTACAAACTCCTAAAGAAAAAAGAAACCAGCATATCCCTTTAATTAGAAATCTTAACAAAGACGTGTTTTGTGTACATTCGTAATTAGAGACACATCCACAGAAAAGGTTTGGGAGGCCCCAAGAATCTCTCTAGCTGGACTAACTGATGAAAGTCCTTCCCTCTATGGAGCCAGGCCATAAAGACCAGGAAAGGTAGCTGCTTTTTGGAATGCATGGATACCAACGCGAAGTTACAAGGAATGTGACAAATCAAGGGATAAGGGCCCAATCAAAGGAACAAAATAAATTTCTAAAAAATGGACACAAAAAAAACAAATTAATATGAATTACCTGACAAAAACTCCAAATAACTGCTATGAAAATGGTTAAGCTAAGAAAAATGATATGTGAATAAAAGAAAAATTTCAACAAAGAGACAGAAAACATCAGCACAACCAAGAAAATTTTGGAGCTAAGGAATGCAATTAGTAAAGTGAAAAATTTGTTCAATGGGATGATATATTCCAAGTGCTGGGGGAAAAACAAAAAACAAAAAACAAAAAACCTGCCAACCAAGAATACTGTATCCAGCATAAATGTCTTTCAAAAATGAAGGAGAGAGAGATTTTCCTGGATGAACAAAAATTGATGGATTTCATCACCATTAGACCTGCCTTACAAGAAATGCTAAAGGGAGCCCTTGAAGATTAAATGAAAAGACACTAAACAGCAACACAAAAGCATATGAAAGTATAATGCTTGTTATTAAAGGTAAATATGTACAAATAAATATAGATACTGTAATGGAAGAAATAGAAACACAATAATAGTAGGAGATTTCAATACTCCACTTTCAATAATAGGTAGTTCTATCCATTTCAGATAGTAAATCAATAAGGAAAGGAAACAGAGAATTTGAACAACATCACAAGCCAAATGAACCTAACAGACACATATAGGACAATCCACACAACAGCAGCAGAATACATATTTTTCTCAAGTGCACATGGAACATTATCCAGGATAGATCATATGTTAGGCCATAAAACAAGTTTTAATAAATTTAACAAGATTAAAATAATACCAAGTGTCTTTTCTGACTACAATGGAATAAAACTTGACATCAAAACCAGAAGAAAAACTGAAAAATTTACAAATATGTGGAAATTACATACTCTTGAACAACAAATGAGTCAAAGAAGAAATGAAAGAGAAATTAGAAAATTTATTGAGACAAATAAAAACACAACATAACAAAATTTATGATATTCAGCAAAAGTACTAAGATGGAAGTTTACAACCATAAATACCTACATTACAAAAACAAACATCTCAAACAACCTAACACTACACCTTAAAGAAAATTAAAAAAAAAAGAATTTAAGATCATAGCAAAAAGAACGAAATAATAAATATCAAAGCAGAAATAAATTAAATAGAGAACAGACAAACAATTTAAAAGTCAACAAAACTGAGCTGTTTTTTAAAAGTTCAACAAAGTTAACAAACTTTAGCTAGACTAAGGAAAAAAGGGAGAAAACTCAATAAAATCAGAAATGAAACAGGACACATTATAACTAATGCTAGAGAAATAAAAAGTACTATAAGAGACTACAATGAACAGTTTTATGCCAATAATCTGGATAACCTAGAAGAAGAATGGATAAATTGTTAAAAACATACAAGCTACCAAGACTGTGTCCTGAGGAATTAGAAAATCTGAACAGGTCTGTAACTAGTAAGGAGACTGAATCAGTAATCAAAAACCTCCCCAAAAAGAAAAGCCTAGGACCACATGTCTTTACTCGTGTACTCTACCAAACATATAAAGAAGTAATCCTTCTCAAACTTTTCCCAAAAAAAACAGAAGCGGAAGTACTTCCAAACTCATTTTACAAGGCCAGCACTATTACCCTGATACCAAAGCCAGAAAAAGACACTTCAAGAAAACTACAGACCAATATCTATGATAAAGAGAGATACAAAAATCTCAACAAAATATTAGCAAACCAAATTCAACAACAGATTAAGAAGATTACACATCATGACTCAGTGGAATTTATCCCTAAGCTGCAAGGATAATTCACCATATGAAAATCAATCAGTGTGGCACACCACATTAAGAGAAAAAAGGGGGAAAAAATCACATGATCATCTCAATTAATGCAGAGAAATAATTTGACAAAATACAACACCATTCAGGATAAAAATATTCAATAAACTAGGAACATAAATTACTTCAACATAATAAAGGATATACACAAAACCCTAAGTGAATATCATACACAATGTTGAAAACCTTAGTGTTCCTCTAAGATCAGGAACAAGACAAGGATGCCTCTCATCACTTTTATTCAACATAGTATTGAAAATACTAGCCAGAGAAATAAGTCAAGAAAAAGAAATAGAAGGCAACCAAATCAGAAAGGAAGTACAATCATCATTATTCACAGATGACATGATCAAATATGTAGAAAACTCCAAAGATTTCACAAACTATTAGAATCAATAAATAAATTCAGTAAAGTTGCAGGATATAAAACAACACACAAAAATGAATTATATTTTCATATATTAAAAACAAATAATCCAAAAGGATAATAAGAAAACAATATCAGAAAAAATAAAATTATTAGGAACAAACTTAAATAAGGAAGCAAAAGACTTGCATACTGAAAACTAGAAAAGAGTGCTCTAAGAAGTTAAGATATAAATAATAGAAAGACATTTGTGTTCATGAATTGGAAGACATAATATTATTTAAATGTATACACTATCTAAAATAATCTACAGACTCAATGCAATACTTATCAAATCTCAATGCCATTTTTTACAGAAATAGGAAAAGTAGTCCTAAAATTCATATGGAAGACCCAAAAGACAAAAGACCCAGACAAAAGACCCAGAATACCCAAGACAATCTTGAGAAAGAAGAACAAAGTTGAAAACCTCTAGTCCCTGATTCAAAATATATTGTAAAGCTATAATAATCAAAACAGTATGGTACTAGCATAAGGATGGACATATAGACCAACAGAACAGAGAGAGTAATAACTCTCTCTATATATGATTAACTGACCTTCAACAAGGGTGCCAAGAATACTAATGGGAAAAGGATAATCTTTGTTTTTTTGTAATTTTCTTAAATATGTATTTATTTTTGAGAGAGAGAGAGAGAGAGAGAAAGAACGAGCAAGGGAGGGGCAGAGAGACGGAGACACAGAATCCAAAGCAGGCTCCAGGGTCCAAGCTGTCAGCACAGAGCCCAACTTGGGGCTTCGAATCAACAAACTGCAAGATCACGACCTGAGCCAAAATTGAGAGTCGGACGCTTAACCCACTGAACCACCCAGGCGCCCCTAATTTTTTAATAAATACTGTTGGGAGAATTGGATATTTACATGCAAATTAATGAAAGAGGTTACATCCCTCAGAAAAATCAACACCAAACAAATTAAAGACTTAAACATGACACCTGAAACTCAAAGTCTTAAAACATAGGGAGAAAGCTTGATAACGATGATTTTGGCAGGGATTTGTTGGATAGGACACCAAAAACCACAGGCAACAAAAGCAGAAATAGACAAGTGGGATTACATTAAACTAAAACAAGCAAACACAGAAGTAAAAAGCAAAAACAACTGCATAGCAAAAGATAAAAAACAAAAGAGTGAAAAGTCGACCTATGTAATGGGAGAAAATACTTACAAACCACATATCTGATAAAGAATTTATGTTAAATATATATAACTCCTATAACTCAGTAGAAAACAACGATCCAAATGAAAAAATGGGCAAAAGATTTGAATAGACATTTCTCAAAAAAAAGATATACAAATGGCCAACAGGTATATGAAAAGATGATCAACCATCACTAACCATCAGAAAAATACAAATCATAAACATAATGAGATACCATCTCACACCTGCTAGGATGGCTATTTAAAAAAGAAAAGAAAATAAGTATTAGTGAGGATGTGGAAAAAAATGAAAACTTTAAACACTGTTGATGGAAATTAAAATGGTGACGCCACTGTAAATAATAATATGGAGGTTCCTAAAACACTAAAATTTAGACTACTATATGATCCAGCAATCCCATTTCTTCGTATTTATCCAAAAGACTTTAAAGCAGGATCTCAAAGTTATATTTGCATTAGCATGTTTATTGCAATATAATTCACAGCAGCCAAGAGGTGAAAAACAACGTAATTGTCTACGAACAGATGAATGGATAAAGAAAATGCAGTATATACATACAATGGAATGTTATGCAGCCATATAAAATAAGTAAATCCTGTGATATGCTACAACACTGATGAGCCTTGAGGATATTATAGTAAGTAAAATAAACCAGTCAAAGAAGCACAAATACTGCATGATCCCACTCACATGAGGTATTTAAAGTAGTCAAACTCATTTAACCAGAAAGATGGTTGTCAGGAGCTGAAAGGAAGAGAAAATGGGGAATTACTGTTTAATGCATATAAAGTTTCAGTCAGGCAAGATGACTCTCTCTAGAAAGAGACTCTCCTAAATTTTAGGACTCTCCTAAAATTAAATGAAATTTAGACAAATAATAAACTATATAAAATTTTTAATTATGTTCAGGGAAATAGTTATCTGAAAATGCAGTTCAGGTGAAACACATATAATTTCAAGAATTATTTCAAAAAATTAGCAGAAAATAACCTCAGATGAAATTAGCTGAAATGACAAACTTTTCCCTAAACATCTGAAGTTGACATCACAAAAGATAATGTACTCTCAAAAATCAAACAAACAAACAAACAAAAAATCTCCTGATGAACTTGACCTATGTGTAGTTCAGTAATTTTTATTACAAGGTCACTTAGACAAGTTGAATAAAAAGCCAGGAAGAATAATACTGACACAGAGATGAAATAAGGAAGGAAACTTTCCAGCACTTGAAAAGTTTTATGCTCAAAAGTGCTGATGACACAGCAGGAATTAAGCCTTTATCCCTGAAGCTAGGTCTGGTTAATATTTCATGGAGTCACCTCTCTTCAGAAGCAACCAAATTAATTCAGTGGCTACACTGAGATCTGAGAGCACACAGCTTCCTCACATACACACTTTACAGAGGCCCAGCTTCCTGTGAAAGCTGCTGGAGCTCTGTCAACACAAGGGAGTCGCCCAGTGGAAGATCCTGTAATGCCATGCTGGTAGCAAACAAAAGCAGGGAACATACTTTGTAGAACAGCCCCAGGAAAACTAATACAACCAACATATACCCCTGATTCCTGTCAATCACTGAATTTCAACACCAATCTATCTATCTATATATCTCCAGCAGATCTCCCTTCCAAATGAAATTCTATTTGAAAATCCAATATATAAAACCGGAAAAAGTGGATTTAATCAGATTGAAATGAGATGGGGAATTCAGAGCTCTGCTTATCCTCCTTGGTTTCCCTGTACCCATAGTGTCTCCTATATTTTTGCTGAACTCCGGGGCTTTGCAGAACACAGTTTGAAATAATAATAGAAGCAAACCATTTCTATGAAGCTTTCAATTTTTGTATTTTTTTAAGACTAAGAATAAAGATCATTAAATATTTTCATATAAATGAAACTAATCCTAGACAATGTTCACCAAAAAAAAAAATATTAAGCAAAGATATCCTTCCTGGTTGTCAGTCTACTTGCTAGGTAGCTGACCCAGAGAAGCTGTGGAGTACAATAGGAAAATTGATTTAGCTATTTAAATTTATTCAAGAAATATTTCACAGCATCTCTAATCCACCAGGCATGGACAGATCCTAGGGATATAAAGACAACTGATGGGGCCCAGAGTTCAAAAGCTTTCATGTACATAATTAGGTCACATTTATTTAACACTACTCCATAAATCTCAACATTTTAAGACCCATCAGCCTGATTGGAAGAAGCCAACTCTTTCTTCAGGGTCTCCTCCCAAATACTTCTGCAAATCCCTCAGGATAATTCATGTGTCTACCAAGAATATCTGGTTATCTCTTCCTGCCAGTAGGCTGGGAACTCACATACACTCCTCAAGGCTCCACATCACAAAAGTGGCAACCTCAGTAACCCTCTGAAAATGCTGCTATTGATTCACCCCTCTCCACCTGCCTTAACTCAAGCATGGCCTATGATGTTGCTAGGGAAAGAAGAAACCTTCCATTGCCAAGTTACCCATTCTCTTTGCCCACTATATCCTCAGAAACATGAGTTTAACCTGATTTATAGGGAACTCTGAAAATGGCTCCATGAGGACCTTGTAATTTGAGGGTAGGAGTCAGTTTTCAGAACATCCCGTAGTAACCTGGGTGTTAAGTTTATAGACGATATGGAAACATTTTAAAGTATTAAATATTAGCCCTCCCTTGTTGATGGGAGGGAAAAAAAGCATATGGAAGATTTATCAGTGAGGTTTTTATCTGAAGCCTAATTAGAAAAGATACTCATAACAAGCAAATTAGGAATTTCCATACTTCGTTCAGGGCAGGCAGTTACTATTTACAGATTTATATAATATCCTAGAACTACTTGGAAAAGTGTCAAAATGTCTACCCAACTCTTCAAAATCACTTTATACTCAAAAAGTGAAGGCTCATTCAATTTTATAATATAATAAAAGTGCATATTTTTCTTTTAATTGTATTTCTTCCTGTAAAAATGTTCAGTCAGTGTATTCTAAATGAAGCCATATACTTAGAGTATAGGAGTAATGGGGCCTAAATGAATCACAGGGCCTGGCCCCCAAAGCTAGGACTTTCAAAGAGAAGAATGTTAATTCATCCACAGGGAGAGTAAATAACAGAGGCAGAATTACATGATCAATTAATTTTATTTCCTTGGTACTATAATGCCAGGGAGGGTGCACCAGGATGGATGGCAAGTGTGGTTATAAAGGTAGACTGAATTTGTCAGAAAAGACCCAGTGGGAAGATGAAGGAAGGGAGTTCAGTAATGTTTTAAGCAATTATGAAGCAGGATCAAGAGGCTAAGAATGTCATTCTAAACGCAAAGAATCAACTGCAAAGAGGAAACACTACATTATTATGAAATGCATGAGAAAGAAACAAACCAAAATTCTGGGTGGCTGGCTCAAGCGCTATTTAAAATGAAGTACAAAAGAAAAATGAAAGGATTTTAGAGGGTATAACCTCTAAAAGAGATTTACAAAATAATCTAAAAAAATGATTGAGAAATATTGTTCCTCTTATACTGACATACATATAATATGATATCATGATATTTACTAAATAAAAGATGACTTGTCAACTTGGAAAGAAAACTATAAAAGAACTGAAATTGTTTAATAAAGTTTAAAGAAAAGACATGTTAAATGCAAGTTGGGCTTCAAAGAAATAAGAGAGACAATAGTAGCAAAGATGTGCTACTAATAAATTCTGGCATTAGGAAACACATAAGTGAAAAGTGAGTAAAAACCGTAGAACTCACTTTTTAAAAATGACTTGATTTGAAAAAACTTAAACTGCAATTATGGAAAATTCAGGTGCTGAATACAAAAGCCTGCACAGCACATCTGAAAGTCCTTAGTTCCCATCTGGAATTGCAGGTCTAGATTTTTTTTTCTTTCACAAGCTTACAGATGTTGCCAGTTTTGATATACAATTGATTAAAGTTTTAAAATACTTATGAGTTAGAAATTTGGGGTTAACCATCTAATGAAATTGCATGAATTAACAAAATACAGTAATTAAAACTCAATCAAATACAAAGAAGTGTGGTTTTATTTCTTACTAAACCTCAGACTTGGGACATAAAGTAACTGTTTCTGAGGACGCTTTTTCCTAAATGTTCTAGGATCATTTACAGCAAAGAAATAATAACGCCATAATTAAATAAATTCAAAACATACTTAAGGGGACAGCTTATATAGAACAGAGAGCAGCATAAACATACTATCCACTTACAAGATAGGAAACATCTGATACCTTCTTCGTGGCTTGGGCTAGAGCCTCACTTTGATGATCTACAACAAGTATCTATGTGTAGAGACATCGCTTTACCTATAGCACTAAAACCCCAGTTAAAATTTTCCTCACTAGTATGCTGTTACTCGTATACTATTAAGAGTAAGGGCTTTAGTAACTGAATACAAGATCTTCCTTAAATAAAAACTCTAAGAGACAAGACTTTGTGCTTTTTGTTAACTACACAGTACATAAAAGAATGACTGGCATATAGTCGGCATATAAATATTTAATAAATATTTAAATACATAATGCATGGAAACAGAAAAGAACTCCTATTCAGGTCTCCTTCAATCTAAAAAAATAAGCCTAACGGTGACTCTATATGTTATCCACAACTTTATCTATATTTTCTAATTACTGTATTTATATTCTCAGTCTGAGTCACCTCTTAGAGAAGTTTCCTGTTTCACAACTGTTTCCTTTCATTATTCTAACTGTGTATGTTTTGTGCAACAAGAGGTACCTTTCCTGCAAGAATCTCAGGAGTGACACAGAATGAAGGATGATCAGCAATCACAGTTTCCCCCATTCTTTAAAATCCCTGGAGTTCTCTTCCAATTTCTCCACTAACTTCTTAGCTATTACCACTCCACCAAGAGTCACTAGGGATGCACTAACTCCCACTTTCTTCTGCATCAACTGGAACTAATTCTTTCCCAGGTGATTGTAGTATACCCCACCCCAGAACCTCTGCAGAAGACCCAAGGATTTCATTTTTTCACCCCAAGTGATTACGTTGTGCATCCAAGGTTGCAAACCACTACTTCACTTGACTAGTGTTTCTCAAACTTTAGTGTACATGTGAATTACCAGGAAGCTTATTAAACCACAAATGCTGATCCAGGAGTCCTGAGTTAGGGATCTGAGATTCTGCATTTCAAACAAGCTCCCAGGTGATGCTGCTGCTGCTACAGGCCATACTTAAGAGTAGCAAAGTGCCCTTTAAACTTCTTGGAGGAGGGGAAATCCTTTTTTCCTCCCCATTTCTGTGGTACACAGAGGTAGTGACCAGTTCACCATTTTTTAAAAATCTTACACTCTTCCTAAGCCCTCTTTGCTGCTTTTGTCTCAATAGATCCTGATAATCCGTTCATTTTGGCATTTTGCTCTTGGAAAAACTACTTTCACTTCTCTGAGGGAAGGAACAGGATTATATTCCCAGAAAAACTCTCCCAGAAGATGAGAGAAAATATTTTGTGTTTAGCAAATGCATGGAATAAAATCAAGACAGTTAAGTTTCCATGTTAAGGCAATCTCAAAGCCTCTACCCAGCTGCAGTTTGTAAATTTGAAGGTCCTATTCTATGTCCTATAAGATACAGTCATGAAAAGAATTTGTCATTAAAGAGGGGGGGCTTATAAGAATAAATAATGTGAGTTTTAAAGAAAGTACACTCTCTCTGATAAAACATCCTTCTCTCTTGATCTCTGCATTGCTCTCCTACTATAATCATTTTAAAGTACCTGTATAATAGTATTTCTCAATTTCTAAGGCACTTTTTAAAAGTAGCAAAGCCAAAATCCAAACCCAACAAAATTAATTAAAATTTTATATAAAAATAAAATTTAAAATAATAAAATAAAATTTAAAAAGCAGCAATGCCAAGACCCCAACTAGAACAACTGATTCAGTCCCCTGAGATGAGGTCTGACCATCCATGATTTCTTTAACTCCCATCTCATGCACATACAGCGGGTTACAAACCATTGATATGGATGGAGAAGAAAGCTACACTAAAGACTTTTGGGCCCCCTACATTTCGAGGCCTACAAAAGGAGGCCTCCAATGGAAACTGAAGAGTAAACAAAGTGCAAAAGATTTTGAAAGTGCTTTTATAAAACTCAGCATTCAATCATAAATTTAAAAAGAATTTAGTAAACAAAAAATGAAAAAGAACATTCTCTGACCTGATAAAATAGTCCACCAAAACCTACAGCAAATATCATATCAAATAATGGAACTTTGTAAGTATAACTTTTAAAATAAAGTATAATTTAAGGATGACCCTATCGCTGATATTAACACTATGCTGAAGGTCCTAGGTAAAGGGTAAAGGAAGAAAGAGAAAGAAGGTATATTTAGAAAAATAATTTTAAAAACTCCTATTATATGCAGACAATATAATGATGCTCATGAAAATCTAGAGAGAAAATTTTAGATCCAATAAGATACTTCAGAACAGTTTTTTAATATAAGAGCAACATTTTTTTTAAATCATTAACATTACTATTCAACAGCTATAACAGTAACTGTAAAATTTTTCAAAAATTTGAAAAATTACTATTAATAAAAACATGATAAATTGTAGTATTATATAATGGAATACAGTTTAGCATTATAAACAATAAATTATTGCTATATATGTCAACATGGATAAATCATAAAAATATAATTTTGGAAAGTTTCATAAACCATTCCAAAGGATACCATTTATTAATATCTATAAACAAATAAACAGTATATAAATGTTTATTAATATTCATGTGACAAAAGTAATGTAAAGGAGAATGAGAACTATATTGAATTAAAAGAGCAACTTCAGATAACTATTGCCTGCCTCAGGTAAAAGAGGGGAATAAAAATAGGAGAAGAGTAAGAAAGGGAGTTTCAACTAGTTTGTAATATTTCCTTTAAAAAACCCCAAAGTAAGTAGGAAATAAAAATATGGGCCTTACCATGAATATTTATAATATTATCCTCTGTGCTTTTTGATATGCATGAGACATACTTCAATAAATATTATTTTTAAAACAGTGGTGAGAGATGTAGGCGGATAACCATGGTCATAAGGAAGCACAGAACGTGAGGAAGAAGGTATTTTCAGCAAGAAGGTATCTTAGTCCCTTTGGTCTGATATAATAAAATACCATAGGCTTATTAAACAATAGAAATTTGTTTCTCACAGTTCTGGAGGCTGGGAAGTCGAAGATCAAGGAACTAGCACATTTGGTGTCTGATGAGAGCCATCTAGCTATAATTTCACTAGGTAGAAGGGGCAAGGGCTCTCTAGGGACTCTTTTACAAAAGCATTGCTCCCATTCATGAGGGATCCAACCCCATGACCTAATCCCTTCCAAAGGCCCCACCTCCTAATACCACCACCTTAGAGGTTAGGATTTCAACATAAGTATTTGATGGGAGGACAGAAACATTCAGCCTATAGCAGAAGGTCTATAGTGTCAAGGGGGGCATTCGATTAGGTGGTAAAAACTCAGTGATTCATTAATAGACATTTAAATAGAGTGGATAAAACCTTGGAAACTAGTACCAGATGGACACGAGTTTGAATTTCTATTCGGCCACTTTGCTGTGTGGACAGATCCAACCTTAATTTAACTAATTCCCTACATTTTCATCTGTAAATGTTAGTAATGATAGTTCCTACTTGAGGGATTACTTTGAAGATCAAATGAATAACATATATAGAGAATTTTTTATGAATATTAGTGACCCAGTCATTTGCTTTACCTCTCACAGGCTTGAGTTGATTCAGAGAAATAACCTTACAAGAACAACAAATCCAATCCAATTGGGATCCATATGTGCTTCCAAAGAATTTTTAGTATCTTTAGGAAAGTGGAGTATGAGAGAAAGACTTTGGAGTCAGATAAATGGGGCTTCATGTCTAGGCTCCTCCATCTAAATTACTTAAATCTCTCTGTTTTCCTTCCAAGATTAAAACAATGGAGATAATAAAACATTTTTCACAAATTTGTCATAAGTGCTGAATGCATAAAGTATGTAAGACCAACAGTATCTACCATAAACCATAAAAGGGTCGCTCAATAAATGTTCATTGTCTCTTTAAAGACAAGAATAATAGGAAATGTGAAAAGAAGTAGCCAGAATGGTAACTGAATGACAAAGTGGGTGGTACAGATAAGTGTTCCAGGAAGCAAGAGTGTGAAGTGTGTAAGGATGTAAGACTGACTCCCTTTTTTTGTGGTGGGATTATTCCAAAGGTGTAATACTTCTCAAGTCTAGGCAAAAATGCTTGTTTAAGGAAGTGACAAAATAAAACTCTTCCTTTGTCTCTCAAAGAAGCTTTTGAATTTTTGGCTCATTACCTTTAAGAATCTTCTTCATCAATCTTCTGAAACAGGATCCCTTCAGGCTTCATTCTCATATCTTATCTAGTTCAACAAACCAGTTGTCTTATCTTTTCCTGTTTTAATCTGGAGATTTCCAGGCATATTTGCCTAAAATTTCATGCTTCATTTGCAAGGCAGTAAACTGTTGTTCAATAAGGCTTGGCTGCAGACCCTGCAAGGGTGCGAAATTAGTCTGGAGTCCTCTGAAAGAGCAGAGATAACCTCGCCAAGGGAGGCTTATCTGGCTTGTTTTTACAAATCAAAAACAAGTTGCTGAACAAGGGTTTATCTCAACCAGGGGTGCTACTTGAACAATTCAGATAACTTCCTATTTGCCAACCAACTTTCTGTTATCAGGAAATGCTATACCAAGAGGCTGACTGTGTAAAATATGTGGAAATTTTCAGCATGCATTTATATTCCAGCTAGAAAGATGATGTTGTTTAAAGAACAGACAAGTGTCGAAATGCTATTAAAAGTGTACAAAGTACCCAGCAGTCAAAACCCAGAGCAAGCTGTCACAGATAGGCTCATATATCAACAGTACTGTGACTTTTTGTTTGCCTTTATCACAACTTGGTGTATAAAGAGCCATTTACCTGACTGAAACCGGGGCAGTTGCCATTTCCCTCTTTCTTTGAAAAGGTATATTTCTCGGAGTCAAAATATGGCTGATTGATGCTCTCTATATAAGAATTTTCTATTTAGTAGCCTTCCCTGAAATCTCTAAGAAATTCAGAAGATGCATTTAGAACTCCTCAAGATCAAAAGTTTCCTGCAAAATTTGAGGGGGTGGAGAGAGACAAGAATCCTAAAGACTTCAAAAGAAAGAAAAAACATGGTAATCTTCAGCAATGGAATTGACTTCAAAAAATAAAAGTGGTTTATCCAACCAAAGAGGAAAGTGAACAGCAGATCCTGCTTCCTGGGTCAAACTTTGGTGAGCAGGATCCTGTACTGCAAGGAAAATATCACAGAGTAAAGGGAAGAATATTATATGGAGAGCTAGACATGCTGACTAAAGGGGGCACCTGGGTGACTCAGTCACTTGAGCATCAACTTTAGCTCAGGTCATGATCTCACAGTTTGTGAGTTTGACCCCTGCGTCAGGCTCTGTTGACAGTTCAGAGCCTGGAGCCTGCTTCGGATTCTGTGTTTCCCTCTCTCTCTGCCCCTCCACCACTCACATGCTGCTGTCTATCTCTGTCTCTCTCAAAAAGAAAAAATAAACATTAAAAAAAATTTTAAGAGGGGCACCTGGGTGGCTCTCTCGGTTAAGCATCTGACTTCAGCTCAGGTCATGATCTCCCAGTTCTTGAGTTTGAGCCCTATGTCAGGCTCTGTGCTGACAGCTCAGAGCCTGGAGCCTGCTTTGGATTCTGTGTCTTCCTCTCTCTCTCTCTCTGACCCTCCCCCGCTTATATTCTGTCTCTCTCAAAAATAAATAAACATTGATTTTTTTTTTTTAATTTTAAGAAGTGTTGAATAAAGAAGGCTAAATTCTGACTGGGAGGAAGCAGATGAACTTGGGCAAAGCTCTGCAGGAAGTTTAATAAAGTTGCCTCAGACAGGCAACTATGAACAGCAGGCCTAATCTAGCATTTAATCGAGAGCTCTAACTGTCACAGGAACAAGAAGTTGGAGGAAATGCTGAAAAGTAAAAATAAACAATACTGAGTCTTTTCTATGTGGCAAACCACAGATAGACCAATTCTGCTTCTGGTGGGCTTTCATCATACAAAGGGAATCAGTTCTATACGAAACAAGAGAGTTGTTTTTTTTTTTTAATCAGTTGGCAGTAACTTTGGATGAGCCTCTGTATTTGAATACATTTATGAAATGAGATTAACAAAATGTAGAAAAGGTGTAAAGGACTGAGGCAGAAAATGGCTAAATCATTTACTAACACAAAGTCTAAGAGAACAGTGAAACTTTTAGACAAATGTAGATTTATACTTAGGAGCTGCAAGACTCTTAAAATAACTATGAAAGAAATTTTTACCTGTGAAAAGTCATTCTAAATCTCTTATGTGGGACATAAATTCTTAGCTTGAGTACACTCTAGAATTCAGGTGTGGTTCAAAAACAAGAGTATAAACCAGGAGGAAGACTGTAACCTGAAACAGGTTACCTCGCACTCTGAGACTCAGTTTCGCTCTTACTGCTAAATGGGAATGATATGGATCTCTTGATGGTGTTGTGATGATTAAACAAGAATATTCATAAATATTCTGGCACTTCTTTGGCAGAGAGTAGATGCTCAACAACTGGAGTCAGTCTTTATTAATATTATCATCACTATCACCAGGATATTAACTCATTTTGCCCCAAGACCTAAGATACAAGAAACTGTGCCTGAGTTCTAAGGGAAGGACCTATAATTAAAGCAGAGATAAACACTAATAAATTTTCTAAAGAAAAATGGCATAGTTCCATGAGACCAAGTGGTGTCAACAGCATTAATGCTCACATGCCAGCAGGGTTCGGGGCTGTGAAGCAAGAATAGTGTCTTTCAGGGAAAAGCTAGTTAGGATGCCATACCAAAGTGACTACAGAAAGTATCCAAACATGGCACTAAAAATCAATGACTTACTTGCTGAGCTATATCTTTTTCAGTTCTTTTCATTCCTAATTAATTCAAGGAGAAAGATCAGTATATGGTAAAAACCTCTGCCTTTTTAACATTTCTCTAAAATGACTAATCTCCCTATTAACAAAAAGAGAACAGAACTCAAGTCTACAGTTCTTACAGGTAAGAGTCTCTACCTAGAATTTACTGACATGATTGGTTTTCATAGTAAATGTTCTTTGCCTGTCTTTTATTTATAATAATATATTGCCTTTCCAATTACAGTAATAAAGAATTTTCCTTCAAATTACCTACATGTGTATAAAAAATATAAGTGTATGCAAAAGAGAATATTAAGTAAACCACTGTTCATGTTTCTGGTAAGGTTGCTTCAACTTTCGGTGTTTTACTCTCTTATTTATACTATGGGATAATAATTGTACTTACCTCATAGGGATTTAAAAGGATTAATCAAATAATGTATGTGAGGTGCTTAACAGAATACCTATAAAGGCTTAATAAAAACTTGCTATGATTTTAGAGGAAGTCAGTACTTGAGTTCAAGGCATGGTCCATCATTCCATGTAACCAATCTTCACATTTAACATTCTGGTTATCTTCTAAAGAAGGGGTAGGTTTGGGGGCCCTGGGGGCCTCAGTTAAGCATCCTACACTTGATTTCTGCTCAGGTTGTGATCTCATGGTACATGAGTTCGAGCCCTTCCTTGGGCACTATGCTGCCAGCACAAAGCCTGCTTGGGATTCCATCTACCTGTCCCCTACTCAACACACTCTCTCTCCCTCTCTCTCTCAAAATAAATAAACAAACATATTTTTTAAAATTATAAAGGGGGTGAATTAATGTTATTATTAAATAAACACTACAAAACACATAGGTACATATAGTATACGGAGTTGTCAATTATTTCCCTCCCAATAACTGATAGACTTTTAAAAATCAAGCAGGGCCATAGAGTATATTAGAAAAGAGCTATATGTGATTGAATGATAACCAAATTAACACCAAGCATCCCAGAAACCACACAGTATGCTTCTGAGTTCTCAGGTTAAAAAGAAGTAAAGAGAAAAATGTAATTAAAAACTGCAGATAAAGGAAGGCAAAGAAAGAAAGAACTCTACCAAAACATTCCTTTTAGAGTATTATACCATTGAGGGTCTTTGGCTGCTAGCAACAGAAACAGACTCTGGCTAACATAAGCTAATTTTTTTTTTTTTAAAGTAATTGAGGAAGGCTGAAGAACCAGGCTTGAGAATCTGCAGGAGCAAAGGTAGCTCAAGAGGCCTTGCAATGGAAGTAGTATCAAATAAGAAAAAGGCTCCTTAGGATGTTGTTACTTAGATAGAACAGAATTCAAACCATTTCTTTTCTTTTGGTTAAACTTTCATTCATTAAAATTTCGTATTTAGAAAGAAAGAATCTTATTAGTCTGGCTCATGTCAGATACCTTCTCCAAAGAGATATCAAAAATCTTACCAATCTCATCAGAATATATCTAACAGGGGAAAAAAAACATTTTTAATTAAGAAATCCAAGGTTCTAGTAAGATGAGAAAATGAATACTAAAGAGCCGAAGAAAACACATGGCCAGTACAAGAATGATGAGGTCCAGGTCAATGCTTTCATCCACAATACCTCTCAGACTATCTTTTAAGTAGCCATTGTTTCTGGTTTATATTTAACCCCAAAACACAAATCAAAAAACCAGTGTGGCCTGCAGAAAGAACACTCTCATACCTTCTCACCTTTGCTGGATCTTTGATTTGCTCCTAAAGATCACCCTAATCTTTGCCATAGGAGGCTGCCTAGATGGACTTCATCAATAGGCTCCTTGCCTTCTGAAATCCATCTGGATTTATCCAATGGCAGGAGACTGGATGTTGGAGAAGTCATAGAGTTTGGAGTACATATTCTCTTACCTCCCCACGGCATCATGACACATAAATCAATCCCTTCATCATGTCCCACCATCAAAATTTATAGCTACATGGGAATTCTGAGGAAGATGGCAGAGTAGAAGGACCCTAAACTCACCTTTTCTCATGGATACAATTAGATAATACATACATCAGTGTAAATGACCCAGAAAATGAGCCAAAGAATAGCAGAACAGACTCCACAACTAAATGTAGAGAACAGGCCGCACTGAACAGAAATGTGGTGGGGAGCTAAACCCCAGGCCTGGCCACCAAAGGGAAAGAGCTGTGGGTGTGGAGAAGGGTAAGAAACAGACTATCACACCTGGGAGGCTGCCCAGGAAGACAAATCCCCATAGCTTTTGGTTTTGAAAATCAGAGGGGCCAAATTTCCTGATTTCTTACAACCAGTAGGACATAAACCCTAGAAATTTAAACATCAGGTGGCTTGGTTTTGAGACAGCCCAGATCATGATAGGATGCTGAGTCCCTACCCTTAAAGATACAGCATAACAAACAACCAGGGGAAATATAGCATAGGAGCAGCAGTTTGAAAACATCTGGGGCATACAAGAGAGAGAGTTACTTACTAACCTCAGAGTTCCCCGAGGGACTTCTCCAGAAACAAAGGAACTAGCAGGCACCATTTCCCTCCTCCAGACCCCAGCATAGACACACAGCTACCTGCAAGAAGCAGCACTGCCCCAGCATTCACTGCCTAACTTGCTTACACTGTACCATGCCCTCTCCAGCCAGGCCTGCCTTACTCCCAGTGCTGCAGGTCCCTGCCCCCAGAATACCTATAGATATGCCAAGACTACATCTTCCAACTGCACACTCTGTGGGGTCTTGCTCCCAGTAGGGCAGCTGGTCACCTCCCACAGGGGATGCATGCAGCTTATTAAAATTGCGTCCCCCAACCTGCATAGACTTTGTGGAGCGAAAGACCAGTCCTGGTCTCCACAGTGGCTGTGCATCCCCATTAACCAATACCACCTTGTTAAAAATTGCACACCCCATCCACTACTTTCAAGAGCAAGAGATGTAGCTGACTTTCCTAACACACAGAAAGAGATACAGAGAGCTAGGCAAAATGAGGAGACTCTAGAGGTCCCATATGAAAGAAGAGGACAGTATCATAGCAAGAGACCTAAGTGAAACAAAGATAAGTAATATGCCTAATAGATAGCAAATTTAAAATAATGATCATAAACATACTCAATGGACTTGAGAAAAGAATGGAGGGTATCAGTGAGACCCTGAACACAGAGATAAACAAGAATCAGAGATGAAGAAAACAATAATTGAAATTAAAAATGCACTAGATGGAATAAAGAGCAGGCTATAACATGCAGAAGAATGAACCAGTGACCTGGAGACCAGAGTAATGGAAAGTAATCAAACTGAGCAAGTAAGAGAAAAAAATTATGCAAAATGGAAATAGAGAACTCAGTAACTCCATCAAGCATGATAACATTAGCATTATAGGGATCTCAGAAGAAGAACAGAGAGAAAAGGGAGCAGAAAATTTGGTTGAAGAAATAATAGCTGAAAACTTTCTAAATTTGTGGGGAAGGAAACAAATTCTGATCCAGGAGATACAGAGATCCCCTCCAAAAAACAGCCCAAGGAGGTCCACACAAAGACACATAGTAATTAAAATGGCAAAAGGTAGTGATAAAGAAAGAATTTTAAGAGCAATAAGACAAAAGAAAAAGGTTAGATACAAAGGAAACAACAAAAGACTATCAACGGATTCTTCAATAGAAACTTTGCAGGTAAGAAGGGGGTGACATGATATAGTCAAAGTGTGGAAAGGAGAAAGGAAAAAATCTGCAGCAAAGAAAACTCTATGCAAACCAAACCCAAAAATACGTTTAAAAAATCATTCACCATGATCAAGTGGGATTTATTCCTGGGATGCAAGGAATATTTGCAATATTTGCAAATCAATCAACGTAATACATCACATATGATCATTTCAACGGATGCAGAAAAAGCATTTGACAAAGTACAGCATTCATTCATGATTTAAAAAAAAACCCTCAACAAAGTAGATTTAGAGGGAACATACCTCCGCATAATAAAAGTTTTATATGAAAAACCCACAGCAACATCATACTCAATGGGAAAAATTGAGAGCCTCTCCCCTAATGTCAGAAACATGACAAGGATATCCACTTTCACCACTTATATTCAACATGGTAGTAGAAGTCCTAGCCACAGCAATCAGACAGGAGAAAGGAATAAAAAACATCCAAATTGGCAAAGAATAAGTAAAACTTTCACTATTTGCAGATGATGTGACACTATATACAGAAAACCCTAAGATTCCCGTAAAAAGCTACTAAAACTGATAAATGAATTCAGTAAGACTGAAGGATATAAAATCAGTGTACAGAAGCGTTGTATTTCTATACACTAATAATGAAGCAGCAGAGGGGCGCCTGGGTGGCTCAGTGGGTTGAGTGTCCAACTTTGGCTCAGGTCATGATCTCACAGTTCCTGAGTTAGAACCCAACATTGGGTGCACTGCTGTGAGTGCAGAGCCCACTTTGGATCCTCTGCCCCCCCTTCCCCCTCACTCTCTCTCTCTGGCAAAAATAAATAAACATTTTTAAAAAATAATGAAGGAGCAGAATGAGAAGTTTGACAAAGAATTTCATTTACAAATGCACCAAAATAGTAAAATAAACTTAACCAAAGAGGTGAAAGACCTATACTCTGAAAACTATAAAACACATGAAAAGGAACTGAAGAGGACACAAAAAAATGGAAAGACATTTCATGTTCATGGATTGGAAGAATAAAAATTATTAAAGTATCCATACTCAAAGCAATCTATACATTTAATGCAATCCCTATCAAAATACCAACATCATTTTTCATGGAGCTAGAACAATCCTAAAATGTGTATAGAACCACAAAAGATCCTGAATAGTCAAAGCAATATTGAAAAAACAAACAAAAAAACAAACAAAAACAGAACTGGGAGTATCACAATTCCAACTTCAAGTTATAGTACAAAACTGTAGTAATCAAAACAGTATGGTACTGGCACAAAAACAGACACATAGACCACTAGAACAGAATAGCAAACCCAGAAATAAACCCACAATTACATGGTCAATTAATCTTCAACAAAGGAGGAAAGGTTATGCAATGGGAAAAAGACAATCTTCTCAACAAATGTTGGGAAAACTGGACAGCTACATGCAAAAGAAGAAACTGGGCCACCTTCTTACATCATACACAAAAATAAACTCAAAATAAATTAATAACCTAAATGTGAAACCTGAAACCATAAAAATCCTAGAAAAGGGCACAGGCAGTAATTTCTCTAACATCAGCCATAACAAATTCTTTCCAGATATGCCTCATGAAGCAAGGGAAACAAAAGCAAAAATAAATTATTGGGCCTACATCAAAATAAAAAGCTTCTGCACAGCAAGGGAAAGAACTAATAAAACTAAAAGTCAATCTATGGAATTGGAGAAGATATGTGCAAATGATATATGGGATAAAGGGTTAATATCCAAAATATAGAAAATAGTTTCAAAAACTCAACATTCATAAAACAAATAATCCAATTAAAAATGGACTGAAGACATGAACAGACATTTTTCCAAAGAAGATATCCAGATGTCCACAGACACATGAAAAGATGCTCAGCATCACTCACCATCAGGGAAATGCAAATCAAAAACACAATGAGATAATACTTCACACCTGTCAGAATGGCTAAAGTCAAAAACACAAGAAACAACAGGTATTGGTGAGGATGTGTAGAAACAGGCACCCTCATGCATGTTGGTGGGAATACAAATTGATATTGCCACTGTGGAAGACAGTATGGAGGTTCTTCAAAAATTAAAAATAGAACTATCCTATGATCTAATAATTGCACTACTGAGAATCTACCCAAAGAATATAAACACACAAATTCAAAGGGATACATGAATCTTACATTTATTTCAGCATTATTTACAATAGCCAAATTATGGAAGCACCTTAAATGTCCACCAACAGATGAATTGATAAAGATATGGTATCTATATACAAAGGAAAAGTATTCAGCCATAAAAAAGAATGAAATCCTGCCATTTGCAATATGATAGATGAATCTAGAGAGTACAATGCTAACGGAAATAAGCCAGTAAGAGAAAGACAAATACCAAATGATTTTACTCATATGTGGAATTTAAGAAACAAGACATAAGAAAAAAGGAAACAAAACAAAAAAAGACTATTTTTTAAAAGTATATGGGAATGTATTTTTTAAGTTTATTTTGTGTGTGTATATGTGTGAGAGAGAGTGAGAGAGAGAGGGTAGAGAGAGAGAGAGAGAGAGAGGAAAGAGAGAGAGGAAAGAGAGAGAGAGAGAGAGAGAGAGAGAGAGAGAGAGAATCCCAAGCAGGCTCTGCACAATCAGCACAGAGCCTGATGCGGGGCTCAATCCCATGAACAGTGAGATCATGACCCAAGCTGAAACCAAGAGTCAGGCACTTAACTGACTGAGGCACCCAGGCACCCCCAAAGACTCTTAACTACAAAGAATAAACAAAGGGTTACCAGAGGGGAGGTGAAAAGGAGGGGGGAGAACAGGTGAACTAGGTGAAGGGGGTTAAGAGTACACTTAATTAGAAAAAAATTCTGGCTACTTGAAGGTAGCCCATAAGTACCTTGTCTAGGTTCCAGTGATTGTTGTCCCCTTCGTCCTTCAGATCCATGTCTGATAATGGTTACTCACTTTTACTACCCCTGATGTCCCCACACAATCCCTTGCTGGTTCTCCCAAACCAGCCTACACTTTTATAAACAGTTCCATTTTTGTTTTTCTCTTTTGGAGAGAGAGAGAGAGAATGAGAGAGAGAGAGAGAGAGAGAGAGAGAGAATATGAATGAGCAGGGGAGTGGCAGAGAGAGAGGGAGAGAGAAAATCCCAAGCGGGCTCTGCGCAATAAGCACAGCACCCAATGCAGGGCTCAAGCTCATGAACTGTGAGATCATGACCTGCGCTAAAATCAAGAATTGGACACTTAACCAACTGAACCACCCAGGCACCCCTAAACAGTTCCTTTTTTAAAGAGTCAATTGCAAATTTAAGAGTTTGATACGGTTTTCTAGGGGCCCAAACTGACACATCTTTCCTTGAATACCATTTCAAAGATGCTCTTTCCAAACAAAATCTTTTCCTTGTTTGTTGATATATAAAATGCTTACAATAGAAGGGTGAGAATCATTTTATTCTACAAAGTTCAATAGTTTCATATTTTATTCATTCAGTGATTGATATGCACTTCACCTCTGTCTAAAATTTTGATACAAAAGAACTAAGAGAAAAAGAGATAAAGTTGTAAGTTAATAAATTGATAATAAAAAATCAATAATAATAATAGCATAAAGGTGGCAACTACATGAGTCAACTTGTGGATGAAGTTAGGGTTCAGATTCTGGGCAGTCAAAGCTGAAATCTCTTAATAGTTTACATTAGAAAACAAAAAAAATTAAAGTGCTAATTATCAATGGTATTATATTGTGACTAAATTTAATTGCACTAAAGGTATAACTGCAGGCAAAGTTCAATGAACTGAAGTCAGCTCTTTATTTAAATGTGTTTTAACAGAGTGGGCAAGAGGGGAACACAGAAAGAAGGGTATGTGTGGGGAGAATGCTTACCAAGGGGACAATGGGCCAAAATATTGAGGGATAGGGAGGAATAGACACACTTCATTTTTTTTAATTTTAACGTTTATTTATTTTTGAGAGACAGAGAGAGACAGAGCATGAGCAGGGGAGGGGCAGAGAGACAGGGAGACACAGAATCTGAAGCAGGCTCCAGGCTCTGAGCTGTCACCACAGAGCCCGATGCAGGGCTCGAACTCACGGACCGCGAGATCATGACCCGAGCCGAAGTCAGACACTTAACCAACTGAGCCACCCAGGTGCCCCTAGAACACACTTCAGAGAGGTCATTAATTTTCTGAGGGCTCATCTTTCCATTTGACTAAATGGAAATAACTAGAAAACTGAACAGAAATGCCTAGCTCTGTGTTGACAGCTCAGAGCCTAGAATCTGCTTCAGATTTTGTGTCTCCCTCTCTCTTGTCCCCTCTGCCGCTCACACAAGCAAGTGCGCTCGCTCTCTCACTCTCTCTCTAAATTAAACATTAAAAATTTTAAAAAAAGAAATGCCTAACAATTTGCTATATTTCTGCTAATATATAGCCCACTCTTTGAGGATCTATAAAGATTTTTGTTTGGGGCTTAGATTTTTTGCATGTTAATTTATTTTTAAAACTACATGGCCAAACTCATTGGTGAGGAGACTTTACACCGATTATTTTTCTAAGAATTTTTTTTTAATGTGTATTTATTTTTGAGAAAGAAAGAGAGAGCCACACATGTAGGGAGCTGGGGCAGAGAGAGAGAGAGACAGACAAACAGACGTTTCAAAACAGGCTTTGAGCCTGACAGCACTGAGCCCAATGGGGGGCTCGAACTGATGAAGTGAGATCATGACCTGAGCCAAAGTCGGAGGCTCAACCTACTATTGAGCCACCCAGGTGCCCCTACACTGATAAGATTTCTAATATGAAGCTTCACTATAAACAATTCTATGTGATTTATTAAAAAGAGCATTTCTATCCAAATTCCAATGACTATACTAAACTCTGTTGATTAGGTAAACCAATTCTCCTAATTCCTCAGATGACAAAGGTTCAGGCAGAGAGCACAGTATCCTGAGTTCTCAATGACAAGAGGAGAGGAAGAAGTAGGTCTATCCCTAATGCTTAAGCCCAAAGAAATTTATGCTTAAATTTTTTAAGTTAAAAATCAAACTAACACACTGCTAAATAAAATGTGTTTAGTTTTACTAACTTCTTACCAACTTATAGAATTGACTCAAATTTAGACTTACTGAATTCTGTGAAGTTCCACACCAGAACACAGAGGTGCTGGCAGATCTAACTCCTACCCCACCCCCTGGTTTTCCTCCTTTTTCTTACCACCCTGACTCCATCCCTGACTGTGAAGGAGACTCACGCACATATCTGTTGTTATGGACTGAATATTTGCTTCCCCTTAAAATCCATATGTTGAAACCTCAACCTCCCATGTGGCTGTATTTGAAATAAGGAAGTAATCAAGTTAATGAGGTCATGAGGGCAGGGCCCTGATCCAATAGGATTAGTGCCCTTGTAAGAAGAGCCATCAGAGAGTTCTCTCTCTCTCTCTTCCTCCCTCCATCTCTCCCCAAACCCCCTCCCACACACATTGATGAAAAGCCACGAGAGGATTCAAGGAGATGGCCATCTGCAAGCGAGGAAGAGAGCCCTCAGTAGAAACCAAAATGGTCAGAACCTTGATCTTTGACTTCTGACCTCCAAAGTAAAAGAAAGTGAATTTCTGCTTTTTATGCCACCCAAAACATGGTATTTTATTATGGCAGCCTGAACAGACCAAGGCATGTGCAAACATCCAACACTACATATCCAAGCTCTGTCCACACTTCCCACAAACAGCAACCCTTTGGTCACCCCTTGTATCTAGAGGTTTGCACAGTAACAACAGAGAATGCCATCCAGAGGTCATCCCTGAACAGAGAACCACTAGGCCAGGGAATTTAGGAATTATGAGCACCCAGAACATGGTCTGAACAGGCACAAGCTCTAGGTGAGCATATACCCCCACTCTCAGGAATCCTCAACCTGTAGAGAGTAGTATGAATAAAGGAGGCCCAGGGGATCCTCTCAAAAAATATGGGGCTAATGCTCAGGCCTTACATATAGAAACTCAAATGTGATAGGCCTGTGGTGCCTCGGGGAATCAGTTTTTTTTCTCTTCCAAATCTCTGAGGATTCTGATGAGCATGCCCCATTGGAAAACACCGTTCTAGAGAGGAAGTATTGTGTAGTGGTTAAATGCATGGCTAAATGTGGTTAAGTGCATTCTAATCCAAAATGTCTGTTTTTGAATGCTTTGAATTTTTTAAAATAATTTTTTATGTTTATTTATTATTGAGACAGAGAGAAACAGAGCATGAGTAGGGGAGGAGCAGAGAGAGAGGGAGAAACAGAATCTGAAGCAGGCTCCAGGCTCTGAGCTGTCAGCACAGAGCCCAACGGGGGCTCAAACCCACGAACTGTGAGATCATGACCTGAGCCGAAGTTGGACACTTAACCGACTGAGCCACCCAGGTGCCCCTTGAATGTTTTTTTTAATGCTTCCCCCATCACGTGCTAGGCATGGAACTCCATACAAATTACTTATCTATGTCTAATTTCCTCACTGTCAAATGGGATAAATATAGTGCCTATTTCATATGGTTGTTATGTGAATGAAATAAGCAAATAGTACAAAGCACTTCTGTATGTGTCTAACTCATAATAACAACAAAAAAAGAAAAGAAAAAGAAAAGTTAGTAAATCTTCACTCCTGTTTGAAATAATAATCATGGAAACAGTGTTCAGGGGAAATACATTTATAATAAATCAATAAATATAATTTACATATCAATATAAATATATGTATATCAAATCTACACATAAATCAATTAACCTTTGCCAATTCTGTATAGGTAAAGATATTTAAACCAATTTCTAATATAAGATTTTTGACAGATTAGAAACTTAAAATCTTCTATGTAGTCTTCCTATATTCATTATCTTTCTTCTTCATTAACTCACCTAATTGAAACTTGGTGTGGAATATGAAGTGCAATTGGGCTGCGGAGGGGATAAAATCTTTGTCTCTGCAGAGTGTGAAAGTCATTCTATGTCTGCTATGTAAACTCTTGTTAGGAAAAGTGCAAAGTCCATGTACACCTTGAAGAATTCCCCAGTGCTAGGATTACCAAATTGTCCTATAAAAGGAGACCTTACTACTTGTTTCCAGCATACCAAATTCCTAACGACTATCCCCCCACACTGCCATGGAAAAGACATGCTTATTCTCACAGACTGGGCAAATGCTTATTCAGAACACATATCTAAAAAAGTATGCAGGCTAATGAAATAATATTTCAGATCTCACATTTCCATGTGGCAGAACAGGAATAGAAAGAAATCCTACTAAAGCTGGTACTGACATTCCCAGATGTGCAGCCATTAACACATGCTAAAACAGGCTTTTTGAAGAGTCTATGCATTTTTCTCCAAAGGAATATAAAATACTGTTCTCCAAAGCAGCCCCATAATACTATGTCCTCCTTAACTTAGGAGTTATCAAAGCAGCAAGAGATATTCTGGAACACTGCCACTGTCATGAATGCCCTGAGTGGGGGGAAAAGGCAGCCATGTAAATCAGTGTGGTACTTATATTTCTTTGGTTTTTCTGAGTTATTAGAGAACCATACAATATTGATTTATGGTAAGATCAGCCCAAAGTAGTCTATGCTGAAAGGTTTAGTTAAGGACCTGTTTATCCTTTCTTGTTTGTTTACTGCCACCCAACACAGCTTCTGGTGATAAAGATGGGCCTCTGTCAAAAAGCTCAGTGAAAACAAGCAGTATAAATCCACTCTCCAGAAGTACTTGTAAACTATTAAATGCAGCCTCTACCCAGACCGTGAGTACATGCTGTACCGGAAATGACTCCTTTGGGGAGTACTAAAGAATTTGATGTCATCCAACCTTTCAAGATGTATTAAAATTAAGTCCAGACATTATTACAATAATTTACATCACCTAGAGTCAAAAGCTGTTGATTATTCACCAGAGAATGAAGCAAAAAGAACCATTCCATAAAGCCTTAGGACCCTGCTATATTTACCACAGTACTCATAAATGCCAAGTTCAAGGTAAGTTTGATTCCTGTTGCAACTTATCAAAAGTCACTGAATGTACATTAACAAATATATTTTCTTAGAAGCTTCTTTGACAATGTTTCTGAGCTCATAATTTACTCATTACACCTAAACTGAGGACCACTGACTACACACTATGTTTGAATGTGTGAATGTGTAAATTCCCCAATAAGTGTATACTATGCATAAAAATGTCTGAATCATCACTGTATCCCAACTTCTTAGTGCAGTAGCTATCCCAGAATAGGCTCTTAATTAAGTATTAAACTAAAATATAATAAATTCCTACTCAATAGTAAAGACAATGGTGCTCACCACTAGCTTTATTTTCATTAAAACAGTTTTACTATATGACATTGTCAACGGATCCCTCAAATGGCAAATTATAAGGAGAGGTGCAGTAGACTGATTATATTACCCGCCCCCCCACCTCAATTCACCCCTTTCTGTGTTGTCTTTCATCATATAAGCTTATAATCTCCCCAGCTTTGACATGGGGCTTGATCATGTAACAGCTTTGGCTAAATAAATGTTTAGTTTATTATTGTATGCCACAGAAGACTTGTGATTGTTTGTTAGACATCATTTGCTAACTGATACAGGAAGCTAGTTTAGTCCTTCCACATTTTGTGTGTGTGCTAAGTCTTCTGGAAGTTAGATTTAGACTTTTTGCTCTAAAGCAGGAAAAGAAGAAAGTTTGGCATTTATTCCACCTACGTCATTCCTGGCTTTCATTTTTTTGGTAAAATTCTACATAATATAATTATAATCTCCTTTTCCATCTTTAGTATTCAATGCCATACCATTTTTTAACCTCAAAATATCTACATTGCTAAAAATATCTACACAGCTAAAAATATCTATACTGCTACAAAATATCTACATTGCTAAAAAAATATATGTAAGCAATGCTACCAGACAATGAATGTGAAGTAGAATATGCATGCTTTCCTTTCAATCGAGGAATGAGACTTTTTCCTAAAAACAAGATGGCTTCAAGAGAGCAAATTCTCACCTCTCACAACACATGCCATGTTCAGAGTTGAATTATGCACAAGCTGACAGAGCAGCTCTAGTGTCATCCTAGGAGAAAGACATCACAATTCTGTTTAGGAGTTGTACTGATCATGAACCGTTACAATATTTTTTTGTTCTCCTAAGCCAAGCAAAGGCTATCATATAGTGTAGAAATGTCTTTTTCTCAGTGCTTATGCTTCTAATGGACTCTGAGCTCCTTAAAGGAAGAAGTTGGGTTTTATCTGTCTATTTTGAGAAGGTACTTGGTACAAGTTACTTACTATTAGCCAAATGAATGGCTAGATGATTAAGTACACATTCATCTCTCAAGATTCTCCTGAAATAGCCTGGTTAACTGTCATGGGAAGGGTAAAATTTAAAAAGGCAGAGAATTGAAACTAGATCCATCTATGGAAGACAAGGCATTTTGCCAATGTACTCCACTCCAGGCCCTCAAGTTTCAACAAGAATCAGTACTGCGGCAGCCTGCCTTGTCAATCTGCATTTAGACAGGTGAGTGCACTGCTATATGTACCTCTCTTGGTTATTTTTTACTACAAGTCTAGTCCTTATTAGGAATCATAATTGCTCCTGCCTTGGTAATCTGATCAGACTGTGAATTCCTTATACATTAATTTACCCATTCGTTTATCTATTAATATATTGAGCCCATTTTTATGTTCCTGATATTCTCCAAGAATGCTCAGAGTCTGAGATCTTTAAACAAATAATTTTAAAATACAATTGTAAGTGCAATACCAGAAGGCAATGGGAAAACAATTCTATTTTTCTCTAAAAGAGTCAGGACCTCTTTTTAGAGGAGGTGAAATTTAAAAAATGAAAAGGAGTTCATTCAATTCCACATTGGGTCCTCACTATATGTTGGGATATGTGAATACTGAAGTTAATAGGAAACATAAAATTGTTTCCCTAATGTGGCTCATCATCTAATGATGTACTAACAGACAAAACAGCAATCACAATATGTTTCATCAAATACAATGGGATTGGGAAATCATCACACCTAATAAAAAGAAAAAAGAAAAAAATGAATGGGATCTTGTCTTATTCATCTTTCTGCTGTAGAACTGATTGATATTTCCTGGCACGTGGTTCAAACAACAAAATCTTACTAAATGAATAAATGGAAGTCACAAACCCTGTGTTACAAGGTCCAAGATTCACTGACCTAAATACGGTATGATTGGCTAACCCAGCCTTAAAAATGCCCCTCTCTTGCTGATCTGAAAATAATACAAGTATTAGGAAAATTTTACCTAGAGTTCAGGCATCCATAATGTAGCCTACAACTCAGTAAAATATGCTCTCCCTTGGGTGCATATGGGAATTGAAAAAGAGAGAGTATATGAAATGGTAACAATAGCCCAGACAGAAATCAGAAACTACTCTAGGTAGTTAAAGAAGAGGGACAGTAACGCAGGGGACTGAATATACTGGTAATTAAAGAGCTGAAAGGATAAGCAGGGGATTGTGAGGCCACCCAGATTTAGCAGCAGCAGGAAACTCCTACCACTTCTAAAGATGGAAGGAACCAGGGAGCTGGAGCCTCCTGCTGGTAGGTGGACACAATTCAGCTACCTGGTGGGAAACAGAGCCTCTTTGGAAAGTTCTCCACCCAGAGTGGGACGACAAAGGTGAAGCAGCAATGATAGACCCAGAAGGGGAGAAGTACTCAGGTTCAACGATGTGCTGATAAATCAAGTTCTTCCTCTGCAAAAGTATCCCCAATTTGTAGTGTTTGTCAATTTCTATAGTATAAATACTTCTAATATGGCTGATTTCAAAGTGCTGAGAATTAACCTGCATGAAAAATTAATGAATATTTCACAATCTATTCTTGTCAGCCAGTATGAGCTGCCTTCAGCACACTGCCACTACTTCAGTCTCTTCTACCAGTGCTGCCTTCCTTGAGACCAGAGGGAAAGGGAGCCTGAGAAATGTATAAAACATTGTGAAACGTGGGTGCAGCATTCACAGCAATCACCATGTTGACCTCTAAGGAGTGCCATTCACACACACTTTATTCCTCATGAATGTTGCCCCTAGATTTGTGCACCTCTCTGCTCTGTATATGCTCAACGCAAAAATATTTCCACATTTTCTGGCTGCAGGAACCATTGAAAATATAAAAACAAAAGTAAACTTCAAAGGAAAGCTTTGCTCTAGAATTATCTGGTAGTAGGCCAATATTGGTATTGGCCTTTTGGTTATATCAATAAGGATTCATCAGGGTTCAGAAAGTATAGGAAGCAGTGACCTTTTTTTTCTGAACTATAACTGCTAAAGTGAAATTCCACTTTTATGCCCTAAGGAAAACACTTAGCTTTTATAGCTACAGAGGCTATTAAATGGTGTTACATATGGACTGTCAGGATGCCCATGATTTATGCACTGTGTGGGAAAGGCTTTTCAAATTTAACTCAATATCAAGTTATTCTTTCCACCAAATGCAACAAGGGTATAAAATCATCCTGTCACTGTCACAGCCTGGCAAAAAAATACACTAAGTTGAGACATGATTCATCCTACCTTTTGCCTTTTTAAGGTAAAAGCTTGTCTTTGATTGCTATTTATGCCTATACTGAACATTCTTTCTGAGTTTTTCTTTAGGCTTTCAGAAGTTTATGCCATGTATGTATGACCTCCCAAGAAGTCTTAAAATATGTGTCAGTGGGATCATTCCTTCCCTTCATTCGCTTATTCTAAAATACAAAGAAATTCTGTCTGAAATTAAAGTAGTAATGGATTCAGTTTGGGCAAGGGTTTATCTTCAAACAGCTGGGATCTTAAAACAAGTACTACCATTGATTTTGTTTTTAATAGCCATCATTTTCCTCAGGCTTCCTCTGGGAAAGGATTTGAAAGGAGTTGAGGTTTTCCACTTACTTTAGATTGAGCAGTTCAATTCAGCTCTGTTTTTATGTCTTGGAGCTATCTTGGGGATTACTTTTATGCAATCCTAAAATGCTCACTATTAAAACAATGGATTCATTTTTTACATTATCATAGGCATATTATATTCAATAAATATTTATTAATATTCCTATCTTAGAAAAATCTCAGCATGTAAAAGAAAAAAAAACTAGTTAGGTATAAAAAGACTTTTCTGAAGACCAGTCTGGTAGATGTTGATTGCTGTGGGATCTGAATGTCCCATGCAGGTCTAACAAATATAATACTCATAACTCCATAATTAATATTGGGAAAGCTAAGAACTGGATGTAGATAATATATTATTAGACTGTAATATTTGTGAATCTAGTTAATCAAAACATATAAAATAACATTTACTTTAGAGTCTTAAAAGCCAATCCACTGATACTGTTTTAGAAGACTTAAAGATTAAATGAGTTTTTTGTGTGGTTTTTTTGTTTGTTTGTTTTTTGAGACAGAGCAAGCACAAGCACGAGTGGGGGAAGAGCAGAGGTAGAGGGAGAGAGAAAGAATCTTAAGCAGGCCCCATGCTCAGTGCGGAGCCCAACTTGGGGCTCAATCCCACAACCCTACGATCATGACCTTTTCTGAAACTAAGAGCCAGACGCTTAACTGACTGAACCACCCAGGCACCCCAGGAGTTAAAGATTTAGATGTTCCGATATAAGGTGTTCTCACATTACTTGCACCTTTGTTTTCTGTTTTAAATACATTTTCCTGCCTAATGAACCACTGTAACTCCCAAATTGTACATCAAGTGCCCAGAAAGGACCTGTGCTGGAAGATGTCTGTGTGCACTCATATGCATGAGCACACATCCATTTTTAGGCAATCTGCACAGTAGTGCTCATTTGCTTTTTCCCCTTAAGAAATTTTTTAATTTTGTATGTTCTGTTGCAAGCCTTGCCAGCAATTTTTTATGAAACCTTAAACAATTAAGTTAATGAACTTACATTTTAGTTAACTTTGAAAACAGCAAATGAAAGTAGTGTCCATTCAGAGTTTTTCTGAGACTTGGATCATTTAACTTTCCAGAGTGACTAAGTCTTGGCTTAGTCAAGTGACAGAACTAAAGTAACTTTAAAAGTGATTCATTCCCATAATTTATGTAGTTATATACTAAAAATATTAGATCAATCATCAAATAGATAAATCATCATTGCTAGAAGTATGTTTTGGAGAGTATGTATGATTGTTAGGTAACACATGACAAATATTAATTATCAAAAAAGATTCTATGTCCACCCATGACATTTCATTTCAATTTAAATTATGTATATAACCATTGCTGCCCTTGCTGTATTTTTTTCTATTGTTGTATTCTTTCCCCCAGAAAAGAATCATATTTGTATGCAGCTCCAATTACTATTGGAGTTTTTCTGAAATTTAATTCTAAGCACATGCAGAAATTATTACAATCTTCATTTACCAATTTAAAGCAGCTTTTCTGATATAGGTCATTTCATAAATCTCCACACCTCAAAGAAATTTCTATAGGTGCAATAAGGTCAAAATTCAAGCAAAATGTTATCTTTCTTTCAGGTTAACAGCTTTACTATATTCTTATTCTAGATCACTCTTTTAGGTAGAAATTTTAAATATAAGCATATTTAGCTATTTAATCATATATTTACATTTTTCTCAGGCTTTCTTATTTTATTTTTATGTATGTGTGTGTGTTCTCTTTTAATGAACTACTCACAATACCAAACAGTAATTAAATTTCAGATACTTATGTGAACACATAAGGTTGGAAATTATGTTCCTGGGACTAGTGGAGCAGTTTCCCAGCAGGGTTTTATCTATTATTTTCTATTAATGAATAAGTAGTGCAACAAAGTCAAGAAACACTTATAATGTGTACGTTGATATAAGTTGCCATTTAAAACTTCCAAATCTTTCTTTATGAAAAGCTAACATAATTTATAGAGAAATCTGCAGAATCTCAGAGGCTATATGAAAATCCCCACAGGACTTTCAGAGAAAGACTTAAGCACAGCAATTGACATTGTTTGTGGTCACAGGGCAGTTAATCTCTTTGATGTATCCTTAGGCACAGGAAGAAAATTGACGTTACTAAGATTTTATGGTTTTCTTCCTTTCTTACCTAACATCTTTGCATTGATAACTTTATAGTATTGGTGCTATAGGCTTTTTTGCTTTTAACAGTAGAGGTAAAGGGTAATATTAAGCATATCTAAATCCATTCAATATGGATAGGCCAAAATACAGCAGTAACCAATAAGAATAGATCCTGTTTATAAACAACTCATGCAAACCAGCTGAATATCAGCCTTGGCAAAGGTTCACAATGTCAAAGAAATATTTCCAGAAGCCCAAAAAGTTGTAGTTCTCTATTCTTGCCTACAAGTGCATTCCTGATCTCGGAGGTTTAAAGAGCTAGATAAAATATACACACACACACAGTTTTAAAAGTATCAAAGTGGCAACAAAGAGGCAATACAATACAAGTTATCAAGCCCAAAGGGAACGGAAATTGGGGACTCAGGGAGAAAGCTGGTTTTGAATCTGCTTTTGTCCTAAGAGAATTTGTTGATCCAGGGAAATTACAGCATGTGTTTTGTCAACTTCACCAGGAAGAGGAGACAGAAATCAAACCCAGACATGTATACTGTGGGAAGCTGAACAGGAAACTTAGCCAAATGGACAATAATCTTAAGGTGAGGATGAAGCATATCCTACTTGGATTTAGATTTAGATTTTAATCTCCTACATTATCCAGGAAAATTTTAAATCTTGAAAATGTATTAAGTTAGTATTGGAAGTTGTGACTACAGTCTTCTAGCAAAAACAAGTGCCAATATTCTCTGGAGAAAAGCATTTCTATTATACACTTCAATTTATTTCTGAAAATATTTTTATCAAACACATTGTATAGCACATAGCTAATGATGAGTCACACAAGGATAGTAGACCTCATGAGCAAGAATCAACAAAAATAACAAACAGTGACATACTTACATAGAATTCAGATTTTGGATATAAATGCATATTATACAATAAATAACCCTATGTCTATATTTAAACAACTATGACACTGACTATAAAATTATAAGTTAGAAAATGTGACATTGAAGATTTAAAAACAAAATATACTTTCTAGAATAAAATCAGAATAAATAAGTAACTCAATGGTCATGTTTCAAAGGTAAACTAAATACAGATAAGGAAAGAATTTTTGAATTGAAATATAGGTTTGAAGGAAGTATTCTGAGTGCTGCATAAAGACAAAAATATAGAAAATAGGGAAAAGAGTGAAAGAGAGACTACTATGAGAAAGTAATCAAAATTCAGAAGGAGAAGAGAATAAGGATCAAATAGAGACATTATTTAAAGAGAAAATAACTGAAAATTTTGAAAATTTTTCAAAATTAATTTAGACATCAATACAAATATGTAAGAGTCTCCAAGAGGTCCCAAGTAGATTAACTAAAATTGAATGCGAGGTTTAAATTCTAATGTATAATAAATTATATTAAAGATAAATATACTATGCATTTTAGTTGAATCACAGATCACCAAAACTAGATTATGAAAAAGATACATATACAACCTAAGGGCACAGAGAGACTAAAAGTAAAATACTGTAACCTGCCCTATCACAGTACTTCACAGACCATGTGTTGAAAATATTTTCCTACTGATCTGTTTTTGTCCACTTGACTGTGATCTCAAAAAGGTTAGAGTAATATCTAGTTTGTAATCTAGCACTTAGTAGTAATATAAAATATTAGGTCAAACGTAAAACCCAGCAGGGTGCCTGGGTGGCTCAGTAACTTAAGCGTCGGACTTTGGCTCAGGTCATGATCTCACAGTCCATGGGTTCAAGCCCTGCGTTGGCTCTGTGCTGACAGCTCAGAGCCTGGAGCCTGCTTCAGATTCTGTGTCTTGCTCTCTCTCTCTGCCCCTCCCCGGCTCGCTCTCTGTCTCTGTCTCTCAAAATAAAATAAAGACATAAATAAAAATTTAAAAATAAAAGTAAAACCTAGCTATATTATATCAGCAAATAAATATACATGCTCAAAATTTTCAAAAAAAGCAAAAATTTTTAGGGGCGCCTGGGTGGCTCAGTCAGTTAAGTGTCTGATTTCAGCTCAGGTTACAATCTCATGGTCCATGAGTTCGAGCCCAGCATGGGGCTCTGCGCTGACAGCTCACAGCCTGTAGCCTGCTTCAGATTCTGTGTCTCTCTCACTCTATGCCACTCCCCCACTTGTATGTGCTTTCTGTCTCTCTAAAAAATAAAAAATAAACATAAAAAAAGCAAAAGTTTTCATATCAATTTTTGAGATTGTAGAATTTCTATTGACCTATGTCCAATTCACTGACTCTTTCTTCTATTATCTCAAATTTACTATTGATTCTCTCTAGTGAATTATTAAATCTGATATACCAAATTTTCAATAAAAAGTAATGTATTATGACCAGGTAAGTTTTTTTTAGTAATGCAAGAGTATTTCAGTATTATAAAATCAAGTAACATATTTACTACATCAAAAATTACAGCAAAAATTAATAATAATATCAATAAATCCTGAAAAGACATTTCATAAAAAAAAAAACTCAATGATTAACATTGTTAAAACCCATTACAAGAAAGAGGAAACTGGGGGCTCCTGGGTGTCTCAGTTCACATTCAGCGTCCCATTCTTTTTATTTTTTTAAATATTTATTTTTGAGAGAGAGAGAGAGAGAGAGACAGAGAGACAGAGCACAAGTAGGGGAGGGGCAGAAATAGGAGGCTTAACCAACTGAGTCACCTAGGCGCCCTGCGTCCTACTCTTAATTTCAGCTCAGGCTATGATCTTACTACTCCTGAGTTTTAACCCTGCACCTGGCTTGCCAATTTGGGATTCTCTCTCTCTCTCTCTCTCTCTCTCTGTCCCTCTCCTGCTCTCTCTCTCTCTCTCTCTCTCAAAATAAATAAATTAACTTTAAAAAAAAGGAGGAAACTAAATATGATTCATGACTACTGAAAATCAGGATAAAATAGTACTCTAAATAGTAAAACACTAAAAACATTTTTATGTTTTCTATCCCATCAGTTGTTAGTACTATTATGAATGTTCTAGCAAATGCAGTAAGAAAAGAATTATTACAAATCTCATAAGAAAGACAAAATGCTGTTGTTGTTTTTTTTTTCTGGTAGTATGATTATTCATACAGAACACTTGTAAGAATCCAGTTAAAACACAAAACAAACCAATGAGAAAGTCCTCAAAGAATTAACAAGAGCATTAGGTAAGGTAACTGCACAGTAAGCAATCATAAGCTATACAAAAAAATTGTCAATAGCTTTTCCTCTATATGAACAATAACACAGAAATGGAAATGAGAAAATATATTTTATTTATTTATCATGCCGACAACCATAGAATATTTGGTAATGTATTTATGGAGAAATAAAAGACCTTTATGAATAAAACTAATATATCTTTTTGTAAAATTTTAAAGCTAAATTATTAAGCTGAAAATCCTTTTTAAAGGACATAACAAACCTAGATCCATGGAAAGATATACCATGTTCTTGGATGAGGACATGCAATCTGAATTAAATTCAAATTCCTCAAAATTAACTTATATTCAATATAATTCTAGTTACATTGTTAATGTTACTTAGAATTTTGGAATTGGAGACAACTACATTCAAATCCATTTGGAGAAATAAATATCTGGAAAATGACAAAAAAGTGATGAGAAAAAAATCAGGGGGACTAGCTACACCAGAAACGATAACATGCTATAAAACTACTGAAAATGTCAGTATGGTATTCAAAAGGAATAGGCAAATACAAAATATAGAAAATTCCAAAATAATTCTCCTTTATATGATAATGCAGTGTATGTCAAAGGCAGATTTCTGTGCAATGACTTATCTAAGCTACTACACGCTGTTTTTATAGCTGGCTAAATATCTGGATGAAAAAACTTGAACCTTATCTCAACAAATAAAAAAAATAAATTTCAAATGGATTAAAGACAAAAATGTTACAGTTTTAAAATAAAAGTTTCTAGAAGACAGTAACAACAATGTAAAGCTTAGAGAAACCATCTTAATTAAGACAACACCTATTAGTTATAAAAAATATATATATTTAGACATATTTGACTCTAAATGACATGAAACATTTGACTGTAAGACATATCTGAAGCTGAACTCTTAACATCTTACTTCCCCAAACCTGCTCCTTCTTTACTCTTCCTCATCTCAGTTGATGGCCACCACATTTTTCATTTGTTCACAGCAAAAGGCCTAGGTTCATCCCTCCTACCCATCCTCAGGCAGCCAGGAAATCCATTTTCTCTGCCTTTCCAACAGATCCAAAATCTGGCTTCTGACTCACTCCTTATCTTGTATCTAAGGTCTGCATTGTTTCAATCGCAATTTCTAGTATCTCCTAACACATTCCTCCTCCCCAACCTGACCCCCTTATTCTGTTCTGATTCTTTCTCACCTAGCACCTAAAATGATTCAAAATAGAACTCAGGGGTACCTGGGTGGCTCAGTTTGTTGACCGGATGACTTTGGCTCAGGTCATGATCTCACAGTTCCTGAGTTCAAGCCCTACATCGGGCTCTGTGCTGATAGCTCGGAGCCTAGAACCTGCTTCAGATTTTGTGTCTCCCTCTCTCTCTGCCCCTCCTCTGCTCATGCTCTGTCTCGCACTCTCAAAAATAAATAAACATTAAAAAATTGTTTTCAACAGATCTCCGATCCTATCATTCCTCTGATGAAAACCTTGCAATAGCTTCCCAACTCTCTCAGGATAAAAGCCATAGTCCTCACCGTGCCCCCACCTGGCCCCATGCCCATTATTTCTCGAGCTCATCCTGTACTACTCTCTCACTTGAGTCACCTTGCACCAATCACACTGTCTCCTTGCTATTGTTCCCACTGCACAACAGCCTTAACACTCCTGTTTCTCCTTTCTGGAATGGTCTTCCCCTGCTATCCACATGCCTTATTCCCTCTAATCCTTTATGACTGCTTATTGTCAAACTACTCAGGGAGAAGTACCATCCTATTTAAATGGTAACCACTGGCCAGTTCCCCACTTCCTGCTCTTATTTTTTTTCTTTTTCACTTTTCTCTTTTTCCCCAGAATCTACCATCTTTCACATGCACTATAATTTATTTATTTACATTAATTGTTTTTGTATGCCTCTCCCCTACCCCTCTACTAAAATGTAAGCTCCTTTAGGTCAAGGATCTTTGTTTTCTATAGACTGATGACCCTAGAACCATAGAATAGGGTCTGCTACAACATAGGACCTCCAATAAATGTTCTTGAGTTGATGGAAGAATAAATGAATCCTGTGCACTACCATAATAAAATTCAAAGGACAACAAATTAGGATAATATACCAGCAGTGCACATGACAATCAAGTAAACTGATACTTCTGTAGTTTGATCTTATAATACTATAAATATATGCATATATATTTATATAGTTAACTGTTAGAGGGAGAGAAGGAGAAAAAACTAACACGATGGTATGTGATTATTATTTCTGTTTTATTTCTCTTTTACGTTTTTAAAATTTTCACCTGTAGATAACCTTTATAATCAGGGAAATACAAATATTAACTCTCAAAAGTAATTTAGTTGAATATCATTTCCATGAGCATTGTTTATCTGATCATTCAGTCTGACTGAAATTGTCATTTCCTCAAACTCACAGCATACCTGCAGATATTTAAACCACACTGTGGGCTTGTTAGTCTAGCCCTATGGATTGTTAGTTCATCGAGGAATGGGGCCTTGCTTTATTTTTGTGGGTCCTCACTATTCTATGTAGGAAGTCATTATATAAGCAAACCTCTGTCTCTGGATATGCTTTCATTTCTCCAGCAGGTGAGCTAGAGATTGTTTTTTTTTTTTCTTTTTTAGAGCTTTTTCTTTTTCTTCTTTTCTTTATTTGCTATACCATTTGATAAGTTTGTTTAATTTTATATACTTAAATTCTGATCTTTGTGTTACTTGTAAAATTCATATTTTCATATCTTCCCATTATGGCATACAGGAGAGCTCATATGGTTATTTTTTGTGTCACTAAAATAAGTCTCTAATTGTAATAATTTCAATTTTATAACAAAAGTAACATATTCCCTGTAAGGGGAAAAGAAAATACTTGGTAAAGAAAAAGCACTGTTAATATTGTTTTAAATATTCCTCCACTTTTCACCTTTCATATAGTTAGATACTAATGTGTTTGTTTAATTAGTCACTATAAAGTTTGAATCATAAACCAAATTTTCCTATCAATAATATTTAATAAATTTTTCTATGTCAATTAATACATTTTATAGTACCATTTAATGATTCTGTAGTATTCCATATTATGTCAAACATTAATGTTTTGTCTATGTTTTTATTCTTCTGAGTAATGTGATTTTGGATATTCTACAGCTAATGCCTTATACACATATATATTCTTAATTCTTTTTTTAGGATAAATTCTTAGAAATGAAATTACTGACTCCAATGAACAGGGATGTTTTCAGTCTTTTTCCTTGATCATTAAAGGAATGATCAGCACTGGTAGAAAATCCTGGTGACTTAGAAAATCCTGGTGACTTTTCAATACCTTTGTGAACTAAGTGGTAATACATAAAAAATATTAATATTTAGATATTTTTTAGAATTTTAAATTACTCAAAATCTAGTCATGGCAAGTCAGAAAACATCACAAATAGTTTCAACAATTAAATATGGTCTGTTGATACGTAAGGGATGAAGAGCTTTGACATAAATCACAATTATATGTATCTACTGAGTGTAGGAGTACAATTAGGTACTAAATTATATGGGAAAATGCAGTGGCATCTCTAGAAGGAGCCTAAGCCATAAAACCTGTTCCTGCTTGAGCCACTGTGTTCTAACAAACCCTAGGGCTCTACAGTGGTTTCAGTGCTTTTCAGACTTTCTGCAAATTTGCCCCATTTTTACCTCACATCTCTCTGTGTAATGCCCAACCTGTCTGATACTCATTGTCATATTACCTTCATTAATTCCCCATTATGATACCGGACATGGAATTCCTACATAGGAAAAACTCTATAGTGAGTTGGAAGATTATAAAAGAAAATGCAAATAGAAACCACCTAAGTAGTTTGAGGATAGCAGGATAGAAGGAAATTTTGCTCTATTTTTCAATAGAAAACTCTTTCTTTTGGAAAGCAGTATAAGACTAATAGCAGAGAGCTGACCTTGAATAACAGAATGCTGTAGAAAGGAAATATGGTAGACAACCCAAATTCAAGGTCCACTAAGAGATGTAGTTTCCACAGTGTCAGTAAAGACCAAAGTGGAGGAGGGGTATTGGTATGGCAGCCACCAGGCCTTGACGAGGGCAAGAGAACAGAACAAGAAAGCCACTAGTCATAGACACCAGCCATCTATACAGACTTCAGCAGCAGACACAGCCAAAACAGACTGACATTCAAAGGCCAGGCTAGATAAGCTCACCTCAAACACCTCAAACAGAGGATACTGATAGCCAGAGAAGAACCAGAGCTCTGATCTTCAAAAAAATTGCTTGTGTATCATCCCCTAAAAGAATTTTTAAAGGCTACTTATATTCTTGCTCATTGTAAAAACCATCATCTATAGTTTTCCATCCTAGTTTTAAACAGTTGTAAATTGTGTCATTTCCAGTATATTACATATTGAATTTTATTTAATTTTTTTTCTATCATCCTGTTTATTTTATTTATTTTTTTTTAACTTTATACTTTATTGTCAGGTTGGTTTCCATATAACACCCAGTGCTCTTCCGCACAAGTGAACTCCACCAAGACCATCACCCCGCTTTACCTTTTCCCCTTCCCCTTCCCCCCCTCAGTTTGTTTTCAGGATTCAAGAGTCTCTCGTGTTTTTTCTCCCTCCCTCTCCCTAACTCTTTTTCCTCCTTCCCCTCCCCATTGTCCTCTGTTGGGTTTCTCCTTTTAGACCTATGAGTGCGAACATATGGTATCTGTCCTTCTCCGCCTGACTTATTTCGCTGAGCATGACACCCTCGAGGTCCATCCACTTTGCTACAAATGGCCAGATTTCATTCTTTCTCATGGCCATGTAGTATTCCATTGTATAGATGAACCACATCTTCCTAATCCATTCATCCGTTGATGGACATTTAGGCTCTT
>CM053569.1:22146855-22214418 GCA_028646485.1 Cryptoprocta ferox | reverse complement strand
GTCAGGTTGGTTTCCATATAACACCCAGTGCTCTTCCCCACAAGTGACCTCCACCAAGACCATCACCCCCCATTACCTTTCCCCCTTCCCCTTCCCCCCTCAGTTTGTTTTCAGTATTCAAGAGTCTCTCGTGTTTTGTCTCCCTCCCTCTCCCTAACTCTTTTCCTCCTTCCCCTCCCCATGGTCCTCTGTTGGGTTTGTTGTATGTGATTTCTTAAGCAGAAGTGAAACGAAACAAACAAAAACCTCTAAAATTATAAGAAAATACAAACAGACATCACTTATGGTAGATGTGGAGATGGATACTAGACACAGGAGTCAAGAGTGGGAGAAAAATATTCACTAACAATCCTGAGTTTTGAACCAAGTGAATATTTGACATAGACATACTTATGTGTGTAATTATTGCTAGATACTATGGCAAACACTCTGAAATGTTATAAATTTTGATAAATAATCAAAACGATACAAATATATTTCAATGAAAATGTATCACTTATTGAGATAAATGAGGCTGGAATTTTCTAATTAGATTACACATATGTGAATAAATATTATTTATCACCACAATGTAACAGGAATAATTCTATTGCTACCCTGTTTTTGCATGGTACAGCTTATTTACTCAGAAACCTTCTACACAACACAAAAAGTAGATGGGAGAAGAAACCGTATGGCCATTTTACTCATTTTTTGAAAATCTCTTTCAGGGGCACCTGGGTGGCTCAGTTGGGTAAGCATCCATCTTTGGCTAAGGTCATGATTTCATGGTTTGTGAGGTTGAGCCCCGCATCAGGCTCTGTGCTGACAGCTCAGAGCCTGGAACCTGCTTTGGATCCTGTCCCCCTCTCTCTCTGTTCCTTCCCCACTCATGCTCTCCCTCTCTCTCTTTCTCAAAAATAAATAAACATTAAAAAAGTTTTAAAGAAAATCTCTTTCCAAGTTTTATGTCAAAAATTCTGAAGTGAGCTATCATAAAAAGTAATTTTAATTATCTCTCATATGACAACTGAATTAACACTTCCTGTTGTTTAGACCAAATAACTGGACAGGGTTTACTTTACAAAATGATTTGTTACCTGGTTATTAGAGTCATTAACTGTTTCAATTTTGTAAAAGCACATAAAAGTACTGTGAAAAATCTTCAAAAAGACTACCACTGATAGCTGTTAATCTTTTACTTAGAGGAACCTTATCTAAATACTAAGAAAGGGTTGAGAACATAAAATAATTGTTAATGTCAATAATTTTGCCACTACACCATGTTTTTCTAATTTCTTTTTTAGAGAGAAAGCCCATGCATGTGAGAAGGGAAGAGGCAGAGGGAGGGAGGGAGGGAGGGGCAGAGAGAGAGAGAGAGAGAGAGAGAGAGAGAGAGACAGAATCTCAGGAAGGCTCCATGCACAGTGTGGAGCCCCATGCCTCTGGGATCATGACCTGAGCCAAAATCAAGAGTTGGATGCTCAACTGAGAGCCACACAGGCTTTTTTAAATTTTAATGTAACTTATTTTCCTTAAAAAATTTGGTACAATCCTATAACATTTTTAATTTAACACCGCATGAACAAAGGTACAGTTCTTTAGGACAATCAAATCAAGGTATACTTAGAATAAAATTAACATCAAGTTGTGTTTATATTCAGATAGTCTGATCCTCTCCTTTGAAATAGGAGACTACCATAATTGAGTGAATACACACATTTGTCCTTCTATATAAAAACTCATTTTTTATATAAACTTAACTATAATTCGAATCAAGTTAGCAATCCTGAGAGAACACTTACCCATGGATACACAAAAACTTATACATTCATGGACAATCCTCTAGAAGTTGGGTTCCCACAGTTCTAGGTCTAGGTCTTTCCTCAGGATGGCCAAAGATTCTGAGCATGTAGATGATATCCCATTTCCCGTCAGTAAAATCGTAATGTTTTTCAAGTGTAATAGCTTGAAGTAGAAGCAATCCATGTAATAGATTCAGTAGTCAATAATCCCAGGCTTCTGTTCTGCATACACAATAAGAGGCGAGCCTGGCAAGAAGCACCCAGTCCTGGGATCCTGGGTGGCTTACTCGGTTAAGCATCCAACTTCAGCTCAGGTCATGATTTCACAGTTTGTGGATCTGAACCCTGCAACAAGCTCTATACTTGACAGCATGAAGCCTGCGGGCCTGCTTCAGATTCTCTGTACCCTTCTATCTCTGCCCCTCCCTCGAGTTCTCCCTCTCTCTCTCTCTCTCTCTCTCTCTCTCTCTCTCTCTCTCTCCCCCTTTCAAAAATAAATAAATAAACATGAAAAAAAGGAAGCCCCCCCCTTCTAAACTAATTCATGGATGACAAGAAGACACCAAGAGTCCTCATTCTGAGAGTCTCAATCAAAAACTCACTGAAATCTACACTACTACTCTGGTCTAGGCAGTTTGTGAGAACCTGAAGAGGGTCATTAATGCAAGGAAAAAGCAGGGGATTTTAGACACAATTCTCAGAAACCTGAGTATCAGAAGTGGCAGGGAGATGGGACAGAGGAAGGGAGGGCAGAAAAGATACAGCTTATCCTTTGGCTTGAAACCATACCAGCCTGCTGTTTAGTACACTGGGGTTTCCTTAACACTGGGCGGGTGAATGCTAATGGTTCCACCTCCACCTAGAAGCACAGAAAGCTCAGCCCTTAGAGCCCTATACACATATGCTCACAAAACATCCAAGCAACTCTAGATAGCCACATCATTTTGTTCCTGACAGGTCAACAGTACCGCTGGCATCCCCTCTCAACTGCCCGATGGTTTGCAGGAACATGGTGATGTCTAGGGAGGAAGGGCATTAGGACAGGCCCCAAACTGAGATCCCCTTTTGCAGATTTCTATCCGAGGAAAAACTGGCCTAAATGATGCTGTGATTGCATGCTTATCTACACAGTCCTTTGATACCTCTTCTATAGAAATTAAAATCTCTGGGTGCAAATGTGCTCATTCCTTCCCCATAGCCTACAAAATCCTCTTGCTGCTTCCAGAATGAAGGTCTGTCCTTAAGACCTTCAAATTCTGTGTCTCCCTCTCTCTCTGTCCCTCCCCTGCTTGTGCTCTCTCTCTCAAAAATAAATACACGTTAAAAAATATTTTTTTTAAATGCCACTACAACATTTTTAATGAAAGTTTCATCTTTTCACATGTTTTCAATAAATGTTCTTTAAAATCTTACAGCTGCAGATTTAGTTTATTTAATTTACTTAAATGTCTGCCATATAACCTAATTGGAAAGGCTAATCTTTATTGTCAGATTCATTAGCCCAGTGTGATTAACTTGCTTCTGGAAAATGTCTAACTTGTTATTTCTATTGAGATAAGTATATACGTTCTCATGACAATGATCCACATCTGATACCTAATTCTAAGACAGATAGATAAGGCAGAGAGTCTTGCCAGGAGTTTGTTATCTAGTTTAAATGAGACACATAACATTAAGTATTTCTTACCAAAGTTTGCTTTGGGTTACTTTTACTATTTTCCCATTCCAGACAAGGCATTAATTGACAGTAGCCAAAGAATAGAACAGGCAGAGCTTTGAATCAATAAAAAATCATCACTCCTACCATCTCACCCTGTACTTTCTTAAGAGTACTCTGATACAGATCAAAGTACTTTGTTTCTCTTATCACTGTTCATCCTTGAAATGTATACATGTAAGAGAGAAATCTAGGACACTTGCCACAGGTTTTGTTGTTTTGTATAAAGGAGGTTTCATATAAACTGTCCATTTTTCTTGGAGCCCCTAAATCTTCTTACACCCAGGAGCAAAACACCAAAGTAAGATTCAGGATGCTTTACCATTGTAAAGAGGAAAAGGACAACTGTGAAAGTGGAGGCAGGAAAGGCATAATACAGCAACTGCAAGAGAGTTATCAGATCAGTACTAGCAAAGAAAACATATGAAAGATGAGACTAATACAAACTGTTCCCTTAAAAACTTATCTTTGAGCCTGCCTCTTGCAAAGGCTTCATGTGCTCCAAGTGATATGTGTCTAGGGTGCTTATTTCTAGTTAACAGACTACTGCACCAGAGAACAAGACTCCAAAGAACTTTATCTGAGGTCATGACAGCACGTGAGCTTCCCTTTATCTTGGGGAGAAAGGAGAAAGGAAAGGAAGAAGAGCAAAAACTGAGTATTTACTAAAAATTAACTATGCTGCTTCGGGAAAGACCAAATTCTAAAATGGATGATACTGTCTTTCATTAAAGTAGCTGCATTAAGTTATGTTTTGTTGGCAATAGTGGAAATAGATTGTGATCACATGAGCAAGCTGCGTCAAGTTGTATTTCTACATATTGTATTTCTCAAATTCATGGATGAAATTATCCCTATTATGGTACAGGTCAGAAATAGACTTGGAGATGAATTTTACTCAAGGCAATTAGTCTTAGGATAGGAGTCCCAGATGCTATTCTATTCAAGTTTACAATATGAAGGGGAGAGGGGAGGATCTGTGAAAGCAGAGCTTTTGTTTATTTTCCTAAGGAATATGACACAGAAAGAAAGAAAGAAAGAAAGAAAGAAAGAAAGAAAGAAAAAAAGAAAGAAAGAAAGAAAAGAACAACCTATAAAAAGATGAGTTTCTGGTTGAAGCCAAAGTGAGGAGTCCAGATCCTCTTCACCCATCAGGCCTCCTCTTTGCTTCTCAGATCTGATCCCAAGCTCCTTCACAGAGACTTCGGTGGCATGAGACATAAATGTGACATACTGAGCTACACCAATTCTTCATGTACTTTGGGATCAAATGTGCAGCAAAGTCAACATTAAAAACAAAGCTGAGAACCTCAAAAAAGTAAAAAAAATAAATGTTTTCTGAAATAACTGATTCAGCACTAAAAAAGTCAGGGAGTTGGGCATCCTGAGTTTGAATCCTACTTTGGATATTTTTGAGTTACATCAACAACTCAAACAATAAATAAATTTAGTGACTTACTAAACCTACCTGCATCTCAGTTATGACATCTATGATCACCCAGTTCACAGGAGTGTCAGAAAACAGACACCTAATACATTGTGTACCTGATGCATAGAGGCTCAGCAACTGAGAGATAAATTGATGGGATTTGCTAAAACTCAAAGACTTTTAAGTTATATTTAACAATGTTCCCTTCTATTTCTCTTCAATTTCTCCTCTCTTTAACACACCAATCTTGAAGATTGTTTGTCTGCCCTCATCTTTGGGAGAGAGGAAGAAAAAAAGCATGTAAATTTAGGTTTTTTAATAACCTCAGAGAAAATAATCCTAGTGAGATGATTTAGGACTAGAAAGAAGGGAATATTGAAACATTTGTATACATTTCTAACATATCTGATATCTCACAGCATAGTGAAGCTCCAATGATGAAAGAGAAGATGGATAGAGAGGGTCACACTTACGCAAAACTGATAGTCTAGGGAAAAAAGAAAAACTAGTATAATAAATAACAGAAAGTCATCATTATGTTTCAAATTATCAACAAATGATCAAACTATCTTCAACATTTTGTGTTTAAGAAGAAAATCACCTTAGAAACATCACAATCAAAAGTATTTTATTTTTTAAAAACCTTTGGTGCTTAAAGTATTTCTTTCTCTAGAAAATCCATTTATCGGCACTACACATTCACTCAAAAGTGACAGGAGGTACTGTAGCATATTGCTAAAAAGTTGATGTCCTGTAGGCATACTGCCCTATTTCAAATGCAGTCAAGGTAAGTGAATTCAAATCCCATCTATACTCATCCTTAAGTATGTAAATTTGGGCAGGTAACTTTTAACCTTGCTAATGTTCAGTTTACCCATCTGTACAATCAATGGATCAATAATGATAAATAATTCACACAGGTTTGTTGTGAGAAATGAGTGAGATAATCCAGGTAAAATGTTTAGTACAACTCCTGGAACATAGTAAGAACTCAGCAAATACTGGATATTAGTATTACTACTACTGTTGTACTACGGGGGTGGTGAAGGAAATACTAGCTGGTATTCATATTATATTTAGGTATTTCCCTTTCAACCATTTCAGATGTTTTTCTACTGGTTCCCCAAATACATTACAATTTTCTGCATAATAGTGTCCATTTATTACTTTTTAAAAATCTGCCACAATTCCTAGCACAGTTCTGGACTTGTAGCAGACACTTAGTAAATATTTCTTGATTGACTGATATAACATATTCATTATAGTTGGATGAATATGAATTAATTTGCATTTCAACTCAACTACTTAAAAAAAATCCCAGCTTCACACTTGGTATCTTCGTTTGCTCAACTCTATGTTGCAAACAGCTAATTAGAGATGATATGGCACTGTTTGAGTTTTGGCAGACTATAATCTGTGGATTTTAACACAACCAACTGCCTAATTTACATTGGTCCACATGCCAGGAAAATATATTCAAAGAATATTATTTGGTTAAAGAAAACCAGAGGAATGGACTCACCTAATTGTGACTTTTGGAGTCAAAAACTTAGATCAGAGAAATGGTTTTATTGATGCTTTCATTTATACTGAGCTTTGTTTATGTCATAAATACTAAAGAAACAGTATTTTGCCCCCAGGGATATTCACAGGTATAGCATCAGCCAAGTAAACATGTCATTAGTTGCAGTAATGTGTTCAACATTTTTCAACGTAATATGGAACAGAAACATTTCAGTTAAAAATAAATTTGAATTCTGATGTCCATGCAAATACCATTCCTAACACATAAATTTTCAACTGAGAGTACTCTCTGTGAAAAAATTCAGAAAAGCAATCAATATATGTTTGCTAAGTTATTTTTTTTTTGCTTTCTATTTTCATTCATTACAATTAAAATTAGATGTATCTCCTATTTAACAAAATGGTGCAACAAAATAATACTCTCATCTTACTAAGTTATATATAGTTTACCTAAAACCATGGTATATAGTTTGGTTTTTTTGTTTTGTTTTGTTTTTGGACTGACCAGATGTAAGTAGCATAATTAAATCCATGTAAATTCTCTGACTTTTATGGAAAAGAAAAGGCAAAGAGTAGAAAGGAAGTTGATAGAGAAATCAGAAAGACAGGTATGAAAAGAACTTGTACCTGTTTTGAACAAGCTGGAATGGGTGATTCAATATAGTGGCAGATATTACTTACTGCTATTCTAATGTGTACTCTATTCTTCCTTACCTGCTTCTGTTTATGCCAATAATATACTTACCTCCCCCCAAAAACAACTCTCAGTCTTCCTTTCAAGCAGGAAAATCTAAGTCCTGATCAATGAGGTATCAGTGAGAAGGAATGGTTTAAACAGGGAGGAGCTTCTAGGAAGGAGACTTGGCAAAGGAAGAGATTCAATAGATATGTCCCTTTTGCCCCTTTCCCTTATTATTCTTCCAGCCTAGAATAATGCTGGAGGCACAGCAGCCACCTTGTCACCACAAAGTGATAAGCATTAAGATGAAAGCCACATGATAAGGCTAGATAATGTCTACTGAAAATTAAAAAAAATTAAGTCTCTTTATTTGAGGAAAAGAGGAGCCCCCTCTACCAACACACATTTACCCTTCTGTAGTCATTTCTAATTTTACTTCTAGTTCTACTATTTGTATCTACTCTAAATCTATCCCTCTTGTTCTATTAGTGTGGTGGATTTCAGGGATGGAGCTAGGTTGAAGCAAATGAGATAAGTAGGGTACAATTTTTTTTTTATATTTATTCATTTTTGAGACAGAGTGTGTGAATGGGGGAGGGACAGAGAGAGAGGGAGACACAGAATCCAAAGCAGACTCCAGGCTCTGAGCTGTCAGCACAGAGCCGGACGCAGGACTCGAACCCACGAGCGGTGAGATCATGACCTGAGCCGAAGTCGGATGCTTAACCGATGGAGCCACCCAGGCGCCCCGAGTAGGGTACAATTTTTAAGGAAGTGCTCATTCAGGGGCAGTTACACAACATGAAAAGGAATGCCTCTAAATTTTAACCAACTGTATATAGACTCACATTCTTCCCTATATTTTATAATGCTTATTGCAATTGCAAGTAAAAATTATTACTTTTTTATGAATAGAGACATTAGGGTTTTTTTTATTGCTGTTTTAGAACTAACTTTTTTTTTCCATTTGCAACAAGATGGATGGAGCTAGAGGGTATAATGCTCTAGTTATATAGTGAAATGTCAGTCAGAGAATGACAAATATCACATGAATTCACTCAGATGTGTAATTTAAAAAACAAATGAACAAACAAAACAGAGACAGACAAAAAACCAGACTCTTAAATACAGAGAACAAACTGATAGCTGCCAGAGAGGAGGTAAGTAGGGGAATGGGTGAAATAGTTACGTAAAAGGGATTAAGAGTATACTTATCTTGATGAGCAGTGATAAATGTATAGAATTGCTGAATCACTATACTGTACACTCAAAACTAATATAACACGGTATGTCAATTACCTGAATAAAAATGATCTTTAAATGATTATGTTTTCCTGATTGTCACCTTGTTCTCCAACACTTCTAAGAAGGGAGGGACCTTGTTTGGTACATCCCTATGCCTAATATAACAACATATAATAAGTACACAAATATGAACACTCTTTCTGCCTCCATTTTACTTGAGCTAATGTAATGCCTAGAACAAAATAACAGGTTGCAAGTAAGCCCACCTTTCAAAGTGATTCACTAGATCACCAAACAGGACTTGGCGCAGCCAGAGATCAATTTGTAACAGCCATATGAAAAGCCCACAAGAGATACTGAAAGAAAACAAAACATAGGAAAGAGTTCTTCCCTCTCACCTTTAATCTACAAGAAGAGTTGCAAGAACACCACTGGGATTATTAATATGTATTTCCTGGAGTTTAGTGCACACAACACAACTGTCTGAAACACACCAGAGAAGCTGAATTGTAAGAGCCTATGCCTCTCAGACAGGGTTGTGTTGGCAGTGAGGATAAATGACTTTTCTTGCCAGGCTATAATCATTTTACATTCTTTGCAAGAGGACTTCCTGAAATGATTATGTGACCCTAACAAAAAGGGTAGACCCCTGATGCAAGGGCAAGATGCCCAACCAGAGATGAATAATCCATATCACAGGAGGTTTTGGGTGAACATTCCCAGTGGGAGATGTCTCAGAAGTAATAAAAGTGTTCCTAAGAGAATAATTGCAGCAGGATTTTTCCTATCTCTCACATCTCCTTCCTATCCTTGCTCAATCTCTAATGCTGGTGGCAAAAGAGGCAGCTTATTGGTGAGAGGGTGGAATACGAAAGAGAAAGTGCTGAAATGGAAAATCTCCCTTTCCCGCTGCAGGTTGCAGATTCCAGCCTGAAGCAGATCCTAGCTGAGGAAACATAATTTCCCATGAAGTTCAGAATTCTAATTTTACATTGAAGTGAAAATAACGGTTACACAATGAGACTTTTTTTGTAAATGGAAATTCCGTGAAGATTTTTATTATGTGAAATGACTAGAAAAGTCACAGATCTGCCCCAAAAACTAACTCAAGGTATAAGAAAGTGTAAGTCCAACCGAATGGGTTTGAACACACAGTCATAATAAGGTAGAGGAATAAAAGTTATTTTCTAAGGAGTTTCTATGAAGTTATACTCTGTAGAGATATTTTCTTTCAACAAAATGGTTATTTTTTAATGAATGAAAAAGGAGCATAAATAGTCCTATTATCAATGTTCATTTTAATAACTTATTGATGAATAGAGGTACAGCATGGGATTTTAAATGGCAATCGGCCTCTCCTTTATGCTTTAAAATTATGTATAAAATTAAATAAATTGATTATTTTTCTTATATTATAAAATATAATAGACAGCTATATTTACTGCATTAATGACACTGAAAATTTGCAAGGCATTAAAATGTATGCTTGTAAGCAGAATTAATAACCTGACTACTGACTTTTGTCTAGTTTATTACCCATGGCATACTCCATAGATCTAGAAAACTATTCCAGCCTTCATTAAAGTTTTAAACAGTTATGAAATAGCAATACCCACCACATGGTTTAAATATTTTATGCAACATCTTTAATCACCTCTTCATAATTTACAGTATAGATTGTAAAATCATTACAGATATACATTAATAATTAATATGTAATATTATCTTCTTATAAATATACGTCACAGATGCAGTTAAATCCTTTGCTTACAAGGTGAATAATAGAGTTTCTTTTATGACTGCTATATACATTATAATTTTATTATAAACTTGTGTTTCATGCTTAGTTATCTAGGCCAGATTACTGTCACCTCTTAGTAAGCATCATGATAACTATTTTTTTGGATTATACAGATAATTTCTCTTTGGCAATGTTAGGACTATTCACCAATATTCAAGTTTTCTTTCAGGATGTATGGCAGGATTTCATTTTCCCATTCCTTCTGGGGATATGCATGGTCCTCTGACTTGCTTTAGCTAAAGAAATACAAGGCAAATCGATATGTTGTTCCAGATGGAAATTTTCAGAACCTCGGTGCAATTCCCTGGATCTTGGAAGCATGTGTCAAGATGCAACTTCTGTCAACCTGGGACCTTGCCTCAGCATGTGTGCCTACCCACGTTAGTCATGTAGCACAAGTGAAGAAAAAAAAATGTTCTTGCACTCAGATACAGCAGTTTAGAAATTATTTAACCCTGAAGCACACACAAGCCTAGACCAGGAGGTGGCAAAGTTTTTCTGTAAAGGGACAAACAAGTTTTCTAGAGTTTGTAGGCCATAATGTCTCTGTCGCAAGTATACTCAAGTCTGCCACTGAAATGAGAAAGTAGCCATGGGGGAAAGTGTAAAGGAATAGGCATGACTGTGCTCCAATAAAACTTTATTTACAGAAAATATTGGTGCCCAAGTCAGGTTTGGTCTGTGGGGCCCTAGTTTGCCCCTCCCTGGTCCAACCTTTCTTCTGTGATACAGTCTTATAATGAAGTCATGGGAAATCTATGGAGGTGAATTCAAATCATGTATGTAATAGATTGTTCTAATTTTTTTAAGTTTTTATTTTAATCACGCAGTGCTCATCATGACAAGTACACTCCTTAATCCCCATCACCTATTTCACCTATCCCCGCAATCAACCTCCCCTCTGATAACCATCAGTTGGTTCTCTATAGTTAAGACTCTGAGTCTTGGTTTGTGTGTGTCTCTCTTTTTTTTTCCCCCTTTGCTTGTTTTGTTTTTTGAATTCCACATCTGTGAAATCATATGGTATTTGTCTTTCTCTGACTTATTTCACTTAGCATTATACTCTCTAGCTCCAACCATGTCATTGCAAAATGGAGAGATTTCATTTTTTTATGACTGAATGTATTCTATTATATCCACCTATTTATCAATTGATTGATCAATAGATATATCATCACTTCTTTACCCATTCATCAATTGATGGACACTTGGGCTGCTTTCATATCTTGGCTATTGTAAATAATGCTGTTATAAACACAGGGGTGCATGTATCCCTTTGAATCAGTGTTTTCGTATTCTTTGTATAAATACCCATTAGTGCAGTTGCTGGATCATAAGCTAATTCTATTTTTAACTTTTTGAGGAACCTCTATCCTGTTTTCCAGAGTGGCTGCACCAGTTTGCATTCCCACCAATGGTGCATAAGCATTCTGCTTTCTCCACATCCTCACCAACAACAATTGTTTCTTGTGTTTTTGATTTTAGCCATTCAGACAGGTGTGAAGTGATATCTCATTGTAGTTTTGATTTGCATTTCCTTGCTGATAAATTATAATGGGTATCTTTTCATGTGTCTCTTGACCATCTGTATGTCTTCTTTGGAGAAATGTTTCTTCATGTTTCCTGCTCCATTTTTTATTTGGATTATTTGTGTTTTGAGTATTGAGTTTTATAAGTTCTTCATATATATTTTGGATACTAATCCTTTATTAGATATGTCATTTGCAATTATCTCTTCCCATTCAATAGGTTGCCTTTCAGTTTTGTTGATTGTTTCCTTCACCATGAAGAAGGTTTTATTTTGATGTAGTCCAAATAGTTTATTTTTGCTTTTGTTTCCCTTGCGCCTTAGAAAAAAAAAAAAGCTACTTCAGCCGACATCAGAGAAATTACTACCTGTGCTCTTTTCTAGGATTTCACAGTTTCAGATCACATATTTAGGTCTTTAAACCATTTTGAATTTGTTTTGTGTATGGTGTAAGAAAGTGGCCCACTTTCATTCTTTTATATGTTGCTGTCCAGTTTTCCCAATACCATTTGTTGAAGAGATTTTTTCCCCTTGTATATTGTTCCTGCTTTGTTAAAGATTAATTAACCATACAATTGTGGGTTTATTCCTGGATTTTCTATTCCGTTCTTTTGCTCTATATGTCTATTTTTGTACTAGTACCATACTCCTTTGATTACTGCAGCATTGTAATATAACTTGAAGTTTGGAATTGTGATGCCTCTACTCTAGTTTCCCTTTTCTTTTTCAAGATTGCTTTGGCTATTCAGGGTCTTTTGTGGTTCCATACACATTTTAGGATTGTTTGTTCTAGTTCTGAGAAAAATGTTCTTGGTATTTTGATAGGGATTGTATTAATTCTGTTGATTGCCTTGAGTAGTATAAACATTTTAACAATATTTGTTCTTATAATCCATGAGTATGGAATATCTTTCCATTTCTTTGTGTCATCTTCAATTTCTTTCATGAATGTTTTATAGTTTCAGAATATAAGCCTTTCACCTCTTTGGTTAGGTTTATTCCTAGGTATTTTATTATTTTTGGTGCAATTGTAAATGGGATTGTTTTCTTATTTTCTCTTTCTACTGCTTCATTATTGGTGTATACAAATGCAACCAATTTCTGTAAATTTTATATCCTGTGCCTTTACTGAATTCATTTATCCTGTGCCTTTACTGATTTTTTTTGTGGAGGCTTCTGATCTTTCTATATATAGTATCAAGTCATCTGCAAATAGTGAAAGTTTTACTTCTTCCTTACCAGTTTGGATGATGCCTTTTATTTCTTTTTGTTGTCTGACTGCTGTGGCTAGGACTTCCAGTACCAAGTTGGATAAAAGTGGTGAGAATAGACATCCTTGTCTTGTTCCTGACCTTAGGAGAAAGGCTCTCAGTTCTTCCCCATTAAAAGTATGATGTTGGCTGTGGTTTTTCATATATGGCATTTATTATATAGAAGTATGTTTCCTCTAAACCTACCATGTTGGTTTTTATCATGAATGGATGTTGTACTTTGTCAAATGCTTTTTCTGCATCTATCGAAATGACCATTATCCTTTTTTTATTGATGAGATGTATTACACTGATGGATTTGTGAATACGGAACCAACCTTATATTCCAGGAATAAGTCCTACTTGATCATGGTGAATGATTTTTTTAATGTATTGTTGAATGTGGTTTGCTAGTATTTTGTTGAGGGTTTTTGCATCTATGTTCATTAGAGATATTGCCATGTAGTTCTCCTTTTTCACTGTGTCTTTATCTGGTTTTGATATCAAGGTAATGCTGGCCTCATCAAATGAATTTGGAAGTCTTCCTTCCTCTTCTATCTTTTGGGATAATTTGAGGAGAATAGGTATTTACTCTAAAGGTTTGGTAGAATTTGCTTGTGAAGCCATCTGGTCCTGGACTTTTGTTTGTTCGGAGTTTTTTTGATTACTGATTCAACTTCATTGCTGGTAATAAGTCTGTTCACATTTTCTATTTCTTCCTGTTTCAGTTTAGTAGGTTATATATTCCTAGGAATGTATCCATTTCTTCTAGGTTATCCAATTTGTTCCCATATAGTTTTTCATAATATTCTCTTGTAATTGTATTTCTGTGGTATTTGTTGTTATTTCCCCTCTCTCATTTGTGATTTTATTTATTTGGGTCTTTTCTCTTTTTTTCTTGATAAGTCTGGCTAGATATTTAACAATTTTATTATTTTTTTGACAACTAGCTCATGGTTTCATTGATCTGTTAAAATCCTCTACACTTATTGTATTATCACCAATTAGTTCCTTTATGTTTGTTATTAACTGTTTTATCTACTTGGGTGCTCATATGTTGATTGCATAAATATTTACAATCGCTATATCTTCTTGTTGGATTGTCCCCTTCATTATTATACAGTGCCCTTCTTTGTTTCTTGTTATAGTCCTTTTTTTAAAGTCTATTTTTTTTTATTTACAGGTGTCTTTAAGTCTAAAATGAGTCTCTTGTAGGCACCCATGTAGGTCGGTGTTGTTTTCATAACCATTCTGTCACCCAACGTCTTTTGACTGGAATGTTTAGCCTATTTACATTCAAATTAATTATTGGTAGTTATGTATTTACTGTCATTTTATTACTTGTTTTGTTGTTGCTCCTGAAGATTTTCTCTGATCCTTTCTTGTCTTTCTCTCTTTCATGGTTTGCTGGTCTTGTTTAGTGATTTATCTGAATTTCTTTCTCTTTATTTTTTGGATATTTATTAGTAGATTTGAGTTGTGGTTACCATTACATTTGTATATAATATGTTCTACATATAACAATGTATATTAAGTTGATGGTTAAGTTTAAAGAACCCATTCTTTACTCCTCTCCTCTCCATGTTTTAGGTATATGGTGCCATATTTTACATCCCTTTATTTTGTAAGTTCCTTGACTGATCTTTTTACAGAAATATTCATTTTTACTGCTTTTGTTTTTCCTACCTTCATATTGTCACTTTTGGTCTCTCCTTTCCTCTCAAAGAGTCCCCTTAAATATTTCTTGCAGGGGTAGGTTAGTGGTCGGAACATTTGGCTTTTTGTTGTTATTGTTGTTCTAGCTCCTTTAGAAATAATGGTAGGTTATTTACTTGAGATTTTGATTGCTTTTTGAGATAGGTCTGCACTACTATAAACTTCCCTCCTAGAACCACTTTTCCTGCATCCCCCAAATTTTGAACCGTTGTGTTTTCATTTTCATTTGGTTCATGTACTTTTTAATTTCATCTTTTATTTTCTGGTTGACCCATTCATTGTTTAGTACCATGTTACTTAACCTCCATGCATTTGTGGTCTTTTCAGACTTTTTCTTGTGGTTAACTTCTAGTTTCATAGAACTGTGGTCAGGAAAGATGCATGGTACGACTCTGATCTTTTTTAAATTGTTAGTTTTTGTTTGTCTGGGAAACTCTCTCTCTATCTCCTATTATGAATGATAGCTTTGCTGGATAGAGTATTCTTGGGTGCAGGTTTTTCCCTTTAAACACTTTGAATATACCATGCCATTCTTTTCCGGCTTGGAAAGTTTCTGTTGAAAAATCTGCTGATAGTCTTATGGGTTTTCCTTTGTATGTAACAGCCTTCTTCGTCTTGCTGCTTTTAATATTTTTCTCTTTATCACCATATTTTGCCATTTTAATTACAATATGTCTTGGTGTTGATCTGCTTTTATTGATTTTGCTGGGGGTTCTCTGTGCTTCTTGGATCTGGATATCTATTTCCTTCTCCAGATTAGGAATGTTTTCAGCTATTATTTATTCAAGTAAATTCTCTGCCCCTTTTCACTCTCTTCTTTGTCTGGGCCTCCTATAATGTAAATGTTATTACATTTATTGGAGTCAACTGAGTTCCCTAAGACTATTCTCATTTTGCATAATTCTTTTTTCTCTCTTTTATCCACAGTTTAATTACTTTCCATTACTCTGTTTCCTAGGTCATTAATTCATTTCTCTTTTTCTTCCAGCATGTTGTTCATTCCATCAAGCATATTTCTCATTTAATTTATTGAGCCCTTTATCTCTGCGATGTTATTCCTTATCACTGTGTTCATGGTCTCACTGACATCCTCCACTCTTATCTCAAGTCCAATGAGTAGTCTTATGATCATTGCTTTAAATTCTCCAGCAGGTATGTTACTTCTGTCTCATTGAAATCTCCAACCATGGCTTTTGTCCTATTCTTTCATTCAGGACATATTCCTCTGCCTTCTCATTTTGTCTAAGTCTCTGTGCCTGTTTCTGTGTGTTAGGAAAGTCAGCTAAATCTCCTGTTCTTGAGGGTAATGGCTTTATGAAGAAAAGGCCGTGTAGTGCCCTGCAGTGTAGTGTTCCCTGTTCCCCAGGTCCTGGCATGTCCTGGAGTGTTGCCATTGTGTGTTGAATGCATTCTGCGGCTATGTCCTGGGGATTTTATCCTTCAGTCCTGTCTTCTACAGAGGCTCTCTTTGCCTATTGTGGGAAGTGTCTGGTCCTTGACCTGAATGTGGTGCATTTTAATTAAATGTGCTCTGGTCTGCCTGTGAAATGAGACCTATCCCTAGTGCCACCAGAATAGAGGCCTTGCAAAACATTCAGGTCAGGAGACATGGTGTTGACAGGGGTTTGGGCTGGTCTTGTGGGGAACAGGGCCCACTGCACTGGGACTGAGGCAAGTGTGACTGGAGAAGGCAGTTCTTCTCAAGTGTGTGAGGGTGCAGGGCTTGGAATAAATAAGTTAGGTAGCAAGTGTCAGTGCTATGCTGGTTCCCTCAGGTGGCTTTGTGTTTATGCTGCTGAGGGGTTGGAGGGCAATGAATGCTGCTTCTCTGGTACACACTCTGAGATAAGCAAATAACCTCCCCACTGTGTGCCCCAGGCACTCTTCAGATTGCTGTTTCCACACTGTACGTTTGTGGGCTGTGCTGTGTGCCTGCCATCTTTCCAAGAGCAGCCCCAATGTCCTGTGAGCTTTCTCAGAGTTAAGCATGCAGATATTTAAAACTCCAAGCTTTAAGCCCTGCTGGTTGCCAGAAGTCATGAAATTCTGCCCCTCTTACTTTCCAAGTCAATTGCAATAGGGATTAATTTTCCTCATGTGCTCTCACGTGTTAGTCTCACCCTTCTCCACAACCACAGGTCCCTCCCTACCACAGAGGCCATGATCCATTTCTCTTCTAAACTGTGTCTCCATACTTCCTACACTCTTTGATGCGTCCTCTTCTCTACCTTTAGTTGTAGAGTTTGTTCTGCCAGTCTTAAGGTTGATTTCTGGGGTACTTAGGATGATTTGGTAGTTGTCTAGTTATATTCATGAGACAAGGTGAGCCTAGGGTACTCCTACTCCACCTCCATCTTCCCAGTCTCAGGATTCTTTCTATGCTCTGATTTTTAAAAATATATATTTGAATTTAAACTAGTACTCCAATGAAGTTTTAAGATTCTTTGTGGTTTCCACTTTCCGTGTATTTTCTAAATAACATTAGGATTGTGCCTAAGTTAAACAGAAAATAAACATGGCTCTACATCCTTGAAATGTCCAAATATTTCTTGGCTAAATAGAAATTTCTTGGCAAGATTTAGACAACATTGTCTTTTATTTCAATTATTCACTTATAGGAAAATGAGCCATTGCAATATCAGTCTTTACAGTTGGACAGAGATACAAATACAAATTTGCTTAAATTGAATTAGCCAAAACAGATTCTTAATTGAACAGGAAGTCTTCAAAGGTGTTATATAGGTGGGAATATGATTAGATATACTAAAGGTATGTGTTAAGCATATATACTCACATTTATATACATTATTTGCACAAGAACATAGGTACCTATAGTAAAAATGACTAAAAGGAAAATATTTGTGAGAACATCTTTTCTTTCCAAGGGAACTATATCCTGTAAGTAAGTTGAATCAATAAACAAAATATAAATTCCTCTTATTCCTTGTGAATTAACATTGATTTTTATTTTAATGTATTCATATTCCCCATTTTTTCCCTCAGAGTAACTTCTTCACCAACATTTAAAATAAATGAAGTGAAAATGTTAAAAGTATATGAAGTATTTGAGCATTAGTGTAATAAGTAACTATATATTTCAATGAACATATTACTTTTTGGCTACAGCTATTAGACCTGTAAAGAAGTCATTATGTTTCATTCCACACAATTCAATGAATGGATTTTTGACAAGACAATTGTAATAATTCCTTTGGATCCATTACTTTTTTTTTTTTCCATGTAAAAGCCTTTCAGCCTTGGGATTATTAGAATCATAGATTCTTATGCTTCTACAAGTGTTGATAAATTGGCTGGCCTATAAGAATACTCAATTAAGTTTTTTCTATTCATAAATGATTTAAAAAAATAGGTCAAAATATAGACTAAATTCTTCCCAAAGTCCTTAATTTTCATTCTGGCGGTTATGACCAGAGATTGACAAAAGCAACTTAACACGCTGAACTTGTGTATGTGTTGTGTATGTGTGTATGTGTATGTAAATATAAGTCTTCCAAGCATGTAAAATATGCATTTGCTCTGATTTTCTAGATGCATCCTGAAAGAAATATTTACAGTCTGGGATTAAACCCATCAACATTGTGGGTTTTAACTGAAATGCTGCCCAGCCTTTCATGTACTATTCTAAATAATTAAAGATTTTTTAAATTCCTGGTTTGGTTTTTACCATGTAGATACATTTATTCCACTCATTAGCAGAACATCGTATAATATAGTCCAAATTAACAAAATGCAAAGAATGTCATCCCAGCAGGAACCCTGGAACATGAAATGGATTTCTATCACTGTAATTTTTGTTAGGGCTCATTTGTGTACCCTCAATATGCTATAGTAGTTACATTTATGTGCCAAATTCTCTGGCTTAATCTTATGATTTTTCTCCCTAACAGGGTAAAAAGAACTTACAAATAACAATGTGTGTGGATAACTGTTGTTTTGTTTTCTTTTGATGCTTTTCCCCTATGGGCTTGATTTGTAATTAAAATAAGGTTACTCAGATGGAGGTCTTAAAATTTCCCCATTTTCTTTTATAGTTTAGAAAAATCTCTGTTTCTGAGGACTTGAAAAATCTTTATTACTAGAACTCAGATAAATGTATCTTCTTTATAAGAGTTATGAATTTCTTTAAAACAGAGTGTTCCAATTGGATAAGGTAATGTTATTAAAAAAACAAACTATGAGATATTAATTTTCAAACTACATGTTGTAAAGGGGAGGGGAATTTGCCACCCCAAAATATGTCTCTTTGACACAGGGATTATTTTGAAGTGATTATTTTTAAGAAACTGCAGATACAGGAGAAGCTTTGAAAACCAAGTTAAAAATACCCTTCTATAAGAAACATATACATTTATAAAGGAAATCTGCATTTGTAAAGGTGTCCTCCTGCCCCCCCCCCCCAAATAGTACTAGGAGAAAAAGGACGACTAAATCTCCAGAAATTTATCAGTGAGAAGGCAATGACTTACATTTGCATAATAACCTTACCCTTATTATTTGTTACTATGTGTTTCCTGGTAACCTCCCACTAAGGGGCCTTTCTCCAACCTCCAACATCCTTCTGTCATTAGCTGGAGATGGTATTCAAGGTGCTGGCTTGGGCCTTTTCAGGGAGTTACTCAGTTTTCCTGGGTATCTCCCAAATATAGGAGCTATGCCGGTTATTAAACTTCTGTTTGTTTTTCTCCTGTTAATCCCTTTTACTATGAGGCAGGGGTAGAGGAGTATCTTGGCCCAGAACCAAGAAGTTAGAGGGAAAATTATGGTTTTCTGCCTTAAAGTTCAACCCATATTGTATCTGTTGAGTATATAAAAATAAGAAAAGTAGTCTCCCTATTCTTCCTCTTATTTTTCCTCCTAAAAGTTCCTAGTTTTACTAATTATAATGATATCATTGTGTGTGTGCATGTATTAGTGTATTATATAAAGAAGTCTTATAACTTCACTTCAGTAACTACAATTTCCATATTTCTTGGTTTCAGTTAATACTTAACTGGATTTAATAGCTTCTACTTGTTTAATTTCTATGACTTTTCCTTTCCTGGATTCTTTGATTCATCTTTAGTTGAAAAATTTTGTTGTCAAGTTTTTCTTTCCAAGAAAGATATGTATGTGGGTGCTTTCTAATCTTTCTTCACTTGAAAACAATTGCTTCTTACCATTTATACCTAAGGGACAGCAAACAAAAACTGTGAATGAAATCTATTTTTCCCCTGAAAAATTTGTATACATCGCTCCATCTTCGGGTTTTGAGTCTGTCTCTGCATTTTTGGTAAGTCTAACTTTTTCCTATTGACCTGTTTTGTGTGTTTTCCCTTACTTGAATGCCATAGAGTTCTTTCTTCATGATTAATATTGAATAACTTTACCACACTATTTCCTGGCTTTCTTTTGCCAGGAAATATTCAAGTATTTCTTCATGTAAGGAATATTTCCTTAGAGGAAATTTTCATTGTTATCTGTTCTATTTGTTCTGCAGTCTTCCTTACCAATTATAGTTTCCAAGTTATCTTCCATATCTATTACTCTATTATTATTTCTATAGTTTTCTTCTTTTAAATTTTGTTTTGTATGGTCTCTCTCACTGATCATCAGTTGATTTTTTATTTTACTGCAATAAAATGTGATTTTCTTTCTGCATTGTTTTGTTTTTTGTTTCTCTTCAATTTCTCTTATGAATTTTGATTAACATTTTTCTTTTTCATTTTCTCTTTTTTTTGTATTCTTTGTGTTGCCTTTATCTGAATGTTTGTACTTCTTTCAGTGGTTAATTAGAGGTAAATCACACAGCCTACAACTGAAGATCTTGGAATAATTTTGTCAGAATATATATTCTGTTTTCTTGGATAAATCCTTTATTGATATATGTTTATTCTTTATTTATGTGACTTGTCCTTATTTTATTTTCTTCCTTTAAATTTTTGTTACTTTGCAGCACAATGAGTAGCATCCAGGGAGAACTACCATAGGTATTTCAAGGAGTAGACATGAATACAAATGTATGGGAAGGACAGGAAAAGCAACTAGGTGATGGTAATGCTACACAGTGGTCTCTAAGTAGAGGAAGCCACTCCCATTTCTAGGGCTGAAGAAGTAAACAGGAAAAAATGGTGTAACCCAGAGACCATAAGTATACTGTCCCTGAGGCTGCTGGAATGATGCTTCTGTCACTGCTGTGACTGGAGATTCCAATGCTGCTGCCAGTGCAGTCACTGCATTTGCCAATCACAATATTCTTTCACTTTTATTCCAGGAAGCCCCATATCCTACAAAATACCACTTGCCAGAATAAAAATAACAACAACAAAAAAAAGACTTCTCCTTTATCCCTACCTGTTCATCTCCTGTCAATATTTTCTACTGGAATATCCTAACTGGAACCAAACTGTCAAGGAAACCTTTGAAATAGAGTTTATGGGTTTCCAATTCTTGTAAATACAGAAGAAAGTACAGAAAGGCAAAGTATGACTGAGGTCCAAGAAACCAAAACTGGCATATGCAGTATCCACACATAAGTCTGCTACTTGTACCCTTCTGATTGCTGCATATACTTGAATGAGCACAATATGGGGTGAAGCGAGAGACTATGAACAGGTGCATATTGTAGCTCTGATCCACAGTTTCAGACTATTTCATTTGGAACATCTGTTTCAACAAAGCTTTTGTTTCATTTTCTCTTACGTTTCCCTTCTGACTTTTTCTTTCCTCCAAAGAGGTTAGTATATCTCAATTAGAACCACTTCAGTTACAAGCACTTTCTTTTGAGATTCTATGATAACTGCTCCTCCCTCCCTTCCTCACTTTCCTTTTGCTAAAAAGCTATCATTGTCGCAGAGAAAACTAGTGCTCCCGAAATATCCAAATAGTCCCCACACAACCCCAATCTCCCTTGCAGATAGGATGAAAGCCATGTGGCTCTTTACAGAGAACAGATTGTGAGCAGAAGTAATATGTGTCACTTCCTCAAAGGACCCATTCCAGATGGCAAAGATAAAAGTGGAAAAGAGTTGTCTGACCTGTAACAAACTTTACACAAGCAAAAAAAAAAAAAAAAATTATTAAGTCACTGACAGTTGTAGGTTTTCCAATATTGCTTAACTTGACTAATAAGAGCTGATAGAGAGAGCATCTTGAGTCTACATCACAGTGGCTCTTCCAACTAACTGGGTTTTACAGGAATGGTTTCCATTTATGAGCTCCAACTGGGTTTTACAGGAATGGTTTCCATTTATCCCATGGACCACCCACATCCCTAGATTTCATTATTCGAATAAGTATATCCTTATATAGATGTTCTTAATAATTTTAGGAAAATATTTTTCTGCTCTAGTTTTGAGAAAGAATGTGTCAACTCTCAGCATCTTCCTTCATTAATATACAGATTTAATTGTATAGAATACAGCCAAGTTCTTGTTCTGGATTTGGACCCACCTGCCTATATCATTGAAGATTTACTGACCTCCGTTTTTAACCTTCTTTTCTGTTTTTTAAAAGATTTTTAGAGAGGGTAAGAGACAACTTTCTTCTCTACCATTTGCAACTCTTTTCTGCAATTCTATTTTGAAATTTGGCATTTAGTATGATGTGAAACAGACAATGTCAATTTACATACATGCTTTTCTTAGGCCTCTCCCCTTCCATCCATCCCCAGTATAAATCCTATATCCAGAGAAGACTAAATAAACTTATAAAATGACAGTCCCCCCAAAATCGTGGTGAAATTATGCTTAAGAGAAGGGTCGGAATAGTTATATGAGCAAATGAATAAACAAGAAATTCATTTAGAAAGTTGGGTAAAATATATTTTTGATATTTTTAATTTCCTTTCCTATCTTAAAAGAGCATTTAAAATACGTTCACAAACTTTTTTGATAAGACATATGCTCACTGCTCTTGGTAGTTTTCACACAACACACAAAGGAAAAATTTCTATGGGCAATTTAGAACAAATAACCATTGTAAACAGGTTAAGAGTTGTTTGAACAATAATTCTCCTATAGATAAAATGAGTATGTTTTAATCATATTATTACATGAAGTCACATTTTTAATGACTCATTGCTATATTTATGTTAAGTAAGTATATTTTGATTGTACTGTATTTATGTAAATTTTGTCAGTATTTGTATAGACAGGAAAAATAATAAAAGCAGGATGGAAATCTAATAAAATATGATGCATAACAAGAAATATGAATATATTACTTAGAGAAATTTGCTTTGGACACTCTGTACATTTCATACTTTAATATTTTCACACTGAAGAGATTAAATATTTAATTCCTGCCCCCACCACCAACACATACTTGATTTCTTTTTTTTTCCTCAGCGAAAATTTTTCTAGCCACTGACCCAGCACTCACTACTGGGGCAACATCAACAATCCTCCAAATGTTCATCTCCTCACTGCCCAAGATTTCCTTGTCACCACTTTGTAATTCATCCCATTACTACTATCACTATTAATTCTTCTTCTACTATCATTATTGAATTCACAGATGAGTTTAGCGAAAGTTGTTCAGATGAATGATGGGGACAGAATCCAAATCAGCATGTGTGAGAATGAAAATTGAGGAAACTGAACACAAGCAAAAGTAATTCTTTTGAGAAGATTGGCTGATAAGGAGAGAAGAACCATAGTGGGGGAGTAAATATGAGATCCTGTGTGGTTGACATGTTGTTGCTGTTTTGAAAAAGGAATATTTGGGCATATTTGAAAATGAGGGGAAAAAACCCTGGAGAAAGGGAGGGTAAACATATAGATAAGACAAGGGAAGAGTAAAATGTATGGTTCCTGCAAAGGCAGGAAGGAATTAGATCCAAGCTCTGGAAGCTACCTCATTAAAAAGAAGAAAAAGCTCATTGGTCTTCCTGGCAAGGAGAAAAAAATGATCAGTGCAACTCTGAGTCAATCTCTAGCTGGTGGTGGTGAGTGCAAGGATTTTCTATGGGAGGTTGTGTTATCTGCTGAAAGTGGCAAGGAGGAGGTAGGGCTTAGGACATTTAAGGAGGATGGAAAGGGTACAAAATGACCATAGAAGACAGCAGAACAGATATTTCACCAAAAATGTAGGGGAATGGACAACTAGTATTAAAAACTCATTTGAATGCAGTCATTCCAAATTGATAATGGAACCAATGTGCCCTCTGGTATGACCATCTCCAGTAATGCTCAGATGTTCTCAATGCTACCCGTACTAATAACCAGGTATTACGAGGAATGGGGTTTTCTAGAAAAGAACTAGTACTTTTAATAATAGCAATGAGTTATTGAAATGGCAAAATACAAAATTTGAGTTGGATAATAAGAGAAATAAAGAAATAACTGGAAAAAGTAGAGAGATTGACTCACTACCACCTTTGAAGAGGTGGATATAGCTAAAGTTATATATTAATTCATCCCTGACTACCTTAATTAAGCAGAAGGCTACATTTTCTATAAAGAATGAGATCAGAGATATAACTTGAACCATTTTTCAAAAGTATAGGCCCCCTTTTACTACCTGAAATGTTTAAGAGTCAAATTCACAGTTTCACACCAAAGTTTGCATATGTTTGTGTAAGTAGTAGGCATTAAAGAATTGTTTTAAAAATTTGCTGAAATGCATACTCTCAAATGCACATTTCCTAAACAAAAGCATACAGCTATTTGCTGAAGTAATTACTAGTTCAAGTTGGGTGGCCTAAAGCTTTTCATCTGAAAGTTCCAACCAGCTCTGATTCTGTACATCAAGTAACATTTGGTGTGGGTATATACACACATATATGGGTATCTAATTAACATTATATAGGAAGCCACAATAGTAGGCATTCCTTTATAATGAAAGGCACAATTCACTGTTTTAAAAAAGAACAAAAATAAACAAACACAATAAAGACACTTACCCCCAACTTTAACTTCCTTGTATAATTTGATGAAGGTCCAAGGTTATTTTTTTGTTCCTAAATCCCCAAGAGCTTCTAGAATAAAGTTAATACTAGTTTTTGAAAAAGTGATTAGGTTCCTTCAAATGTAGCACATGCAAAAAATATCAAATGGAGTCTTCACTGTTATGTTTATGAACAGATAAAAAAATATTTCAAATAGTTTAGAAGTTTAAAAACATACTTTTTAGGGACCCCTGGGTGGCTCAGTCAGCTAAGCATCCAACTTCAGCTCAGGTCAAAATCTCACAGTTTGTGGGTTTGAGCCCAGTGTGGAACTCTGTGCTGACAGCTCAGAGCCTGAAGCTTGTTTTAGATTCTGTCTCCTTCTCGCTCTGCCCCTCCCGCACCTGCATTTTCTCTCTCTCTCTCTCTCTCTCTCTCAAAAATAAACATTAAAAAAATAAAAACTTACTTTTTAAAAATAGCTAAGATCCATTATAAATTAAAGATATTAACTTAGTTGGGAAAAAAAGGCTGAGATGGGATGATAAGGGAAAAAGTCATTTCTAGATATATCATGGGACAAATTTACTTCTTACTCTTGTCTATCAGATCTTCCTTACTCAAGTAAATGTCTGGAAGGCAGCCTAGAGAATTCAACCATAAAGTGTTTTGTCTTCTATCAATAGAATGTCTTTGTCCATTAATTTTTGAATTGATTTCTATAACCCTGCAGTTTGCCAAGGTAGCAATACATAAAGCAAATGAATGAAATCTTGGATACATGTAAAAATATTTGCTGGGCTGGTTAGTTTTCCTATAACCTGTTAACATCTGACAGTGTTCAGCAAATGTGTAGATTATGCCTCTATTCAGTGAACTGGTCTCCATTTAATGATTTGTTTATTTAATGGAAGTCTATTGTTCTTCCAAGGAAATATATCAAAATAATATTTGTTGAGTCTAGCAAAACACTGACCCTCACTGGACATTAGCCAGTTAGCAGTAATGCATGCAACAGGAGAAAATAGATAGAATCACATATTCAAGTCATTAGAGTTGGAAGGAACCTTAGAGATTCTCAGGTTCAACCCATTCATTTTATGTAACAGGAAACTGAACCCAGAAGTGTCCAGCCAAAATTTGCACAAATACTTATAAATTGGACCAGGACCAGAGGTGAAGTTTCAGACTCCACATCCAATAATCTTTCCTCCAGCTGATGAACAGAGCAAGAAAAGGGATCCATTTTTTGTGACATACTAGCTCCATGCAATCTTACATAGTTTTATAACCTCTTCAACATATTGGAAAACTAAACTTGGTAATTAGAATTAGCACTACAAAGAGACTTATTGTTTCCCCATTTTGAAAACATCACAGATATCATAAATAAAGAATATAAACTTACAAACTTTAAAAAAGTTTTTAATGTTTGTTTATTTCTGAGACAAGGAGAGCACTTGCGGGAGCAAGCGGGGGAGGGGCAGAGAGAGAGGGAGAAACAGAATCCGAATCAGGCTCCAGGCTCTATGTTGACAGCACTTGACTTGGGGCTCAAATCCATGAACAGTGAGATCATGACCTGAGCCAAAGTACGACGCCTAATGGACTGAGCCACCCAGGCGCCCTAAATTTACAAACTTTTAATTCAAAGTTATATATACCCATCAGTTAGTCTTCATATTATTCAAACCATCATATCTACTGAGATTTTAAATAAATATAGTGGGAAACAAAAGTTGCAACTGTCTAAATCGCTTTATTTTTATTACTTTAATTTATTACCTTAAAATAAATTTTTACTTTTTAAGCTTGAACATTGAAGAATTTTGTATATATTTCACCAACTCCACTATATTCATAAGGTATTCAGATGAAATAAGAATATCCAATATATCCTATTAATAGGATAACTATACAAAATTTTAACTTTACTGTCTATTGTTATATGTGTATAGGATTGAATGTCACAGAGAACAGTTGTGAAATATTTATGACTTAACCTATACCAGGTTCTGTCCCACTTCATCAACTTTGGGTACAAAATGAGGTCTAATTTCATATAATAATGCAGATAAAAGAGCTAAGACACCATCTTAGATAAATTTTGTTTTTTCCTATTGTTATCTTTCCTGTGATGCATTCAATAGTCACCTAAGAGTGCTTACTAAGTTCTGGTCATCGTCAGTATGTAGGGGAAAAAAAAACCCAGAATACCTTACCTATCCACCAGAAGGACCCATAAATTACTACTATTGTTGATCTGGTTACCACATGGGGTCGCTGCTGAAAACAGGAGTTGCGGTAACCCATATTTTCCTGCCTATTACTGACATCTAGGCACACTATACCAAGATATATCACTCAAGCAATTTAGTGCAATGTCTACTTTCTGCTGGAAGATTTCATATCATCTGAGCATTATGCATTACCAAAAACAAGTACAGTAAAATCCCTTTCTACTGAAAAACGATGACTGAAGAGCACCATGACACTCTAGAACAGTAGTCTCATGGCGTATAGTTTTCATGAAGCAAGGACCTGAGCTTCTTGCCCTAGGGCTGAACATAACATGGAGTCTTCCATCGATTTATAGGCCTAAGCTGCTAATGTTAGGGCTCTTTCAGTTTACCCAAGACCTATACACAAGATCGGTGTGAATGGAACAGGGAGGGTCTTAATTTCAAATTCAAGATATCCCTGGTAGTAGCATATCCTCACAATAAGTCAGGCTTTGGGGTTCAACATGGGCCACAATACAGATGCTGCAGTCCTGTCATTCCTCAATGTCAACCCCTACACTCTAATTTCTTTTTCATTCCCATACTTCACCCATCTCCTTCCCATATTCTTTTATCACTGTATCATTTTTATAAGCGTATGAAAATACAATATTCCAATTAAATTTTTTCTTCTCTTGACCCTACTTCCCCCTCAATTTATATATCAATTTGTTAATTCTCTTCTTTGGCAAAAAGAATTGTGGATTCTCAATGTTCTCAAGCATAGTCTTTTCTAAGGTGGCTTAATGTCTATATCACTCTAGATATTGCCATTTTTAATGACAGTTTTCCTTTCCTTTTAAAAGGAAAAAAATATGATCTAACATACTAGGCCCTATGCTATGAAAACAAACAAAAAATTGTATCAGATAATTTACCTCATATGGGTCTTTGAAATGTTCTTTTAAAAAAATAAATGGTTGAAGTTTACAAACACACTTATGGGGTTTATCTCTGATGCTTTCTTGGAAATAAAATGGTCAGCAGAGGCTGTATCTGCCTCTGCTAATGCCTCATGAACTTCAAGCTCTATTCTTTGTTTTCTTCTTTCAACACTTCCTAATACTTATTAAGAATCTACTATGTGTTTGACCTTATAATGGCTTCTGGGAGTACAAAGATAGAAAGATAGCCCCAGCCCTAAAAGGCCCCACAGCCTGGACAAAAACGGGCAAACAAACAGCATGTATCACTAGTTAGGTACAAAATGTCAGAGGAGCAGGGATTGATACTTGCAGGATGAATAGGTAATGACCAAGAAAGGTAGTACAGAAGGAGATATTCTAAGAGGTTAGAACAGCATTTGCAAATGCAAAGAAAAGGGTAAAGCTGGAAACAAAGTGTGTAAGTTGTTTCCTATTTGTAGAGTATAAAGTTTGAAGCAGAAATAGCCATATAATGTTGAGCAGAAAAGAATGGACCACAGCTTGAAAGCCTTCTGTACTAGGCTACTTTTGGTTTTATTCTGTAGGTTAGTCATTCACAAATGGACAAAGGCTCTGGCAAGAAAATAGGAGAATCACATGGGAACCCTTTTCTAAAAACACATGGTTACCATATGTGTTTTGAAAAATGTCTCAGATGATTGATACAGCATCTCCTCCTTTCCACCTAATTTGAAAAATCACTGCTGTGGATTATGGACAGCCATTGATGAATTCTGAGCAAGGAAATGAACAGAAATTTGCCTGATATCCAGATGTATAGACTTCCATGGACATTGGCGGTCCAATGCCTTGTCCAGTGACTACCTATCTTATAACTATATTTAGCACTTTGACTAAATCCCCAAGATAGATCCAACCCCATAATACATTAAGCAGAAATGCAAGTATTTTGCAGAAAATTTCATAGGAAGTTCAGAAAATAATTTGTTCCATACCATAGTAACTTAATAAAAATTTCACATTACATATCTCTATTCCTCTCCACTGCTGTTTTCTCATTCTTCTTTCTTTCTTCCTAGTTTCTGAAAAGTCCCCTCTATCATCCTGGGCAATTTAACTTTCTGCCTTCCACTTGTATACCTCATTCAGAAAAACAAAAGCCTGGCAGCCATTACCTGTTTTTCTTCAGTCATTTCTCTTATTTTCACCTCTCTGTTATATGTAGCTTATCAAATTATCCAAACCTTTTCAAAAGGAAAGGTTCTAAATTGTGGATATTTTTTCTGTATTTTTATATGTATTAGAAACATCAGGATAATCATTCATTCATTCATTCTCTAAATATTTCTTAAATACTTACTAAATGCCAGTCTGTCTTAACTCATAGCTATAATCTAGTAATATGTCTTGCCATCACTATCTCTCCAACCCATAAGAATGTCCTCATAACATTGAAAACAACCATAAAAATATACAATTAACATTTTTTTAAATTATGAAGCACTATTGTGAGCTCAGAAAAAGTTTTTTCAAGGAACAGTCTTGGCTCTTGCCTATATATTTTTTTAATGAAAATGTTCAGACTTCTGTTCTCCAACAGCTCTCCTGCTCTCCTGCCTAGAGAGAGAAACAGAATGGGTATCCTTTCTGCCCTTCTGTCATACAAATAAGAGACTTCCCCATGAACTACATACAGGCTTGCCATCAGTTTAAAAAAAAAAAGTTTAATTCCTTTGTACATATGGGGAATTTATTTTAAAAAATCAACAAGTTCTATATTTATAATTCCTTTAACAATTTCACAGTCTCAATATATAATAAATATATAAACACAATATAACAAAGGCATCTATCTAGCTGTAAGGATCTTCTTCTCAACCAAAGATAAAAGTTTGAAATTCTACTCATGCCCTGTTCTCAAAATGTTGTACTGCCATTTTTGAAACTAATTTAGTGAGCCTCAGTGTAGGACATAGAGAGAAATTGCATTTACTCAGAACTGGTTCCTGGCGAAATTGTTTAGCCCTCCAACAATAAGAAATTACAGGAGAACATTGAATTACTCCCTCCTCAAATCTAAAGTTCCAGTTTGGAATGTTTTCCTAAGAAATATATTAATCTGAAGAATTTCATGTTAATATCTTTTATTTATCTACATGAAATGTTTGAATAATACATCAAAATTATCTTTAAGACAAAGCATGCTTTTTAAAAACTCCCTTCAGACACAGAATACTTTAACATAGTTGGCTCGTTTTTGCATGTGATCCAATTCTGCTTGAAGATAGCAGCTTTGGGTAACAGGCAACTATTTCAGGAAAACAGATTATTTAAAACTAGATTTTTATGCCAGATCTTTCTGTTGTTGTTAAACAAATGAAGATATTTTAAAGAATAATCACATCCATCAAACAAAGGTGTTAAAGAAGAGAAGCGAAAGCATTTTCATTAAAACACTTTAGAACCCACTGCAGACTTTCCCCAGCCCCTTGATCCATGGGTGTATGTATGGCAGGGATGAAAGAAGTTATTTAAAATTCATTTTAAATAAAAAAAAAAAAGACCGACTAGGTATGTGAATTGCTTGATTAAATATCATAAACTCTTATCTTTGTCTGGGAAATATGGATACAGTATGTAAGGTTCACTGTTTTAGCAAATAAAAATATAGGATGCCCAGTTAAATTTTCATTTCAGATAAGCAATGTACCAATTTTTAGTGTAAGTATACACCATGAAACTTTTGGGACATAATTATATTTTCAAAAATTACTTGCTACAGCCTGTATTTTTTCTGGCAACTCTAAGTACATGAATAAAGCATTGAGTCTTTAAAGAAAAATAATTGGATAAAATGCAAACCTTATGCTGCTTTGATGTTTGCTGAGTCACTTATAAATTGAAGGCCCATCCCGCTCACATCCTGGCATAAGGTGTTTGTGATTAATTTTAAAAGTTTGGACCTAGAGATCTGAGTGTTCTCAAGGTTCATGGAATTTAAGCAGCCAGGATGCCACAGACTTCTGTATCTGTTTTAAACTCAAAATACAGACAAACCAGGAAAATCTGGTAGGTCTTCACTTTCCATTATAATTATTCATTACCACATTCCTTCTGAGTGGAGGTACTGGAGACAGTTCAGTGTAAGTAGAAGTGCTGAACTAATTTACCTAATATTCCAAAATACCTGGCCACTTTACACATGTCCTTTACGTATCTGATCACTGTTTGCTCTTTACCAGAGCTTAGGCCATTCTGTTTCTCACTCCCTTATCTTCCACTTGCCCACATGCCTAGGCAAACTCTACCCTAGGCTCGGTTACTCCATCAGCCTTCCCCCCCTCATTTCTGTTAACAGTGATTTTCCCTATTCTGAGTTCTTCTAGCACCTTATCATCATATAATAAGGTAAAGATTAAACACTTGTGAAGGTGTAAGTACTTCTGGATGCACATACCTGCACACACAAAGTGGTACATCCTGCTAAAGATAATTTAACATCCCTTTCTACTTTTTCACTCGCTTGGGTGGTTTGTAGAGTGAGCATCTATGAAGGACCCATAAGCCTTGAAAAGATCAGGAAGGAAAGGAAAAGGGATGTTATAAGGTGAATTACATCTGGGTCCCATTGAGGTTCTTTCAGAAAAAAAATGTAAAAGATTACGTTATTTTTTGTTTTTATCTTGTTATTACAACACTACTCTAAGATTGACCAAAGAAGGACCCACATCTATAAGATTACTTTCAGTTAACATCCTAATGATAACTAATAGAAAAACAGCCTTGAATGCATCTTATGCATAAGGTACTACTATTCTAAGTAGTCCACATGTTCAATCTCATTTAATATCCAAGAAAATTGGATAAAGTACTTTCTATCTCCTTTTTACAAATGAGGAAAACGAGATTCAGAGAGGTGTTATAAATTCCCCACAGTCACACAGCACTTAGATTAATCCAAGTTAAATACATAGAGGGAGTTTACTATAATTCAGGCACTGAGCTAGACCTGAAGTGTCAAAACAGAGAAGGAGTTGAAGGGGAACAAGAGGAGGATGAGGAAGAAGGAAAAAAGGAAGAATAATAGGAAAAGGAAGAAGAACAAGAAGAGACAGTCCTTGGCCTCCTAAATCTTACAGTCTATTAGGAATAATATACATGCAAATAAGAAAACATAATCATATAAAATATCGTACAAAGATTATAAGAAGATAAGATGATTAGTTTTATGGGAGATGAGGATGAAGAGCAGAGAGCTGATGTATTCACAGGGGTATTATAAAACAAGACCTGAATAAGAATCCATTAATATATAAGGTTGTAAGCACCTATGTATATATGAAGGTTTGTAACTATGAAAGCAAATGATGTGTTAGCAACACCCTAAGTAGTAAAATAAAGCTGGAAACATCTAAGGTACCTTATATGCATATAAGGGGTCTTGGGTTGTGACATGGATGAGATGGGGAACATAATACCTCATTATTCAAAAATAAATCCACATGCCTCCATAGGAAGTCCAAACTTCTAAATCTGATGGTCAAAGCTCTGAAAAAACTGGCCTAGGCTGACCTTTAAAACTTTATCAAGTGCTCCTACAAACAAATATTCTTCTCCAAACACGTCAGTCTACTCATTCCTTCACAAAATATGCCATGCCTACTTCCTCCTCTATACTTTTGGCTGTCACTTTTGATATACTTAGAATACACATATGCACATATACGATGTTCCTTCATTAAAGCTCAACTTAAAAGCTTAAAAGATTCTCTGTGAATGAATGAACAAAAGAACTCTACCAGGACAGACAACAGTTTCATGATTATGCATACTAGAATAGTGAAGGATCGAGAATTCCTTGAGAACAATATACTCAAATAAAAATATTAGAACTTGGAAAATAGGCTAACATACTTTCTTAGGCTAACATACTTTCTTAGATAATTCACATGTCAGAAAAATACTGAGTTACCAACCCAAGCCATGTCACAAAGGAGTGCTGATGACCTCAGTTGACACAAATAGGTCATGAAGGAAAATGAGCTTCGGAACACTGTAGTTGTTAGTGATTAGACTGGGACTGTCTGTAAAATTCTACCTGGGCAATAAGATGCTAAAGATGCCACCAAGTTGGCCTTTAGGTAGCAGAGGAATGATCAGATGGAGACCATGTTCTGAACTTTTAAGTGACACTGGAGATCCACAGAGATCAGAAATCATGAGGCAGCAAGTCAAAAGCAGGGAGATAAATATTCCCTTATCTCCTTAAGATTTTCATAAAAACAGCCAGAGTCCCAGTCCTGCTAGATGAATATGATAATTATTTCTAACAGTCTGTAAATAAGAAAAGCAACCAATGTTAACTATTTTTTTTAGATTACTGGACTTCATATTTTAATACCTTTCACATAAAATTATTCATTCAACCATTCATTTATCCAATGTATTTTGAGTAACTAGTATGTACCAAGCACTAAGTGCTGGGACTATGATGACAAACAATATATACTTGATTCCTAGGCTCACCAAGCTTATAATTTAGCAGGAAAGTCAGACACTGAACAAGTAATTGAAAATGGGATGAATAATTCTGAAGAAACAGTTCACACTGCTTGGGGAGTTTCGAGTAGTGTGATTTAACTTGATACTCAATTTCAATTCTGCAGGAAGAGAATTGGATGGAATGCCAATGGGAAACTCAGTTGGCCTACCCAAGATAAATTGAGTGGAAGCTCAATGAAATATATGTTACTTTCCTATTCTAGAATTTAAAGTACAAAAGAAAATACTGTCCCTAATTCAGTCTCAAGATGCTTAAGAGAAAGGGGACAATTGGATCAACTATTAAAGCCCCAAGCCCTTATTTAATAGCTGAAAAGAATTAAGACCCAATGTGGTCACATGATGGGCCTCGGGCTACATAGCTCATAAACAGCAGAGCTAAAACTCAAATCCAGGTGTTAAGGCCTCTAAAGGAGTATTCCCTATACATTGTACAAGAGGAAGGCAAGTTAGTTTTGCAATATTTCCTTGGTTTATATCTCACTCTAATATTTTTGAAATATTTTGGTAGAGGAGTGGTCATAGTTACAGGTTTTCAGAATTTAAGGACAAGAGATGAGAATATAGAAGTTCCAAGAAAAGGGAATCTGAAAACAGGGAAAGAAACCCAATATAAGAAAACAGACCTGTGGAGAGAAATAACCCTACTTTAGTTAGGGATACAAAAAGTGTCCCTCTTTCCCTTTCCAGTTTCTCTATGGAGGTACAGAGGGGTGGCAAAAGGTTTGAGCAGATCTTAAGCTTACAATTTCCACCAGCCCTCTTCAGTACCCTTTAATATAGACCACTGAGTTTCTCAGGATTACAATCAAGTGTGATTAAAAATATATTAAGAGTGATTTACTTAAATCAGCTATGACATAAAATCTAAATAGAAATCTGGCCTTTGTTACTTGAAAGCATTTTTCAAGACAACTTCTCTGGCACTATTTCTTTCCTACACCACACACTTACAACTTCACTGCTTCCTCAGGACACACCTACTTGGAAATTCTGGAGCACGGGAGCCCATGCTAGAGGTGAGAGTTTGTTCACTGGATGACCTACGGCATCATGTACCTTGTTTGTACATTAGTGGAGGCCTTCATTTGATTGACCCCATGCAGTCACTGGCTGCTTAATTCTTCACCCTGGACGACCCCCATTTATGACCCATATTCTACTTCCCAGCAACAAAAGGAAACAAAGGCTTACCAGTTTAAAGAAGAGGCTGTCTTTGAAGCACTTAATACCAAAGGTGGTGTTCAATACACATTCGGTAGGCAAGTTTGGAATCTTTTGTTTGTTGGTTTAATGTTTAACATTTCCTTAATATCTCTTCTTTTTAATGGGCTTTAACCTTCTCTCTTTGATCTCTTTGCTTCTTTTTCAGAGAAGAGGAACCCAGCTTCTGCCCACCCACCCAATTCACCACCTCTTTCAGCAGCTTTCCCTTTGGCCTTCACAGCAGCTCCACCGATATTGGCACCCCTTCAGCAATGCCCTCCCCCCAGACTGTCCCCATTATACTTGTCATCTTCCTGATTAACACCTCCAACACTCATCCCCATTTTTAAGTACTTGTGAGAGCTTTGTTCCAAGAAGAGAGTTATGCTTTTGTGAAATTTCTCCCCAAAGCATACTTTACTGACCATCTTTCACCACATTTCCTTTAACAGCATGCACTATTCATCCAATAGAAAACTCAGATGAGAAAATCATATGAAACCTCCACTTTAGGCACTTTGAGGAACTAACTGAATTATTTCAGACCATAAAGCATTACCTGGTACGCTGAAGCAAAACTGTGTAAAAGCCCTACCTTCATTGACTGCTACTTGTTTTTTTTTTTTCTTCACAAAGTGTTTTCACAGACATTATTTTATATAACTCTGTGAGGTAGGCAGGCCAGAAAAGAGAAGAAAACTAAGACTCAGAACATTGGAGTGATTTGCCAAGTCTCCATCAATTATCACACCTGAATATGGGAATGCCAACTGGTAAACAGTCCCGGCCTCTAGACTCCTGAGTCTCAGGCCTCCCCTACTTGCTGCCCCAGTGCCCCCACTGGGACCCTCCATTCCTTCCACAATGTCTGGCTCTTTGGGGTAGGCATCCTGGGTTATGGTCAACAGTTAGTTCTGATTGTCCACACCTGCTTTATACCTGCTGTTAAATGTCTACTATCAACATAGGAGCACTTTAAGCTAAATTTTCAGCTTGTTTTTTTTTTTTTTTTTTTTTTTTTTGAGGGAGGCAGGGTCACATCAGCAGTGTAAACTCCAGCTGCAAATCTGCGTGCATGCAAACTTGTGGTTAAGAATCTTCAAAGATCTTTTCTCCCTGCTCCCACCAAGAGGCAAGGTTGGCACAGACAAGTATGCTTCAGCCTTGTGCTGTGTAAGCGTTTTGTTCCTTAAAAATAGGCCATTCTTTGGGGTGCAAATTTTACACAAGGTTGGCCTTACTATCTCCCACTCTATGTGGGCCCTCAGCTTTGTTTCCTGTCCTCCACTACTATAAGCCTTTTACAACTCACTCTAGATTATCAGTAATTAGAGCTGCTTGCAGACAAATGCCAAATCTAGCACTTGCTTACACATCTGGACTTAAACATTTCTGGCCACTGAGGATTTCCTTTACTCTACTGCTAGTTCAGCCATGCTTTTAATAAGATTTAATATTTAATCCAGCGTTTTTTAGGTGTTCAGTACTGAGACGGGTTTCTCTGAATAGCTAGATCTCCATAATGCCAGAAACAGAAGTCTTTGACCCATAATTTGTCATTTTGTCCTTTATTGGCTGCCAGACATGCCATATACAAATCTCAAGGAAAAATGAACTTACAAAATTGGCATAGAAAAGTGGAGTTACATTTCATGATAGTGCATGGAAATGGACCCTAGGGGTGCAGGGATGCATGGGAGGCTGTGAAGTCACTGAAATTGCTATCATCTGGAAAAGATGATGTGATCATCAGCCAGACACATGGGTTTAAGCAAAGGAAAGTTTACACATTTATTAACTAAGGTTTTCTTTAGAAGGAGAGAAGACCTTTTATTTTTTTCTTTTTTTTAAGCTAGAGCAGCAGCTCCTATGGGAATTCTAGTAAAAGTACACTGCAGGAAGCAGGGACCATGGTGGGCCTCAAGCCAAAACAGATTGGGAACCACTAGTGTAGAGGAAAAACGTACTCATCTCATTTAGAAGTCTGAGACAGTCTGATTTTCCCCTTTGTGCCAGGGAATACATGCTCCATTAGGGACCAAAACAGAGACATTCCCTCCAGCTCTGCCAAGGTCACCTTTTTAGGCAGATTTATTCTCAGGTGAGGGGAAAGATCCAGCTCCAGCTGCAAGGCATTCTATTTGCCTGCCTGCTAACAGATTTGTTTGTTAAAGTGGAATTTCTTGCTTCCCATGTAAGTGGGAAAATCTCCTAAGGAATGGGGTAAAACAACAATATACAGAAACCATCTCAATCATAAAGTAGACATGAAATATGTTGGAAAAGACAAAGACCAACTAATGATAGGAAGACAACTGCACCAAAAAGTCTGGTGTAAAACAAATACTACATTTACCTATTTCGCATGCGGAGACCCATCTCAAGCACAAAGAAATTCCCATAAAAGTTAATTATAGGAAGAATTTTAGTGCATCAGAGAAATAAATTCATAGTAATTTCTTTATCTGAGAAATATTTATTGAGCTTCAGCTATGTGCCAGGCATTGTTCTAACAAACTTATCAGTGAACACAAACACAAATTGCTATAGCTTGTAATATATTTTAGCAACAGGTCTTGTGGATTTCTAATCATTTTTCTGTTGCTATATTTTACCACCTTCCATTTTTGGATTTCTCAGAGCTTTGCCCTTCCCTGTCCTGGATATATGCACGCTCTTGTGGATTTTGGGGCCGAGAATAGTTTCAGCAGGTTCTCAATCTATATGTAACTAGATGGAGGAGAAAGGCCTCCATCCAGCTCCCATGGATTGGCCTTTGTGCCTGTGAGCTTACGTTCTCCCAAAAAAGATGATTCAGGATAACGATTCTGGCACATTATCTCATTAGGCCTCCTGATACTAAATGAAGAAGGCAGTTGAAAAATAACACTCCATTTCACAAGAGAGAAATCTGGGGCATGGAAAGGTTAAATAACTTCTCTAAATCAAACAGCCAGGAATTGGGCCTGGGACAAGGACAGAGATCTTTAAAATTCACATCACATTTTCCATCTCTTAACATTGCACTGTCTTTAGATTAAGTTTAAAGAATTCTGGCAAAAATCGAGAATATTCAAAGAGAAAAACATAACTATTAAATAGAGTTGCGTATTTCAGAATACTGCTAAAATTTGGATATTGTCAACAGTAACCCAAGGTACAAAAAATCATCCACATAAAATGTGTTTTATAAAATTAATTAGTATTTTCTTTAATTAGATAAACTGTAAGATCATATTTAAAAATGTTTACGTTCCAGATGTCTCTCCTAAAAGTGATAATATAGCAACAACAAAACTCCACAAAATATTTCACAATATTATGTTGCTATCTGAGCTTTTAAAATACAAACTTGGAAAATAAAATGCATAAAGGAAAAAGCAGAGGGAAACACATTTGTAAATAACCTGGACACATGAAGAAAAGAGATCAAGCTGAAACTGAATATCCAGCTGTGTAAACACATTTAGATACTTTTTAAAAATCTCAAATTGATGGTATTCACAAGGCCTTCCCCCTGCCAAATCATAGACTTCACATTAATTCTTCTGTGATTCCACATCCTTTCCACACTGCATCAGTCTAAACTGCCTATTTCAGATGGAACCACTCGAATTCCATCAATGTTTTTGTTTAATCAAGTGAGCACTGTAAACTGTTGTTTTTGGTCATACACTCTACTCTTAAATAAAAATAAGACTTCTGAAGATGAAAGCCTTGAGGTGCAGGTGCTAAATATTTGCAAATACTTTCATTACTCTCAGAGATCTGAATTACAAGTGGGGAAGTGGGGCCTTCATTAGTTTCAGTTCAGAAAAGAGTGCTAAATTCCACTAGTTGAAGGGAGAATAATTTTCTATCAAAAAATAAAACGACGAGAAGAGAGGCTTCCCAGATTTCTGGGACTGCTGACTAAGAGCTTCGGGCAAGTCAATAACCATTTTAGCCACATGTTGAAATTCCTCTTCCAATTACATGAAATTAATGATAAGGAGAACTTATACACTGTATGGCATTGCAATAGGAGTTAATTCAAACCATCATTTGTAACTCTGATAACTACACTGACAATACCTATATTGATGAAACTGATTATAAGGCAAATTCACACCTGAGTTCTAACAGATGCAACTGCTTTATTAAATTCAACTTCTCTCTCACCCCCACACCCTGTTTTGGTCAAATGGATGCTAACCTATCAAATCCTGGGGGAAAATGTCTTATTTATAAATTGCAATAACTTTACTTTGCACATTAATTTGTTGGCTTAGAACTACAACTATTGAAGCTAAATATGGTTGAAGTCACAATATTTATTTACTACAAATTATGTGACTATCAAGCCTTTATTTATCTGTTTCTCGTGGAAGACTTCCCACCTCATGGCCCATTAAATCCATGGTGGCATACTTAAAAAATGTACTCAACTAAAATATTTTCTCAATTATACGAAGGTAGGATTGCACGATCTAACAAATAAAAATATACAGTGCCTAGTTAATTTGAATTTCTGGTAAACAATACATACATATACTAAAAATATTATTCATCATTTATCAGAAATTCAAATTTAAGAATCTGTACTGTATTTTATCTGACGACCCTGCTGGAAAGCATCACAAAACCAGGACTTATAACTATGGAAAATGTGAGATATTAGTCTGAATCTACTCACCCCAGATATTACCTTCTTAAATAGACCAAAACTCATCGTGCTTCCTCGTCACTTTTATGTTTGTGATCAAAGCAGAGTATGGGATGATTAGGTGAATGAACTTTTGGACAAGCATGCTGAATATCTTTTTAAAATTCAATTTTAAAATCAAAGATGAAACTACATTTCTCCCAAACTGGGAAGCCTGTTTAAATGCAGCTTTAAGACTATTTTTAAGACTATTATTTTACAAAAAGGATAGTGTTAATGAAATCTATTCATCTTCTGAAAGACATAAAAACTATTAATAATTTTGAAGCAATATAAGAAAGAGAAGACAAGAATCTCTGTAATGTGGTAGTATTGATCAAATAAAATGTACAAGGTTATGGCAACCCTAAGGGACAGACGGCGATTAAAAAAATTAGTTGCATTTGCTTTTCAAGATTTTGTCATATACTATACATTTATACATACAAGTATCAGATTTCCCCCCAGACACTAGGTTTTGCAATACCCATGACTTTCTTTTTAATATGTCTCATGTTGATACTTAGATCCATGTTTTTTAAACATCCTTTCTTAAGAAAGAGCTTAATAAACTAGGAAACAAAAGTCTTTACATTAAATGTCTCTGAGTAGTTATCAAAATAATTAAATTTAACAGCGAAAAAATGTCAAAATACAAAACTTATCAGAGGTAAACTATTCCAAAGAAAGTATATTATCTGTACAATAATTCAAGTATGTGTTATCAAGTGGGCCACTGGCACTTAATCCCATGGTGGGATTTGTGGAGACTTGTGAAATGCATCTCAGCACCATTCACTTAGGGAATGGAAGGGGGAAGCATTCACCCAGAGCTCTCATGCCCCAATGGTCAAGGATAATCATATTTGGCATTGACTCCACCACACATATGGGTTGCTTAACCAGGCATACAAGTTGGTTTTAAAATCAAGTCCTGAGATTTTAGACACATATTTACATATATTTCAAAGTAAGGTGATTTTTGTTCAGTAATAGGAGTTAGACTATGTAGATGATTATTAAAAGCTTTTTCCAAGTATGATTCTGTAATGAATGTACAGTGAACTTCACCAGTGGAATAAAGAAACCTTTAACTGGCAATTTTCTCCACTTACAAAACAAAGAGCACGATGATATAACACACAACTCAAGAAGACATCACCAAGACAGCAGTGTTGGGGACTCCAGTCTCTATCCTCCCACAAAGATCAACGAATTAGCTCTACATGAACAAAAACAGCTCTGAGATTGCTGGAGTCCACTTAAGAAACTTCAACAACACAGCGGAAGAACAAACTTGAGTATCACCACCAAAAAAGGAATGCAAGAACAGCTTCATTCTGCCCGCCTCATTCCCCACAGCCAGCACTGCCTGGCGAAAGGAGGGAAATTCCCAGCTCCAGGGTCCCTCTCCCGGAAGGGAGAGCAGGTGAAAGACGTGCTTCCAAACCATTCAGGCCCTACGTAAAGGACCTCCTTGGGTTTCAACCCAACCAGAAACCAGCAAAGCTGAGACGTACAGTGACAGCCAGGAACAGGAAAGAAGTTCAGAGGTTACCAACATCAGCCACACCGTGGGCGCGACCCAGATTCACAGTTACCTGCTCTGTGGGAGAAGCCCAGCGGCTTTCCCTTCTGAAGAAGCCAACCAGCGACCGCCTGCAGATTTCACCTGGTTTCACCCCGCAGGTTTTCAAGTTCGGAGAAACCAGCTGCCTGAATCCGTCAGGGTTGGCTCCGCTGCCCTCACGCCCAGCCCGGAGTCCACACCCGAGACGCTTCAGGGCTCTGCGGCCGCGCGAGTGCAAAATACCAGGCTTGACTCCCTGGCTGACCCCAACCACCGCGCGCATGCTCAGAACTAGCCTCTCCAGCTGTGGGCTGCACGCCCTCCAACTCCTAACTAGCCTCTCCAGCTGTGGACTGCACGCCCTCCAACAACTCCTGATCTGGGCCACCATAGGCTGTGTGTGTGTGTGTGTGTGTGTGTGTGTGTGTGTGTGTATGTGATGCTCAGGACTAGCCTTTCCAGCTGTGGGCTGCACGCCCTCCAACTCCTGACTAGCCTCTCCAGCTATGGGCTGCACGCCCTCCAACAACTCCTGATCTGTGCCACCATAGGGTGTGTGTGTGTGTGTGTGTGTGTGTGACGCCCTCCACCAACTCTTGTCATAGGGGTGTGTGTGTGTGTGTGTGTGTGTGAGGCCCTCCATCAACTCCTGACCTGGATCTCCTTAGCGCTCTGTGTGTGTGTGTGTGTGTGTGTGTAGCCACAGAGTGCACCCCAACAGCCAAGGCGTCCACAGTGGACCTGTGGCTTACCTCCATGCAGCCCTTCTAGCTCTGTAACTAGCCCCAGCGGCCGGAGCCTTGTCTCCAGCCTCCAATGCCACCCGATGAGACATTGTGGCCACAGGAGTGCACCCAGATAGCTGGGGCTTCTGTAGCTGCTAGTGTATCCAAAGTTGACCTGGCCCTAGATGCTGGTCCTCATCCTTGCCACTGTGAGGCAAAATAAATAAACCCTTTAGAATTTCTTTAAAAAAAAAAAAAAAAGGAAGACAGTTTTCTTCAAGCCCAAGTTAGGACCCTGCCAGGAATACAGTCTTCACAAAGAAAAGAGTACTCTGCTAAGGGAACACTTGGTGTAGGGTTATATACAATTTTTACATAAAAAGTTACAAATTATTAGACAACATTTCAGAAAGTTGGAGACCTTAAGTTTCTAGTATATGTAGGACTTTAATCTTATGGGAACCAGGGAAGTTTCTTACTTTTTCTTATCTTTTGTGTTCAGAAGGCTCCTTTTTGGTTATTTTCTTTAATGAAACAGATAATACCATTGTGCTTGGGGCAGAAATAGAGCCCATGCTTTGAGGTTTTGCTGAGTCATTTTGACCTTGGTAAATGTTAAAGTATAGCTTCCCTGGGAGCCCAGGAAAAGGGCCTACAAACATTAAAAGTTGAAAATTTCCTTTATCACTATATAGGCACCTGCAGGTGGTCCCCACAGCTGAGTGTGCTTACACCACCAGCTCTATCCCACAATCAAGTGGGATTTATCTCTGAAATAAAAGGATGGTTCAACTTAATGCAAATCAATAAATGTGATACACTGCATCAATAGAATGAAAGACAACAATCACATGATCATCTCAATAGATTTAGAAAAAGCATTTGACAAAATTCCACATCCTTTGATGATAAAAACTCTCAACAAATTGGGTATAGAAGGAACACACCTCAACATAATAGAGGCCATATATGACCAAACCACAGGTAACATCACACTCAACAGTGAAAGTATTCAAAGTCTGGTTCCAAAACTCTGAGTGAAAAACTTAGTAAAATACAAACTATTGGGTTTCCTGCATAATTCCCTGTGAATTCTCATGAGGAATGTATCCATTATTTCCTAATATAATAATAATACAAAATTTTAGATAGTGCTATACACTTACCCTATCCTCCCCAACATTTCCTGGGTATTTCACAGCACTTATATCATACCCTGGACTAAATAGGATAACCCCCCACTACTGACCAACCTCCATCTCCTATTTCTAGCCCCAAGTTGTCTTTGAATATAAATGGTAGTTAGCAACTTAGGAATCCTGCATTTTAACGTTGCAGATTTTAGCTCAAGTATATGCACAATTTTCTTTCTCTCATATACATGTCTCCCTCCCCCATGACTTCCTTAGTAATGGGTTTGTTTCACATAATAGCATGCTCAACTCCCAGAGGAAAAATACCCATTATATAACATAACATTCCCAAACACTTTAGGAAGCAGAATAGGACAGTGAGCAAAATAATTAACCAGGAGTTAGACAGCTGAATTGTGGCTGTGTTTCTGCCTCTAATTACATATTTGACTTTAGATAAGTCAACTGAACTTTTTAATATACCAGGACTTGTTCAACCCTGATATAGCTTTTGTGAAACAATAGTTTTTATTTTTTTTTAATTGCCTTTAGAAACTGACAGACATGGGGTGACTGGTGGCTCAGTCAGTTAAGTATCTGACTCTTGACTTCGGTTCAGGTCATGACCTCATGGTTTTGAGATTGAGACTTGTGTCGGGCTCATGCTGAGTGTGGAACCTACTCCGATTCTCTCTCTCTCTTCCTTTATCTGTGTCCCACCCCTCTCAAAATAAGTAAATATGCATTAAAAAAAAAGAAATTGACAGGTGATTGGTAGATTCTGTTTTGCACTGATTTGTTTTCCCCATGAAATTTATAATTTAGCAGTGACTAGACAATCATGTAAGAAATATTGAGCATATATAATACAGCTTGTTTTCTATAAAACTATTTAAATACAAAAATATAAATATGGCAACAATGATTATGTAATTACAAATTTTCTCAAAGTTGAAAACATTTGTCAAAAAATACATATTTTTCTAATAGACTTTAGTTTGCCAATTTACAAAAGCAGTTTCATTTGCAAATTGGTAGATACAACCTGCTCAAATGAAGAGAAAAATCTCAAGGGTGATTAGAATACAATGAAATTAATTTTATGTCTAATATATTATTGAGTCTAAATGCAGTTGGTTTTAAAACTACATAATAGATTTATCTTATTGTTTTTAAGTTCAATTTTTGTGCTATTTCATTGTTTTCAAGTAATCTTTGCTAATTACATGAGATCATGGATTCATTCAAAGTATTTTTAGATCCATACATTTTAAGCTCATATTTAACTTCTAAAATTTTTTAAATCCTTATTTATTTTTGAGAGACAGACAGAGCGCAAGCAGGCAAGGAGCAGAGAGAAAGGGAAACACAGAATTAGAAGCCAGCTCCAGTCTCTGAGCTGTCAGCACAGAGCCCGATGTGGGGCTCAAACTCATAAACCCGGAGATCATGACCTGAGTTAAGTTGGATGCTTAACCAACTGAGCCAGGTGCCCCTCATATTTAACTTTTAAAAATATTCCCTGTGGTATAAGCTCCAAAAATAACTCAAACCACGTTTTCTACTTATGTAAATGGATCTGTTATTACATATGTCACCATATAGCTGAAGAAATATAAAGATAAGATGTAGTGCCTGATTTTAAGGAGTTTACAATCAAATGGAGAGAAATAAACAAACAATAAAAACCCAGAAGACTACATTAATTTATCTAATAAGTATTTATTAACCATTCAATATTTGCTAAGTGTGAAAGAGATACCAGTAAGCAACAACAAACAAACAAAACAACTTCAAATATCACTGCCTTCACAGACTTACATTATAATGGAGGGAGAGAAACAACAAAAAAGTAAAATATACCATATGTCAAGTGTTGATAAATGGTGAAGAGGAAAACAAAATAGAAAAGCAGGAGATGAGTGTTAGGGTGGTCAAGGAGAACACTGAAAGTGTCATATTTGAACAAAAACCTGAAATGGGCAAGAAGTTGTCAAGGGCTCTCAGCCTGAGACAGAAACATAACTGATTTAAAGAAAATGTTGATGTGGCTGGAGCAGATTGAGCAAATAGGCAGATTTGCAAGAGATGAAGCCAGTGAAGTAAATGGGAGGTCATAGCAAGGGGGTCTTTTGGTGATGGTAAGTGTATTCATTGTCTATTGCTGCATAACCAAGTATCCCCCAAATTAGCAGCTGAACACAATAAACATGTATTATTTCACAAAGATTCTATGGGTCAAAAATCCAGTAGTCATTTAGCTGGGTGCTCTGTCTCAGGTTCTCTCGGAAAGTTGCAGGGAGATATCTGCTAGGGCTACAGTCATTCCAAAGGTTGGCTCACTCACATGCCTGGTAGCATTGCTGGCTGTTGTCAGGAGGCCTCAGTTCCTGACCAGGTGGACCTCTCCATAGGGATGCTTGAGTGTCCTCACAACATGGCAGCCAGCTTTCCCGAAGAGAGAGGGTGGGAGGCATAAACTACTGTGTCTTGTATTGCATGCTCTCAGAAGTCACACAATGTTATTTCTACAATGTCCTATTGCTTGCATAGGCCAGCGCTATTCAGTGGGGGAGGAAACTACATAGGGATATACATACCAAGAGACAAGTATCATTGAGGGCCATATTGTAGGCTGCTACCTCGGTAGGGAATTTGGATTTGCTTTGAATGAGATGGGAAGTTATCAGAAGCTTTTGAGCACAGTATTGACATCATTTCTTTTTAGTTTACTTATTTATTTGGGAGAGAATGCATGCACAAGTGAGCACACGTGAGCAGGGGAAGGACAGAGAGAGAGGGAGAGAGAGAATCCCAAGGAGGCCCTGTACCATCAGTGCAGAGACCAACACAGGGCTCCATCCCACGAACCATGAGATCATGACCTGAGCTGAAATCAGAAGTTGGACGCTTAACCAACTGAGCCACCTGGGCGCCCTGATATAATTTAAGTTTTAAAAGGATTACTACAGTTCTTAGGTTGAGAATGGACAGTAGTGAGACAGCATGGAACCCAGGAGGTCAGTCAGTGGATTTTACAATACCAGAGAGATGGCAGATTTGATGGTGGTGGGGATTAGAGGGTCAGAAGTAATGAGGCTATGGGTATAAGGAAGAGGGTCAGAAGAGATCAAAGATGAGATGTGACTTTGGGAGAAAAACAGACTGTGAAGAATTTTCGAGTGAATTATTGTGTGCTAACTGATGTAAAGCCTCCTTGGTCTTTTTACAAATACTTCAGTAAAATATTTAACTCTAGTGGCCTTTGGACTTTTTTTTTTTTTTTGAGGGAATAAAATGTTAATTTCTGCTCCAAGTCCAAGCAAGTCTCATAAGCAAAATGTCCCAGAGACTTCCTTGGGTTCAGCCCACATCTGAGTTTATCTTTATCTGATACAGAAAACCTTTTCCTGTTTCCCAGTCTTTCTGTTTAGAAATTGGATTCCTTTTACCTTATTTCTTTTCCTGAATTCCTGATTGCAAGTACACATCTGTTTCAGTTTCTCCCTTGCCCCTCTCCTACTCCCAGCTAGCCAGTCTCCTCTCCCTTCCTCACCTAACACCTTGGTATTCCTATTTCCTCCTCCTAAACTACCTACCTACTCAACGCCCAGCTATACCTTGTCCTAAGGGGGCTACTTACAGTTCATTGTGGCTTCTTGGCCTCTTGTGATCTGTAAGCCCGCTCCTATGCCTATCCTAGAGGCAGATCTAGCTAAAGGAACTTAGGAGATACATGCTACTGGCTAAAATATTTTTACATTACTAGCATTACAATTATATTATTTTATATATCATTGTTATTGTATTACTATTATCTATCATTATCATAGGTAAAAGGTGTCAGGTTCTTACCATGTCATGCACTATGTTAATTTAATAAATTTTATTTATGCATAAAGAAACCAAAGCTCAGAGTGGTGAAGTAATTTGCCCAAAGTTACCAAGCAGATGCAGGATTCAAACCCAAGCGTGTTGATGCCAGACTACAATTGACCACTACAATGTATTAATCCACATTTAGCCATATTTAAGATTCAAAAATTGTAATAAATAATGACATTCTTATTCAGATGTAAAAATATAAAAAAAGTGTTTATGTTTTGTCTTCCTTTAATAAGGTACAAGAAAGAACATACAAATAGGATTGGAGAGACTTGGAATATCATGAAAAGAATTTCTCAATAAATTGAAAAACAAGCTTATATATATCACTTCTGTGAGAAAATCCAAAAAGCTAAAACTTAACCACATGGGTAAAATGTAAAAAGTTAAAAACAGACATTCATAATTCAGGTTGTCGGCTTTCAAAAGTTTCATCTTAGACTGGGTATTGTAAACTATACTATGATGTCTTGCAAGAGCATAAAAAAAGTTTTGATGGCCAGGGAAAAAGTGAAGTAAATTTGAGCATAGTCAGCAAAATGGGGAAAACTAAGATCGGTGGGGGGAAAAGAGAAGGAAGAAGAGGAGGAGGAGTTTATCTAGAAGCTTTTAAGTTCAGGAAGCCCTGGGGAAAGTGGTTGTGGAAACATTATTAATAGTGACAAATTGACATCATTGATTATGAAATTAATGGAAGTAGGAAGAACCTGTCTCCGAGCTTTTATCCAAAGATTTCAAATGGTTTAAAAGAGTCCAATGGTCAATTCTTTCCAAAGAGACTGATAAATTGAACATAATAAAAGCACAGATCAGGACCCTGTCAGCCAACATTCTGGGATCATTATGTTCTCCCCGAAGGATGACCCCTCTACCATGCTAGAAGCCTACAGGCTGACAACCACAAAATATTACCCTGTTTTCTAATGATCCCAAGGATGATGTGACTCAGCTTCCAACCTACCTTCCCAGTGATTTCCTGTGCAAAGAGAAAGCTAGCTGGCAATAAATAACCCATTTGCCCATAGTCAGGGAGGACTACTTGACAACCAAATGAATAGAGATTATTTTGAAAATAGAGGAAAAATTACCCTTCACCAAGAAAAGACTGATAAATGAGACACTTACACCGGTCTCAGTTAACCATTTAAAAAATAGGAACAGCCTGGATAGATCAGTTGGTGGTTAGACATAATCTCCAAACCATCTGTAGCGTCAGGCTCTGAAAAATCCATGAGGCACAGGAAAGCAAAAGGTAAAGAAGCATACATATGACACAACAGAAAAGCTGTTAGCAATAACTGCTCAGTTTTGTACATTGGGATGATGATTTCTCTTGGTTTTTCAATTGAGCATGAAAGTATTTGGCTGAATAAATATAGTTCAAAGAGCCAATGTCTTTTTTTTAGTGCAAGTTAAATCTCAGTTACATGTGATAAAGGAAGAGTGGCAAAACCTGAAACTCAGATTAACCCATTGTCACCCGTTATGAAATCCAGTCTTGTGAGGCAATCCTTAAACCACCCAGTCAGGAGGAGTTAGGTGGTTGGAGAAATATTGGCTTAGAGGAACTCTTTTGAGGAAGGAGATAACCCACTTTAGGACTCTGGAAGTCTATTGCTAATAAGATTGAACAATGAATATTTTGCAGTTAAAAGACAATTCAGTAAAATTCCAATTAAATTCTCATCTTTGGAACCAGATAGATCTACATTACAGACTTTTGCATATCAGTAGAGATTCACAATGACTGAGCTTAATCTGTTTCCTATCTCTCAGATATCAAAATAGACTTAGCTTGACTGGAACTCTACGAATATATTCGCAAAGATTTGACCTTCTGATATAGAAGAACAATGCTCTACTCAATTGTACATGAATAGCTACATACTCCATATGAAAATCTCCATAATATTCTTGAAGAGATATAAAATATGAGTGGGTAGTGAATTAAGGACATAATGACCCCCATTATAGCAAAGGATTTTATAATGAGGCACTGGTGAATAATATTACAATTTTTAGAAAAGATGATGAAAAACATTATCTTTACAAATAATGCAAGGCAAGAAAGTGAGGAGTATTTGAAATTTTCCAATCCTGTGCCATCCAACCATTGTTCACATACATACACACTCACTCACACACCACCCAAACCCATGATTCAAGATGACTGGAAAGAAAAAATCTGAGCCTTTGGGCATAGAGAATAAAGAGAAATGTTAAATGAAAATGTTAAAGTAAAAAAAAAAGTTGTGCACTATTGATGAGAATATAAATTGGAATAGACTTTCTGAAGGGCAAATTGGCAGTGTTTATGAAAATTTTAAATGTGCTTACTCCTTGACCCAATAATTCTATTTTTAGGACTCTATCCTACAGAAATATTTGCAGGTGTACATAAAAGCACAGGAATTATTCACTATGTATTGCTGATTAAGCAGAATAACTGGAATCAAACTAATGTCTATCAATGGAGTAGTAGTTCAATTATGATAATTTTTAATCATAAAATACTATGCAAAGCTTTAAGACAATAAGGAAAAGCTGCATGTTTTAATATTTGACTATCTCTAAGACATATTATTAAATGGAAAAAGGAAAGGCAGAGATAGATATTTAGATGTGTATCATACTGATTCAAATCTATGTATTTACATGTATATTACATGTAATATACATTATATATACATGTAAATACATTTACAAATTACAAATTACATGTAATATACATTATATATACATGTAAATACATTTACAAATATATGTGAAAGCATGTTTTCAGTGATCACCTCTAGAGAGCAAAGTGGGTGTCGAGGGAAGAGGTAAAGTAAACTTTCATTTTTAAAATTTTATAAATGCTTACATTACTTAAATATGTTAAAAACAAGTATATAAAGATTATAAAGGGAATATTTTATTTTTTCAAGCTTTTTATTTATTTTGAGAGAGAGGGGAGACAGTCAGTGAGGGGCTTCAGAGAGAGAGCACGAGCAGGTAAGCACATCAGAGCTTCAAGCAGAGGATGAAAAAGTTGCAAAGCAAAGATAGCTTTGAACTTTGGAGAACAGGAAGATGTTGGGTATTACTGCAGTGTGAATTCTTTATTCAAGAACCACCAGACAGGGGGAATTGAGCAGGGTGAGTCAGATCATAAACAGTTTTAAATACCTTCTTTACGAATTGAGGATTTATCCTCAGGTGGAGGTCTGGCTCAAATGATTTTAAGGAGGAAACTGATGATTAGATTAATGTTCTAGAAAGGTAACTCCAGAGATGAAGTAGAGCATAAGGTAGGTAAAAAAAAATAAGAAACAGAAGAAGCAGGAGAAGAAGGAGAAGAACGTGGCATTGCCATGTGACTTATCTTGGTCAGCCTGGGTTCCAGAGTAAAGACCAGGTGAAGCAGAGCTGATTGTGGACTGTGATAGACATATTATATACCACTTGTGGTATTGATTAATACCACTGCACACTCCAGTCTATTCTCGGTAAATCTTGTTCTCTTTTTTAATAATATTATGTATTTACTTTTGTTTTGAAAGATTTGCCTTTATAGAGGTGCCTGTTTGGCCAGACAGTTAAGGATCCGATTCTTGGTTTCAGCTCATGTCATGACCTCACTGTTTGTGGGTTCGAGCTCCACGTTGGGCTCCATGCTACTAATGCAGAGCCTGCAAGGGAATCTCTCTCTTCCTCTCTCTCTTCCCCTACTCTGCTCGCACTCTCTCTCTCAAAATAAATAATAATAAAACTTAAAATAACAACAACAAAAAAAACCTTGTCCTTCTCACTAACCTGCCTTCATCACAAGAGATTGTAATTGCCGATTTATTTGCTGCCATTACCCATGAAGCATGTGCTTCTTGACAGTGAGAACTAAATATTTCATCCTTGCATTGTTTTCTTGTACCTAGCTCAGTACTCGGTACCTATAGGTGTTTGAGGAATGTGAGTTAAATACTTTCAGTACAACTGAGTGGGAAGGGTATAGGTAATCATTCTGTGTGCCTCCTGCCTGACATGCCTTCTCAATCCATGCACTTTCCCTTAATGGGGAAGTGGATTCTGGGACAGGATCAAAGGTTGCTGACATCATAAAGTCCTGATCAGACCTCAGCCTCTTTGTCTGGGGCTCTCATCTCCACTTTCTCCAGGGTTAAATTGCAACCTGAATGTGCATTCCTGGATCAATTTGATGTCAAGAATGGCTACTACATAGAAACACTGGCTCCTCCATTCCCTTAGACAATTAAAGCAGTGCCAATGGGCCCTGAACTTTTCCCTCCCCATTGGACCACAGGCCTTTCTCCTCAGGCCCCAGCCGAACCAACAGTTTGGGACCATTAGCTCGACACATCTTCCCATTTCAGTGCCCTCATCAACCACCCAGGACCTGACCAATGTTGGGACTACAATCATGCTTCTACTTGAAAAACTTGCAGTGATTTTTCTTCAATCCATATATGCTAGAAAATCAGAAATCTTCCTTTTGAGAAGCTAAGCCTGAATATTAGCCAAGATTGAGAGCTGTTGTGTCGTGCTTTCCTACAGATGCTGCCATCTCAGGGGCTACATTTTAAGCAACATCTGCATTTCAAAGATTTCAACTACTTTACTTGGTTGACATATTTTAAAAGGCATCTACAAGACTTTGATAACATGCTTATGTTGGTAAGTTCAGTTATTTAACCTGTTCACACACCAAATCTTCCTGCCTTTGTTGGGTTTCTTACTCAATATTTTTACATCTAAAATCTATAAAGTTATAAAAGTAAGTAAACTCTCTATTTTCTTCACAGCTTTTCTTGCCATCTAACATATTTTATATATTGCTAATTTATTTATCTTTTTGTTTCTACTATAATAGAAACTCTAGGAAGGCAGAAAATTTTAGTTGCTTTGTTCTCTTGCATATTTTTGGTGTCTCGAACAGTGCCGACCTCCTTAAATCCATTGGTATGTACACAAAGAAGGGAGGGTGTATATTAAGAGCCAACTAGCAATCTCTGCCAGAGATTTTTATTCAGTTGATGCAGGCACATGGCCACACGTAGTATGAGGAATAACAGGAGTGGTATTTTTTTAAATCTCTAGTGATTTTCATATGCAGTCAGACTTGAAAACCATTGTTGAAAAGAATGTTGTTTGTCTAGAAAAGTTTCTGATTCTCTCCTTGTCTTTGTTTCCTTCTGTGAAGAATTCCCAATTGAGTGGGGAATGGAATTTGAGGATGGAGGTGGATCCTGTTAAAAACTCCTTAAAGGAATGAGTAAACTTGAATCAATTTAGAAAATTATTTAACCAAGGAAATTATGAGCTATGAGGAACCGTGATGACAAACTCATGATATTTCTGCTTCTATCTTTTTTTTTATGCCAAATATCTTACATTTGAAGTAGGATTAAGGAAGTCATTTAAGAAACTAAGAACTATGATTTTGGGACCCAACCACATTGTTCCTCCTCATCATAAACTTTCTGTGTCTACTTCTGTGACTTCTATCAAATGAGTTTTTTTTTACCCTTAATATTCCAGAAGTGGCAGAGAAGATAATTACATTTGAAACATGATACAAGAGTTAATAGTTTCTTTCCTTACTTTCTTAATAATTATTTTTAAAAACTTTTATGAACTATAGGGGGAATGGTAGCATTCTATTTTAGCCATTAAATCCTGCCTATTGAGTAAAATTAAATTTCTCTGGTACGAAGAAGGCATTTCCTATCATGGATAGCAGTTATGAATTTCAGTCTACAGATTCAGACAAAATCCTTTCTTTCTTTCTTTTTTTTTTTTTAATGACCATCTAATATGAACTCCCATCTTGTTGGTATAGTAGATAGTTATTTTGGGCTTTCTGCTTCTAGGTTTTGGAGCTTTTACTTAATGCCAAGGCATTTGACGGGAAGAATTCTCAAGGTTCTATCTAGGATCTGCAGATCACCAGTCCTTGAAGTTATGTCTTGATGGCCCTGAAATAATCCTGCTACCTTCCAGCCCTGCTAGAGCATGAAAATATGAGAAGCTGTTTAAATGACCCATTACCCAGACATGCCACACCACCAAGCCCTTCTGAGGGCTAACCACAGCCCTAGACTCTACTGGGCCCTGAGATACAAAATTCCTCCCTCCAGGTTCCTCTGATGTTCTCCTCTCAATATATCTGCTCCATCTGTCTTCTATCCAAGGAAAACAATTCATCTTTTGCTTGCTTCATAAGCATCAAGCAAAATCTCCTTAATGAATTGACACATTTGTAAACCAAAAGCCCTGAAGATACCCTTTTTTCTACTTTCTGATATAATGCTTTCCTTCCCTGAGGCAATGAGTTTACTATGTGCTTGTGATGAGGGAGCATAAGGCAAACTGACAGGCCACAAACACTCCTCCCCCTCCCCAGGTGGGATATGTGTGATATTGGGGCACTCCTGGCTGCCCAAGAACAAAGGAAAGGGGAAAACAAATGGTTAACTGATTGCGATCAAAGTCCTGCAGGACCTAAGTCTCCATCACCCCTCTAGAGTGACGTGGGAAACAAAGGCAGAAGGAAATGACAGAGAGAACTAAATTACCTTATAACCTGCAGCCCATTGAGAAATACTTGAGGCAAGCAGAGTAAAATGTTTCTCCAGGAACTCCCTACTGTCTTAATGCTAATGTTTTGCCAGAGGCAAAAAAAACCTTAGCTTGACAATAGCTAGGCTTCCAGTATCCTGTAGTCTTCTTTAGCATATGAAAATCTCACTGGAAACTTCTCTTGGGCTTAACCTCACCCCCAACCTCATAGTATAAAACCAGTCTCTCCTCATGATACCAGGGCAGCTCTTCCTGTCCTGACCCATGCTTTAGTAAACCCACCTTTTTTCACCAAAGACATCTTCAGGAATTCTTTCTTGGTCGTTGGCTCCAGACCCCCCGAACCCCACTATCACCCCAAAGACCTCATCACTTGAAGGGGATGAAGTAAAAAGTAGTACAGAAAAAGAAAACAAACGTTTATATAAACAAAATATCATCCTACTTCAAGAATGGATGGTGAAGTTTCAAATAAAATGTTTTTTTTCCCACATGATATTGACTTTTCAGCACTGGTTCTACATCTAGATATGGTTTACCCATGTTGTAACTCCTAAGAAATGTATTTCATTATTATATTTCATCTACCTATACTTACCTCCATTTGAAATTCAGGACCTATTGTAAGTATTTAATAAATATTTGTTGAACTGGAACGTAAAAATCAATTTCATACAATCTAAAACCAAAAAGCAAAGAAGGGAGGCTATAAGTAAGGCTGAAACATTCAGATGTGATAACAGATGGATAGATTGTGCAAAATTTATACTTAATTATATTACCCAATTGGGGATTCAAATGATCAGGGGAAATAGTGAAGTTTCCACATAGATATAAACTAATCTGAAAAGACATAAACACCTAAGACAGCAAAGATGGGTCACCATATTCTAAGTTGGATCTGATTAAGATGGTAGTTGTATAGAGAAAAAGGATTCCATAGTGAAACAACTTCGAGAAATGCTGCATATCATACCTAAGAAACTTAAAAAGCACATTAGCTTATTTATCTAAAGCCCCTGAGGAGTTGTGAAGAAAAGGAAGCAGAAAGCTGTTTAATTTTGCTTAAAACAGTATTTTTCAAACTTATTTGAGCATCTCTCTCTCTCTCTCTGTCTCCACACACACACACACACAGACACAGACACAGACACACACACACCCTATAATCATCTAATGAACAAAAACCTTGTGTTAAAAAAAATTACCTTTGGGCGTGTGGCTGGCTCACTCAGTAGAGTATACGACTCTTGATCTCAGGGTTGTAAGTTTGAGCCCCACACTGGGTGTAGAGATTGCCTAAAAATTAAAAAAAAAAATCTTGGGACACCTGAGATCGAGCCTTGCATTGGGCTCCACGGTGGGCATGGAGCCTGACTGGGATTCTCTGTTTGGCTCCCTCTACCCCTCCCCTGCTCACACTCCCCCTCTTCTCTCAAAAATTAAATTAAATTAAATTAAATTAGCTACATTAAATTAATTAAATTAAATTAAAAATCTTAAGAATGGAAAATCCTTATAAAACTTACGTTTGGTGTTAATTTTAAATTCATAGTTTACTTGCCTTCCAAATTTTTCTTAAGTTCTTTAGTAACATCTTTTACCACAGAATGCACCTTATTCATTCTATTAAGAAACTACTAGTTGAATATTTGATAGGGAAGTGATGTGCAAATATTGACTCAAAATGGTTGTCTTTAAAAATTTATGTATATATTTCTTTATCACAGCTATTGTCTTTTCTTATTCCTGTCTCCTGGTTTCTGTGTTTTTAGAATGGGTATTCTTTCTTTATTTCTCTATCTTTCTTTCTTTTTTCTTTTTTCCTTCTTTCCTTCCTTCCTTCCCCTTCTTTCTTTCCTCTTCCTTCCTTCCTCTCTTTCTTCCTCTCTTTCTTTCTTTCCACTTCTTTCCTTCCTTCCTTGTTCCTCCCTTCCTTTTTTCCTTCCTTTCTTTTGTTCATACTCACTGGCAGAGAAAATACCTTTATACTAAACTGTAGACTTTGAGACCTAATTTTTTTTAGATATTTCAGCAAGCTTTTGAAGGGACTACAGGTGGGGCACCTGGGTGGCTCAGTTGCTTAAACATCAGACTTTGGCTCAGGTCATGATCTCACAGCTCTTGAGTTCGAGCCCCACATTGGGCTCTGTGCTGACAGCTCAGAGCCTAGAGCCTGCTTTGGATTCTATGTCTCCCTTGCTCTCTGCTCCTCCCCCGCTCACATTCTGTCTCTCTCTGTCTCAAAAATAAATAAACATTTAAAAATTTAAGAAGAGACTATAGGAGATAGCTCTGATTTTCTTTAAAAAAAAATATGGTTTTATTGGAGTGCCTGGGTGGCTCAGTCGGTTGAGCGTCTGGCTTCAGCTCAGGTCATGACCTCATGTTAGTGGGCTTGAGGCCCATGTCAGGTTCTGTGCTAACAGCTAGCTCAGAGCCTGGAGTCTGTCTTCAGATTCTGTGCCTCCCTCTCTCTCTGACCCACCCCTGCTCACGCTGTCTCTCTCTCTCTCTCTCTCTCTCTCTCTCTCAAAAATAAATAAAAAAAAATTTTTTTAAATATGGTTTTATCAACCAAAAAAAAAAAAAAAAAAAAGATTTAGGCATCTTTCAGATCTTTCAGAAACCTTGTCAAAGTGACCAGAAGAGAAAGACAAATCCACATAACAGTGGACCCCCCCTTTAGTCATTGACATTTTATTGGTGAACAGGTGTTTGGCTTTACTTTAAGTTCAGATATAAGAGCCAATTTCTTCCCAGTGATAGTAATTTCCCTTTCCTTATCTTTCTACTTTGGCTTCTGGAGAAGTGAACTCCTTCCCACTCTTTTTTAATGAAGCTAAGGAAGTTCATCTGATTGGTGAGAACCTGATAGCCATGGGCCAAGTCCCAGGTGTGGGTAACTTTTCCTCTGGAATAGGAAGCAGTATTGGCTTTCTGTCCCAGAGACCACAAGGATCTTGTCTTTCTATTCTCCATATGTAGACAAGTGTCACTCAAATTTTGATGGGCTCCATAATCATTTGGAAGTTTTAATAAAACAGATTGTTGTGTCTCATCCCCAGAATTTTTTGATTCAGTAGTTTGGGATAGGGTCTAAGAGTTTGCCTTTCTAACAGGTTTCCAAGTGATGTTGATGCTATGGTCCTTGGATCTACTTTGAGAACCACTGTGCTAGACAAAACAGGAATGGCCTTTTCTTCTCTTTTTATCTAGGTCTCTATGATCTCTGTTGTAGCATCTCCTCCTCTGGCTGGGCAGGTATTTCAGGTAAGTCTTTTATTTGTGCAGGTAATTTTTAATTCAAGGGGAAGCTAATAGCCTCGTTTCCTTTTGAGACCTAAGCCAGTATCCTCCCATGAAGGATGAACAGTGAATTTTGTATGTTGGATGATAATACTGACACTTAACCAATGTTTGGCTCATTGTGCCTTTTTTGGAATTGATTAAAACTCATAGGGGAGGTGGAGCAAGTGACTAGCTTGTTCTTTAGGTTTCTTCCTGGTCCCAACTTCCTTTTCTTTTATCCTAAAGCAACAGATATTCCCCTGCCCAGAGGGCCCAGAGCCCAGAGACTCAGAGGTGGTTACGTGTGATCTTTCTGCATTTGCAGATTGCTAGGAATTCAAGCTTTTTCTAATGAAGGTCCTTGTATCAGTGTAAGATATTCCAATGTCAATCTGTCTGCAGGAAGAGCTTTATGGAGACATTCTGCACATAGGTGGCAGGTGTTTTCATATCCATACATCATTTATAGTTTGCTGCCACCAGACCATGACAGCGGAATGCACATTTACCACAGAATGTAATATAAAAAGCTTTTTGACCAGTTTCCTGGTGTCCTAGCAGAATAATCTAAATTTTTCTCACTGTAAAAAAAAAAATAAAACAAAGTTGGTAATTTAACAAATAAGAAAAGAAAAAGCAAACCTTATTTTGTATTTTTTAATTGAGCTATAATGACATATAAATATTGGTCTTATTTATACAACATAAGAATTTGATATATGTATACTTTGGTAAATTTTTACCAAAATAAGCTTAATTAACATCCATCACCACCAATAATTACGACATTTTTTTCTTATAATGAAAACTTTTAGATCTACTCTTAGCAACTTTCAAATACACAGTACCACGTTGTTAACTGTAGTCACCATGCTGTACATTATACTTCCAGGACTTATTTATCTTCAACCAACTTCATCCGTCATATAAGCCTATTATATTTGCTAAAAAATGTGGGATATCACAAAGACTGCCCATGTCCATGTACCAATTGATTTTTTGAAAAAGGATGGTTATCATTTTTTCATATGGTAACTTTAACTAGAATTTTGTTAAAGACTATACTACTATTGAAATGGATGTGGTTTTGTATATACAGATTTTATATATACAGATATTCATTACATTATTTTTACAACTGAAACACTGAGATGTCTTAATTTTCATACACAATAAATACTCATAGAATTTGTTGAGAAATTTTGTTCAGTGTTGTATTGGGAGGGGCTGCAACAGGGAGAAAATTCAGTAATGCTGTGCTGGGAGAGGGGTTTCTTAATGTCTTCGTGTCACCCAAAATCACCTTTGAGAGTGTCTTTAGGCACTGTCTTGACTGTTTCATATATGATCTTAAAATATACTTAAAGATCATCAGTACAATGTAAATATACCTATATATGTATGTATAGGGCAATAATGGTACCATTTGGGGTGCCTGGGTGGCTCAGTCTGTTAAGCATCTGATTCTTGATTTCAGCTCAGGTCATGATCTCATGGTGCCTGCTTGGGATTCTCGCTCTTTCTCTCTCTCTCTCTCTGCCCCTTCCTTGATTGCACTCACTCTCTCTCTCTCTATCTCAAAATAAATAACTAAAGATTAAAAAATTAAAAAAAATAATGGTACCATATATTTTACAGTGCTGAGTTGGTTTAATTACTCTACAGTTTGGGCCTATTTAGAAAACATCTGATTAATTCAGTCATACCCCTCTGCCATTTATCATCTATTCTTCACCCTAAGTGTGATGATCTAATCTGTGTCTTCCAAGAACCCATTCATCCATAACTTGGGGTAGGGAGTCACAATATTGTCTCCCAGGGAGTGAAAATTGATTCTTGGAGGATGAAAAGATTCATGGCTATTACAGTGGTATGTGCCCCTCCAAAGACCATAGTAGAAAATAGATATACATTATAATTGTGGTGGTAAAATTTCATGAGGTGGCAAGGGTTAGGAAAAATTCTTCAAAAAGTCTCCTTAGGGCATCAATAATGAAAAGAAAAACGACTATGAAACACTGCTCTACTGCATTGCTTCTATGTGCATGCTAATCCACTCCCAAGACTGTGTTGTTTTTGTAACATTTATTGAGGACTTAATATAATGAATTTGTGATATTGGCATTATCATTCTGCCCATTTACAGTGAGGCATGAAGAATTTTTTTTTCCATTAAATTGCATGGCTAGTAAGTAGCCAAGCCAGTGTTCAAGTTCAGGCTGACTGAATACACAACCGAGGCTTGCAAACATGATGCTCTCATTTAATTCAAAAGTTATTTGAACTCAAATAACTGTAAATCTAGTTCTTCCCCTGAGTTGCAGTCTCTTCTATCCAACAAGTGACTCTAATCTTAATCTGATCTACTGGAATATTTCACTGGCAACTCAAAATTTTTTTATTTACTTAAGTGATTTATTGTGCCATAATTGGCATACAATAAACAGCACAAAATGAAAGTGTATAATTTGTTAAGTGTTGGCAACTTATTCTCCCATAAAACCATGCTTCATAATAAAGATAAGGAATGTACCTATCACCCTCCAAATTTCCTCAAATTCCATTGTAATATCTCTGTCCAACTCCTTCCTGGACTCCTTCCTATTCTGGCCCATTTGAGCCACAACAACCACTAATTTGCTTTTAGTCATGTGTTTACCCTTCCCAGTGTCCTTCATGGTTTATGTAGATCCAGATTTCCACCTGTTATCGTCTCCTTCCGCCTGGTGGGTTTCTTCTATTTCTTGTAGAGCAGTCTGCTGGAGATGAATTCTTTTATGTTTTATGTCTGAAAAAGTGTTCACTTCGCTTTTGTTTTTTGAAAGACAATTCACTGAGTGTAGAATTCTAGGTAACAATGTTTTTTTTTTCATTATTTTAAAGATGTTTCTCTACTTTCTCCTGCTTATGTTTCCAAGAATTCTATTGTCATTCTTATCTTTGCAATTGTACATAATTTGCCTTTTATCTGTGTCTATTTTTAATATTTTTTGTTATCAGTATTTCAAGTAATTTCAGTATGATGTGCCTTTGTGTAGTTTTCTTCATGTGTTTTGTGTTTTGAATTCATTGAGCTTCTTGAATATATAGGTTTATAGTTTTCATCAAATTTGAAAATATTTCACATGTTATTTCCTTAATATTTTTTCTCTCTCATTTTCCTCTCCTTGAGGGATTCCAGTTGTATAGCTACAAGCTTCTTGATGTGGTCTCAAAACTCAATTATCACTCTGCTCGTTTAATCTATTTTTTCTTTGGTTGCTTGTGCTTTTGGTATCATATCTAGAAAACATTAGCTGATCCAAAAATCATAAATATTTATACCTAAGTTTTCTTCTGAGATTTTTAGTTTCAGCTTTTATATTTAGGTTTTCAATATATTTTGAGTTAATTTTTGTGTATGGTATGTGTTTCAACTTTTTTTTTTGCATGTAGATATATGATTATTCCAGAACCATTTGTTGAAAAGACTACTATTGCCTTCATTTAATTGTGTTGGTATTTTGCTGAATATCAATTAATCATAAATGCAAAGGTTTATTTCTGGACTCTCAGTTTTATTGTGTTGAGTCATTTATCTGTCCTTATGGCAGTACCTCACTGTGTTGATTTCTGTAGCCTTGTAGTAAGTATTGAAAATGGAAAGTTTAAATCCTCCAACTGTGTTTTTCTTTTTCATAATGATTTTGGCTGCTCTGGATCCATTGAATTTTCATATGAATTTTAGGATCAGCTTGTCGATTTTTGCACATAAGTCAACCTGAATTTTGATAGAATTTGCTTTGATCTGTAAAACAAATTGGGTAGTATTGCCATCTTAACAATTTATGTTCTTTCAGTCTACAAATATGGGCTAGTTTTCAATTTATTTAGGTTTTCTAATGTTTTATTTTTATTTTATTTTATTTTTAGAGAGAGAGAGAGAGAGGAAGAGAGAGAGAGAAGACAGAGCATGAGTGAGGGAGGGGCAGAGAGAGAGGGAGAAGCAGGCTCCAGGCTCTGCCCTGTCAGCACAGAGCCCAAGGCAGGGCTCAAACTCATGAACCATGAGATCATGACCTAAGCCAAAGTTGGATGCTTAACTGACTGAGCCACCCAGGCATCCCTATTTAGGTCTTCTAAAAAAAAAGTATTTTATTCTTTCTGATGCTATGCTATTTTAAGTCAAATAGTTTTTTTTTTAAATTATTTTCAGGTAGTTCATTGCTACTATATAGAAATATTCTTGACTTTTTAAATATCTTGTTTCATAACTTTGCTGAGCCTATTTATTAATGATAATAAATTTATTATTATTATTTATTATTATTTTATAAAAATAAAAAATTTTAGTGGATTCATTAGGATTTGTTTTATGCACCAGATCATGTCATCTGGTAATATAGTTTCACTTTTTCCTTTCCAAAATAGATGTTCCTTATTTTGTTTTCTTGTCTAACTGACCTAGATTGAACGTTTGAACGTACAGTACAATGTTGAATAGAAATAGCAAGAGTAGACAGTCTTGTTCCTGGTCTTAGGGGGAAAGCATTCTGTCTTCTTCACCATTTAGTATGATGCTAGCTGTGATTTTTTAGATATATTAGGCTAATGGAATTCCCAATCTTCCTAGTTTATTCAGTGTTTTTATCATGAAGAGATGTTGAACATCCTCAAATGTTTTTACTATATCTACCAAGATGATGATATAATTTTTGCTCTTTATTCTATTGATGTATTGTATTACATTGACTTATTTTTGTATGTCAAATCACCCTTACATTCTTGAAATAAATTCCAGTTGGTCATGGTTGCAACAGATTCTTAACTGGTCTGTCTTCTTCCCATCTCAACCTACTTCAAGCCATACTACCTATTACAGATATCTGTGTAACATGCAAATCTTATTCACAATCTTTTAATAAACTCCTTTAATTTATCTTAATGGCCTTTGGCATAAGACCCAAACTCAGCGCAGCAGTATATACTCCTTGACTTGACCTAGCAGGATCTCCATACTGACTGCTTATAACTTCCTCCCTCCAAGCCCTGTGAACTACTTGTCATTCCTCATCTATACAGTATTCATCTCCAAGTTCATTCCTCTGCACATGTTCCACTTAGAATGGTTTTCATCAATTTGTCTAGTTAATTCCTAATGATACAGCAAACCTGATTTCAGGTATATGCTTCTCCCGGAAGCTATTTCTCATATTCATTCTCCCAGTATGTAATAGATCCTTGTCCTAGGTACTCAGTTTATCTCACTCATGGTCTATATTGTGTAATATTAAGATTATTTCTTTATATGGATGTTTCCATGGGAGACCATGAACTCCTTGAGGAAAGGATCATGCCTTAATAATCTCTTAATTTCTGATCCCTAGTACAGGTCCTGAGCATAGGATTTGTTGATATTTAATACTTAAATGTGCCTCTGATGGAGGATTAAATATAATGCATACTTTAAAGATTTGTAAAATTCCTAAATACTTATAATTAACTTCATTGCCTATACAGAAATTCTCAGTAACATTTATCATAATCTTAAGTGAGTATCTGTATGTTATACACTTAACATCTAATCTCCCATGAGGGCAAAAACCATTTCTTTATTGTTCACTACCATATCCTCAGCACTTAGGACAGTACTTTCATACACTTGTTGAACATACAAATGAACAAATAAATGATGATTCTTTTGCATGAAGGAATTATAATCAAAGTATATTTCTAAAATAGATCATACTTGATGGAAGTAAAGTATTAACCCTCTGGATTACCTCACTATTATCTTTTCCGCCCTCAGACTGGCTGGTTTTAGCAGACTTGGAGTCCTAAAATCATGTAGTTTGACATGAAATTGGAATCATCTAATTTCACACTTCACGTATTTGCTCTTCATTAGTTAATAATAACTTACTTCAGGTCCCGTTCTAGGTAATTTGGGTAAAGTAACTTTTTAGTATATGAGATAGGTATAATTATTGTGGTAATCATTAGTGCCTTGTCACTGCACATTTCAGCCTCCTTCTTGTGCACGTGGTAAGACTGCACTATTGGCCTTGGAGCCGCGTCTGGCCAATGATTTACGAGGGGAAGTGAAGTGGGTCATTTCTAGGTGAGTGCACTTGCTGGAGACAACCTTCCTGAGCTCTTTCCCCTCTGGTATGGTGACTGGCAATATTCCAGACAGCGACTGCTGTAGCTACCTGGGTCCTTGCGTGATGTGGAACAGAGGCCCCAGCTGATCTGTCATGAGCATGTACTATTAGCAAAAAAGAACCTTTCGTTGCTTGATAAAATTCAGACATGAGGGGTTTTACTGTAGTGCAGTCCAGATCAGCATTATTGTCTTTGTTTATAGATGAAGAAATGGGGGTGGAGATTGGCCAACTGAACCGTTTGCATCATACCACCAGTTGTGACGTAGCCCTGTGGGATTCTGATCAGGCAGTCTGCCCACAGGATCTGCACTCTTAACCCTTTGCTTCACTGTTCTGCATTAACATTAGCCATCTTCTGGCTGCGACACTTTTCCTCATGCACACGGAAACACACAGCTGCGTATATTCAAAAGGAGAAGTGGATAATAGCATAAAGAACCGGTTTAATAGGGCCAAACCTCAGAGAACCATTTTTCTCTCCTGATTGAGTGCTCTGTCATTTTAATGGGACAATCATAGTTTCACAAATCATTGAGTTAGGACAATTTCTGGGATAATTACCTTGTCAGTTAAATTTAAAAATATTGAAATTAAGGTTGAAGTTTGAAAATTATTCACAGCTTTTGCTTTCTCCTTGTTTTAGAAAACCACCAGTAATGTCCAGAAATGCATAAATACTCTGATACTGTAAACCTGAGATCAAATGAAGTGTAATCAATTTTTCACAGTGGTTAAAAAGGCCCATAGAGAAAAGCATGGTTCAGCTGCCTCAGAGGCAGGGGCTTATTATTATAATATAAAGTCACTTCAGCATATTTGCCAAAGTAAATTTATTCAAAAAATTAGTAAAATTGAAGTTCTTTTTTTAAAATGACCCTTTTGATGCTTATAACATTAATACACATAAAATTCCTAAAATTAATTACTCTGCTTTTTACCATAGAAACAAAAGGCAAGAAAAGATATGAAGTTGCTGGTATTATTTTCCCTACAGAAGAGCAGCATAGCAGGAAACCCCTTGGGCTGCACCATCCTATGCAACAGCACTAGCCACATACTGTTACTTAATTTAATAAAATACAAATAAAATAATCAATTGCTCAGTCACACACTCAGCCACATTCAAGTGTGGCTCTTGTGGAGCGAGGCAGACTACCAGCATGATGTGAGTGAAAAGAGAGGCATGTGCCAGGAAGTCCAGAGGAGGGAAATTTTCAGCACCCTGTTCAGGGAAGTTATGCTAGAAGTAATTTCTGATCTGAGTCTTGACAGTTCAGTAATGAGAAAGATAGGCAAATAAATGTGGGAAGCACCCTCATATCAGAGGCAACATTACAAGCAATGATGTGGACTTGAAAAGTCCTTGATGTGTTTGTGAAATTAGAACCTGTGTTTTTACCAGGGAGTAATATGTGATGAGCTGTCAAGACCAATGGGGGCCAGGCACTGAAGGCTTTACAATGCAAAAACCTTTGTGTTTTATTCTGTAAACTAAGCAGGAAGCAGGGAGGTCTTAAAGTAGAGGAATAACAAGGTCAGCTTTGCATTTTACGGAGTTCACCTGGCAGCTGTGTGGAAATTATATCCAGGTAGGAGACTATGGACTTGATCCAGAAGAAAGATGCCTCAACAGGGGCAGAGATGCAGAGAGTAGGTGACAGATGAGAAAACTACACAGCAGGTAAAATGAACAGGTCTTGGTCAAAGACTGAACGCAGGTGCGAAGGAAAGGGAAAGAACTCGGATGGCTCTCAGGTGTTTATTACAAGGGTGTTAGCTACTGACATATATCTTAGAGGAGAGAGTGTATAGCTACCCTAACATAAGGAATGTTTTTCAATGAACCTGAATAAATATTGGATGAAAGAACTACGAAATTACTATGTTAAAAATTGACAACACCACATTTTCCCCAGTGGAAGTTTGTCTATAACATATGCCTCAACCCAGAAGGTGCAACCCACCTCCAGCCTCCAGACAAATCTCAGGGATACCTTTTTTTGTTTGTTTTTTGTTTTTTGTTTTTCATTACTATTGCTTCAAGAAAAAGAAAAGTTGGTACAAGCACATTAGAGAACTTCTTTGATTCTGATGTAGCTAATCTGTGAGGGCCACAAATGAGTAAGTCAAAATCAAACTTGGGTTTGGCAGTTCCTCATGTGTACGTTTTATAGATTCCTGATCTTGCTTAAATACATCCAAACCTTGACCCTTCATAATTTAATCAATGAGTGTTTATTTAGTGACTATTACATTTAAAATAGTTTCAGTAGGTATTAAAGAAAGGAAGACAATTCCAAAGATGTTGCATTTCAAAATATTTTCCAAATGTTACTTTTGTTGTTGTTAAAACTTTTTCCCCTAGTAGACATTTTCAGAGTCATTACCAAGTAATTCCTTTTAATCCAAAAAATGTCTATTGAACGCCAACTATTAGTAGATGCAATGTGAGGAACTAAGAACAAATGATAAATGAGCTCTGTCTTTTCTGATCAAGCAATAGCCATTCTAATATATTTTACCTCCTCTTCCCTTCCCTGCCCTCTTCTGGTAGATATAAAAAGTTTTTCTGAAATAGACTATAGACAAGTAGCCGGGGAAGAAATTGTCTGCAATTCATTCCATCACTTAAAAAATAATGGGTAGAATAGCAAAGATAAGTATAACTAGTAGTGGGTGGGAAAATAATTTTGATTTCCCAAGAGAAATATCGAAAGTATCCTCTGCTCAAAGGGGCATTTTTGGTACACTCTGCAATGCTTTGGAAAAGAAGGAAGTGGTAGTGATTTATAAAATATTGAGAGCAGAAAGGTTTTATCTGAATTTTTGTCTTCTGTGACACTTCCATGAGATATCACTCACTGCAAAATGTTAAAAAATACCTATTTATGTTTCCCCATAAATATGCTTGGAATATGAGAATTTTTGTGTTTTTATGGTTTCTTTTTCCTTAAGGAATTTCTTATAATTGATCAGAAGCTAGAAGTAGGAATCTCTCTTGAGTAATCTTGAATGTGGTGAATTTGATTTGAGTTATCAGTCTGGAAAATAAAATCAAATCATTTTTTATAAAAAGTACCTTTATGTTGTTTTATATAACTAATTCATAATATAACTCATAGGGAGAAGTAACTTTCATTTCTAAAAAGTTTATACTATGGAAAGATGCAAATGTTTTTAATTTTTTCCAGATGCTTCTGTATTTGTTACGAAAAAAAAAATAACCAAATTGGGAAATGAGGCAAAAATAACTGCTTCATCTTTCAAGGTCATACTAAGCATGATCTAAAAAGTTTGTTGTCATTCTACTCTCCCAGAGAACATAACCATTTACTATTATTATTTTACTTCTCTATAAAGTTACCTTATGGAAAACTGATCAGTCACAATGATTTTCCTATCCAATAATGAAGATAATCTGAGAGGTTATGATCATTATTGCCAAATAAGACATGAACCATATTGTGTGTAATTTAGCCATCTTATTCCAGTATTCTTTCTTTTTGTCCTTCATATCCTTTGTTGAACCAGCTTTGTCCTATTGCTGGTTTCTTCACTAAGGAGTTAATTAGAACTTTTGCATGTCCTCACTCTCCCTGTTAGAATTAAATTTTTGTGGCTCATAACATTTTGAGAGTTATGTTCTGACAGTGTAAAAATATAAATAATCTTAATTAGTTACCACGAAACCCATTATGATGGGAACACCAGACCTAAGGATCCCATCTGTAAAGATATTATCTATAACCAACAGAATTTCTAGAAATCTTTGTGGATAAGTAAGGCCAAGTTGATTTACGTATCATGGGAAATAGAAAATTAACAGGTGCCTAGAAAGTGCAGAGCTCAATTCTTTGTATGAAGGAATCTGCATAGGGGACCTGAAGAGCCAGTCAGCCATGACTCTGTAGGTTTCTGAAAGATGGTATAGATTGCCCTGGTGGTCTGCTTTTATAAACATTGCATGTTGGGTAACGGGTAAATGGCTGATTATATGTAAACTGACTTGCCAAAGTATTACCATGTATTTATTTTTATTAATAAACATAGTCCATAAATAAACATGCATTGAGGGGGAAAAACACAGTTTACAAAAGAAAATGAAGAACGTCTTTGATGGCTGATTGGATCCTAAACATTAATTATTAGTACCTCAAGTTTTTACATAATGGGAACTGTTTATAAGACTTTTCCAAGAATTCTATGAAAACTGGCCCTGAAATAGAAGTCAGCATGTTAAAACAACTTTTAAATTAGTTGTTGCTGTCATCTTTCATACCTTCCTTCCAAAGAAATTTTTTTTTAAACACAATCTAATGTATTGATGTTTATAAAATGTTGAGTTATATTTCCTTAGTCTACCTTAAAATAATTAATTGTCAAAAGTCATCATGAACAGTGGTGTATGTCAATAGGCAGTACTCTTTTCTCTGGGTGTTAATATCTTTAAAAATATTAAAAATGGATTTCTATGTAAAAGAGCATTCTATAATTGAGTTTAACTATCAACAGAGCTACATATTGATGTTTGTCTTCAAAAGAACAATTCTTGTTAATTATAAGACATTTTAGAGTTGTTTTTGAGGTTAAGGTGGTTGGGGCAGGAAAGCTAAAGGGAGGAAGTTTTTAGTAGCTTCAACACTAGCTCACAAGTGAGCACAGTCTGGGAAAGAAACATTCAGGAGTGGGCCTTGTTAAAACGATGTGTTCATCTTTAAACTTAGTTAATTGAAATGCAAATATGTCTATTCAGGTTGTTAAGGTGTTAATGCCATGGACTTGAGTCAGAGGAAATGCACCTGGGAGTTACACCAAATTTTAGTTTCATGAAATCATGTTTAAAATGGCAAGAAATACAGTATTTTACTGTATTAGTAATCATGTCATCTTTCATTCTTTTTCTGTATACAAGGCTTCTTAGAAATCCTCAATTTGTATTCCTTCAAATTTTTGTATTCTTAATAATTATTTTGTTAAATTCCAGACTTAAGGTTTTAATTGAAATTATGTGTAACCTATACGTCAGGTTGCAAGACATTGCAACCTAACGTCCTCTG
>CM053569.1:22125671-22146355 GCA_028646485.1 Cryptoprocta ferox | reverse complement strand
AAAAACACTATTGATTTTGTGTATTTATCTTATTTGTATCCACTTTGCTGAACTTTATGCATTAGGAGAGTTTTTTCAGCTTATTTATGTAGATTTTCTAGATATGCAGCCACATTAGTCACTAATAATGACCCTATTGTCTCTTCCTAATTATTGTCATCTGTTTTTAGATTCATAGCAGCATCCAAAACAATGCTAAGAAAAAAAATAAAATAAAATAAAATGGCAAGAAAAAATCTAATGTCCTCAAAAGCAAATGACCATCCATTTCCTTTTGGACAACAAGATGCTAGTGAGGGAATAGGGTTTGGAAGGAGAATAGATGGCCAAGGATGCAAAGGCAAGTGAGAAAGTCTTCCCCCTGCTTTTGCTGTGGACAACTTCAACCAACAATACCAAGAAAAGCATAACTTCAGTCTTTAAATATGACAGTGTCAGGGAAATTAGGGCCAGCTAGCACCAATTCAGAAAAAAGATTTTCCATTGCATTTGAGATTACTGAAGTCTCAGTTGCCATCATTGGTCAGTAATGTAAGAGTATCTGCAATCTACTCCATGATTTTCAGTAAAGGTAAATAAACATTTTACGACTGCCTGTGAGGCAACTTGCCTTACATTAACATTTGCATGCATGTAGGAAGGGTGAGAGCTGGATTACAGAGCAAGGACAGCTGGTGCTGGCAAAGAAAACTCACTGATAAAATAGCATTGACTGGGTGCCTGGGTGGCTCAGTTGGTGAAGCATCCAACTTTGGTTCAGGTCATGATCTCAGGGGACATGAGTACTAGCCCTGCATTGGGTTCAACGTTGACAGTGCTGGGGCCAGTTTGGGATTCTCTCTCTCTCCTTCTATCTCTGCACCTTCTACCCCATTCATGATTTCTAAATAAATAAATAAATAAATAAACAAAAATAGCATTGCTGATTACTGGATTAAAAGTTAAAGAACAATATATTATAGGAAAACCCAAACCACTTTCATTCTCTAAAATGTCTGTGGGTCTTTGAAGTTCACTTTACTTGGGTTTTCAAGTTTTGATTTTTTTACCTTATTAGATATCTAAGGTAAGATACCATTCTTTTAGTGCTTTCTTAGAAGTTAACACCGTAAGTTGCACTGTTAACAAATGCTAATGCCCTTCTGCTGAACGTATTAGCTATGTTTAAATGTCATATGGAGAAAAACAGAGAAGTTTCTCCTAGAATTTCAATAAAATTTTATTAACATAATGGGAAGACTTTTGGTCAAGGATACTAAAACGAATGAAATGAAATGTAATAAGAAAATGTTCAGAAAAATGCCCCCGAATGAAAAAACTTATAACTAAGCAACCTTATACCTTAATCGACTGTACTTTTGTGGAATAATCGAGAGTGTGCACCAAATTTGAACGCTTTTGTGTCTTTTATACTGCTTGTGCACAGTTCTGAGTCCAGAATCAGTATCTGACATGCATGAATTAATTCACTCAAAAAATCAATTGCAGTCATAAGGAAAACCTGGTAAAAACCTGCCACCTTACTGGGTGTACCTTCAGGAAATAGTATTAAGAGAAACTAAGAATGCTATATACTTCCTGTGGTGTTCCTTATTAGCATAACAAAATTCATGTTGTCTTTGAAAAAAGTAGAATTAAGAAAATGAGAAATAACATTTTGAACTACACAAGATGAGTGTGTTGGGGCAGAATTTTACAGAAGCAAATCTGTAATTTAAAATGAGATTCAAATACGATTTTCAGTTACGTGACAGTTCTCTGATTTTATTCAAATATCCACATGCCATTGGGATATAATGAAACAGTATTGCCTTGTTTAATGTATAAGCTGCCTTGTTTCTGAATGAAATGCTTTGGAGTTCTGAATGGCGTAATGAGAAGAACAGTAGTGCCACAGGAAGAACATTTTGTCAAAAAAAAATAAAGCTTTTGGGGACTCCACTAGCACAGCCACACATGTACCAACATCTGTGTCTACACAGTCTGCTTTGCCAACTGTCACTATGAATGTGAACTGTTTCTTTTCTAAAGTCATCTTCTCCACTTGGGCATAAGATTCTCTCTTTCCACTCATTCACCTATCAGAGAACATCACTCCAGCCATTTTCTCCTCTCTGTGGTAAGATGAATAATGCCCTCCTTACTGCATCATCCTCCTTAGCAAAGGAACGTGTTTTTATTCTGCCCGTTCTAAAACAAAGCAACTTTTGATTGATTTAACATCTCCTGCCAGCTAGCATTCCTTTTTCCAATCCCCTTTATAGCAAAGCTCCCCAAATTATTTGTATACTGTTTTCCAAACATCTCTTCCTATTCTCTCTTAAAGGTACTCCATCAAGGGGCCCCTGGGTGGCTCAGTTGGTTAAGTGATTGACTTTGGTTCAGGTCATGATCTTGCCGTTCATGAGTTTGAGCCCTGCGTTGGGCCCTGTGATGACAGCTCAGAGCCTAGAGCCTGCTCCAGATTCTGTGTCCCTCTCCCCCCGCCCCCCCCGCCCCGCTCCTTCCCCACTTGTGCTCTGTCTCTGTCTTTCAAAAATAAATAAGCGTTAAAAAAAAAAAACAAAGAAAAAAAGTACTCCATTTGACTTTCCCATCCATCTCTGCAAACTGCTTTTGCCAGTGTGCTGCTGACGAGGGCCAGCTTCATGGGCATACGTAAGCTGTGCAGGATCACAGGGTCCTGAGCTTCATTGAAAACTGACAGCACTGTCCTGAAATTTCTGAACAAGGGGATCTGCATGTTCAATTTGCCCTGGACCCCACAAAATATATAGCCCACCCTGCCAGTGACCATTTTCCTACTTGACCTATCCGCAGCATCTTCTCAGGTCAATTGTCCCCAGCTTCGTGATACATTTTTGTTTCCTCGGCTTTCAAGATAACTTACTTTTGTTTTCCTTCTACCACACAGGCAGCTTCCTCCTCAGTTTCTGTCACTAGTGTCTCCTCATTGCCCAGATTTCAAATACTGGGTGTATTCCCACTTCTGTTCCCGCCCTAGATTATTTTAGCCAGTCTCATGGTTTGAATGATGTTTGTATTCATCCATCTAGTTTGTTCTCCTTCTAAGATGGTTTCTGGAGCTTTAACTGCTTTTCTGTCCTTCTTATCTCTTGTAGGGATGACTAAATTAGCTTCTAACCTGGTTTCTGTGCTTCTTCCCTTGTATCCCCACCTCCTATGATTTATTCCAAGCATAGAAGATAATGGTCCTATTAAAACATACATCAAACGGCAATCCTCTGTTCAAAACAGTAAAATACCTCCCTGCTTCAGACAGAATAAAAACCATATTCCACAGAGTGGCCTAGAATGTCCTAAGTGATCTGATCTCCTCTCACCTCTATACTTTGACCTCTGAGTGAGTTTCTACAAACTCTCCCTCTGGTTTACCTGCCTCAGTCACACTGGCCACCTTGCCCTTTCTCAAACTTACCAGATATACTCTCTCACCTTGGGGCCTTTGCATGAGCTGTTCACTCTGCCAGTTCCTCTTTTAAGTCTTGGCTCAAATGACAGCTGTCGTGTTGGTTAGCCTAATGAATATGGCATCTATCCACTGCACTGCCCCTGAACTCTGCTTTTCTTCTCTAGTGCATGCCTCACTTTCTAACATGAAACTCTATAAATATTTGTTTACTGTGTGTGTAAGTGTATTGTCTGTCTCCCTTCCATACAAATAGGAGTTTTGGTCTGCTTTCTTTCACTGATGCAGTCCAAATGCCTGGAATAGTGCCTGGTACATAATACTCAGTTGATGTTTGTTGAATGAACGCATGAAGCCTGTGTTTGTACTACATGGTCATCACCAACAAACAAATAATGGCAATGATAATTTCACTATAGAAAAAAGTCAAGGCAACTATAAAAAATAAAGTTATAGAAAATAAGCCATCATATTGGCATCAAATTGGTCTTTGTAAACTAACTGGAGTATTTATGCTTTTTTGGATACATCAAATCATTGGCTAATATGTGTACTACATAGAAAGAAAATATCTAAGGCGATTTAAGCTCTAAAGAAAATATCATTGGTTGTAGAGTACCCTAACTCTAAAAACTGACTAATGGGTAAACATGATGAAAGCAGACATTACTTTCACATAAGAGGTGGGTACATGTTCTGAGAAAAGGTCTGTGATGTATTCATGGGTTTGAGTTTATAAGTATTCCTGGGAAATTGTTTATAATTTAGTGCTTCTGCAGTTTTGATTTGGAAATTCACCTATTTATGGAAATAATTTAAAGAATTTCTATTATATTTTTCCACTAATAGCACTTGCTACCCCAGTCTCTACTGCTTAAATGAAGAGTTAATATTTTAATGTTTTGTGGTTGTTATTGAACAGAAAGTTGGGAGAAGTGGTTGTTACCTCCTATATAAATATTTTATCATTCATGGACAGTGACTTTCAGATTACTGACATTCTAAGCATATTATTATTTTTTCCCCTAAGTATTTTTTTTATATAATTTATTGTCATACTGGTTTCCACACAATACCCAGTGCTCATCCCAACAAGTGCCCTCCTCAATGCCCATCATTCACCTAAACATATTAGAGAACAGTATTATAAAACTAGCAATAAGGGGGCAACTGGGTGGCTCAGTCGGTTAAGTGTCTGACTCTTGATTCCGGCTCAGGTCATGATCTCACAGTTGGTGAGTCTGAGCCCCTCGTCAGGCTCTGTGCTGACAGCGGGGATCCTGCTTGGGATTCTGACTCCCTGTCTCTCTGTCCCTCCTCCACTTGCTCTCTATCTCTTGCTCAAAATAAATAAAAATGCACTTCAAAAAATCATTAAAAAACATAAAAATTGCTTTTTTTATTTAAAGAAAATCCTGAAATTATTCATTAAAATTATCAACTGTAGCATGAAAAAGCCCCTCCTTTCTCATCACCTGTTATGCTTTACTTTTCTACTCCTGTTAATTTCACTCAAACACATGACATGGAGAGGGATAAAGGACATCTTGGACATTACTGGACATTAACTTAAGCAACTTTTAATAGTTTGGGAAATTTCTTTGTTCATACCAGTGTGGTAAAAAAAGAAAAATTGTACTTGGGGTTACAAAGACAGAGAACAAAAGTACAAACTGATTAGCAGTATGGTAAAAAAAAAAAAAATGAAGGCTTGTTTGTCTTCTGTGCAAATGTTTTTCGTGTTAAGCAAATTTGGCTCTGAAAGAATGAGGCAGGTGCTGCTGCCACGGTGCTTTTGGGTTTCCTGGCAGAGCTGGAGGTGTGCTGGGACCGGAGACAAAACCCAGAGGAACCACAGCTAACCTCAGCGCTCTGCCCAATTTCCTCCCTGCCAGTTACCAGAGTTCACTATTGTTCAAGCTCCAGGGGTCACACATTGCCTGTCTCAGGGTGGAATTTATTCTGAACAAGTGTTTTGCTTGGCTTGCAATATTAAAAAAAAAAAAAAAACCTCAGTCATTGATATTAAAAATTAGGAGATTTCGCATAAAATTACCTTTGTCCAGTTTTTCTTTGTTTTTTTTAAAATTTTTTTACATTTATTTATTTTTGAGAGACAGAGAGAGATAGAGCACAAGCGGGGGAGGGGCAGAGAGAGAGAAGGAGACACAGAATCCTAAGCATGCTCCCGGTTCTGAGCTGCCAGCACAGAGCCCGATGCGGGGCTCAAACTCACAAACCGTGAGATCATGACCTGAGCCGAAGTCGGACACTTAGCCAACTGAGCCACCCAGGCGCCCCTGTCCAGTTTTTCTTAAAAACTGAAAATCTGCAACACCAGTCAGCTTGGCACTGTTCTTAAGAGACGAGGAAAGGCCCTCCAGTTCCCAAGGTCTCCACCCAGCTGGCTCACCTGCACAAGCTACTTACTTGCCTGTTTCTTTTGTGAGACTGAGTTTCTGACCCCTGCTCTAACCCTCACAGAGATGGGAGACCAAAAGGTGAGGATGGGCTCACAGTGCTCTTCTTTCCCCCCTCAAACAATGGTAAATAGCTGATGGTTACGGAGTTCTTTCTGAATGGGATTCTGACAGTTCTGGAGGAGACCAAAGTATTCAACTTTATCTGAAAAGCAGTCCCTGATCGAAAAACCAAGGTCTATATAAAGAAATCATATTAAGTGTTATTACTCCACTCTTATCTAGAGAATGTTGCCTCCAGCTGTGAAATAAGCTTATTACCATTATGAAAGCCCCTCAAAGTCTCTACTCTGCTGTTTTCAAAACAAGAGAGAAGAGAGTTAGGAAAAAAAATAAATAAAAGGATTTATTAATTTAGGCTCACAAAAATTAGAAGCGAAGATTGTGTCAGGAGGGGAGATACTAATTAATTTGAAATTTTCACAACAAATCTTCTGAAGCAATGTTATTTAAATACTTTAAGTCCTGTCCTTTTTCTGTTTTTCTTTCTGGTTAAAAATACTTGGGTAGGGGTACCTGGGTGGCTCAGTCTGTTGAGCATCGGACTCTTGATTTTGGCTCAGGTCATGATCTCACAGTTCCTGAAATTGAGCCCTGTATGTTCAAGCACTGCACTTAACAGCGTGGAGCCCACTTGAGAGTCTCTCTCTCTCTCTCTCTCTCTCTCTCTCTCTCTCTCTTTCTCTCTCTCTCTCTCTCTCTCTCTCTCTGCCCCACCCCTGCTCACTGGCTCTCACTCTCTCTCTAAATAAATAAGTAAATTAAAAACAAAAAACCCCACAAACAGTTGGGTGAATTTACCTATGTCCTTTTCCTACCTGGATTTCTAACTGCTTTTGCCTCTTCCTTCTTTCAAAATCATCCTTCAGGAAACCTCCTTGATTAATTTCATTTTAAGCAAACAATGTGTGTAATATATTAATATAAACTTATTGAGATTATCAGGACTTCACATCATATGTGGGGACATTGAAATGAATAAAGTTAAACCTCAAAAGCAGTTGTTTTTATATATTGTAACATAATCATTACCCAATACTCAACACTCAATACTTATACTCAATAAATGTTTTTGAAAGAAACACAATTTTTATTGTTAATCCTCAAGAAACTAGTATATATATTTTTTCTTTTATACAAGATCTATCAATAAATGATTGGTTAAAGAAAAAAAAGCAAAGCAAAACAAGTTGAGAGAATCCAGGCCTTTTCAATCTTAGTCTTATTTTTGAGAATGGTGATTTGATTTCACCATCTCAACTCATCAGAGCCCATCTATATGTCACAATGGTCTGTGTTTCCTATTGCTACATGGATGAAAGTGAATCCATATAAACCATACCAACGCCATTAAATATAACTGGTGGTAAAACTTTATTATTCAAGTTTAGATGTAACAGACATCTTTGCTGCCTGAAGATTGTTTGCATAAGAAATACACCAAGAACATGTTTGTGAGTAGAAATGAACATGCACTATGAAAACAAAATTAAATAAAACAAAAAAAAATTCCATGTGTGTAAGAACAGACTATTATAGCCAACATTCTAATATTCAAATCAGGACTACAAATTGAATTTTTTCTTAGGAACATGAAATCATTCCATATGAAAGACATTTTCTGCTGGTGAATATTGCTGTAAGTTAATTTTACATTGGCATTTTGAGATGTTTCCCAACCCCATTCCCCCCTCCCCCCCAATTATCATGTTGTCAAATAGTCCACCCTAAGGAATTTGGCATTTCTTATTGTGATGCTTGCCTTGTTGGTAGCCATTAAGAAATTATGGTTTTATCAGCCTTGTAATAGTTTTGCCTCTTCATAGTCAACACTATAGGCTGCCTGGTATGATATTTACAGCTCATCTTTAAGAAACATGACCCCAACCTTTTCTGGCCCTTGGGAACTGAGAGTTTAAATAAGCCCCTTGGCCATATAATAATACTTGGCACTCTCATGGTGCCTTTCAACCAAGGATCTCAAAGTGCTTTACAAAACAAGTACTACATTACCAATATTATTATTATTATTAATATTATTATTATTAATATATTTTTTTCCATTTTACAGGTGAGGAACCTGAGGAACGAAAAGAAAAAGTGATTTGCTGCAGGTCATATAATGAAAAACCACCAGGGGTAGAATCAGGATCCAGTTTGGGGACTTATGGGTCTTGAAGGACCATCTTCTCTGATGAAAGCTAAACATTATTTCCATGTACAGTTACTCTAGCTTTTCTCTGGTGTAGGATGGAGTGAAGCTTACAGCTCTACCTTTCCTTTCAAGAGAACAACACATTATCCAGTTTCCATGTGTAGATCAATGTTGAATTTCACATTTTCTTCATCCCTGACTTCACACACTTCTGCCCTAGCATCTTTCAGAGGTCTTACTTGCTGCAAATAATTGTGGATGATTTCTCAACAATTGCACTGCTATCAGGAACGTGTGAATCATCTGTCTATGAAACAGTAATGGAAAACCAAAAGGAAGTGCTCTCCGAAGAAGTCATCCCTCTGCCCTTGGCCAAGTCTTTCTTTTGGAAAATAGTCCAGCCCCTCAAAGTCCTAATGCATGTCTTTCTACCGCTTCTCATTTACAGCTGCCTACTGATAGAATTCCACCTGATAGTACCTACCTTTGGTTAGCGTATTTCATTTCATATTCTGGTTGAATTTCAATTCCACCATTTTCTCCTGTGATCTAGGGACAATCAGCAAGCTCTCACCCACTTGCTTACCAAAGATGCCTTGCATTTTTTGCCATGACCCTCAACCCAAAGACTGTGAGCTCATGTAAATTTAGGGAAAAGGCTGGCATACAGCACAGAAACTGACCCCCAGCTTCTTTACTCCATGTTTCCACCACTGGATGACAGATATCCCCACTCTAGAATTGCGTTAACGTTCACTAACTAAATAGGCAGGCAGTTCAGAAGTCTCAAGACAGGTCACCTTGTGATGTTTTGCAGCCACACAGCAGAAGGCTAATAATTATTTTAATAGCAGTATTGATACTCTTCAATTTATTGAGAAAAATGTATATCCTCAGGCATTTTAAAATATATATACATTTAATATTTTTGGAGCTGTATTTGCATTGGATCATAATAGATTATGTGCACATGTGCAATCATAAACATAATGTGCTACCACAGGCTTCAACAAAGAGCTGTTAAAGATAATCACTTTTTTTCTTCTCATTAATATTACCTTAGAAAAGAATCCCCATGCTTGTTTTCTAAAATCTACCTTTACTAAAAGAGAACAGTTTAGAATAAAATGTCACTATCTTAAAAGTTGATTTTTTAAAAGAACATCTCAATATGTCATGTAGAAAGAATGGGCACACTCTTCCTTTTGAACTACAGAGTTAACATGTTAAGGTTTAGAGCTCCATCCTTTTCTTATACACTTAGAGTCCTGTAGTGTCTCTCTATCCACATCCTTCCAAGGTGGGCTGGCTCGGTGGGCTGGCTCATGATTTTTCTATCTCAAACAACAGTATGAATATATGGGTGAGAGAGGAAGAAAGAAAGAGTAAGAAAAGGGAGAATGAATGCATGAGCTGGTCCTGACCTAAAATTTGACCCAAAGCTTGATTCAAAATAGAGATAAGTAATTTCAAAAGACTTACAGTTTTTCAATGGTATACAATTTTAGCTGGCATATAGTTTTCATCATAGGGGAAGCCTTTTCCAAGAGGGGAAAATCCTAAATCATCTTGAAAGTCCTTAAAAAAAAGGATAAGTACCTAAATAGCTCATTATAAATCACATTTTAAGGCAAAATCATTTGGAAACCTTAAAACCAAATAAAAATAACAACGAACCATTTTTGTAATATATTTTGTGAGATGGAACAAAGGCTTTCAGAAGTCAAAAAATAAAGGTATTTTAGTGTCACAATATATTTTCATCTTTAAAAAAAAAGCCCAACCTCTTCTGCATCAAAATATGTATAATGAAAACAAAAATGAAAATAAAATAATCCATAATAAAAGAATATGGAAAAAGATCTATCGTGTCAATGCTATCCAAGAATATTCTACTGAAAGTAGACTGACCATAAATATTCCAAGAATAGTGATATGTATTTTCCAATGCTAATCATTACTACTATGTCTGTCTTGAGAAAACAAAAATCAGTTAAAAAAAAAACCAAAAACCAGAAGGAATACATGCCAAAAATGAACAACCTGTTTGTGTCTGACACACTGGAGAAATTGTTTACCAAGCAGCTTTGCCCAAAAAGTCATACCTTGTAATATTGCCCAAGTTAACCAAACTTCTGGCATTTTACTGATTTGAGCAGTCCATGCGTAATGTTGCTTAAGGATTGCCACAGTGCACTTCGTTACTAAGTCCTTTTACTAAGAAAATGAAATATTGTTTTGTTGTTTGGGAATCTCCTCTCTTTCTGAGATCTTTCATGGCCACCTCTCAAGTCTGCCTGTACATTTTGAGATGTATTCATCGAAATTCCTAAGAAAAATAAATTTTCATCACATAATTTGAATGTTAGAGCTCCTCACTCCACCTCCTCGTTTCAGTTTATGTGAATATCAGAGCTGAACAGGTGAGACCAGAATAGGGCCCTTTAAAAATGAAACTGAAGCTGAAGGCTTAGTCCTGATTTTTTTTCTCTGTCTCTTTCTCTCTCTCTCTCTTTTTTTTTAACATGAAAACAAAAAAAAATGCAAGAATGGAAATGACAACACATCAAAAAGACATTTTAACTTCATTCACTAAGACAGTCACAAACTGGTTGAACTCTACCTGCCATCCAACTTTAAGAAACAAAGACTTGGCGCTGGGAAAAAGAAACAAAACCCAAACAAAACAAAAACAATAACAAAGCAACTGGGAATTATGTAAAAATGAGTGCAAATGCGGCTATAGAACGCAATAAAAACATCAGTGCTGCGGTTTCCAGCAGCACTTATCAAAATAATTTCTGAAATGTTTCATCTGAAACATAGACAAAGCAATAAAAAGAGGATATATGTTTATCATTTTAAGCATAACAATGTGAGTTAAGAGCTTAAAAATTAAAAAAAAAAAAAAAGAAAAGTACTTGGAATGAATAGTGCTACCCTTTTTTTCCTAAGTAGGCATAAAAATATTTTCATTTCCTTCTTGTTTTCCATACCATTATATCAAGAACTTTCATTTGTTTCATGTTACCGTTTACAACTTTAATGCACACACACACACACACAAAAGATATCTACTGCAATAGAAATAGTTGCTTCATTTCCTTGTTTGCTACATTTGCAAATGTAAACAGCTAGGCAGAGCCAGAACTGACTCTAATGCATGATGGAATATCTTTGTTGCATACGTACACTGTAGAAAATAATTATTCAATATGTCAGGCACCATTATTTGAAATGTAATACATTAATATTTACTAGAAAAATAAGTTTTTTTTTCCTATTTGTTCTCCCAACTTCTTTAATGAAATAAGTTAATCTGACAGTGCATCCAGTAGCTTGTAATATCTTCTACATCTCCGTGGCAAAAAATAAACTACTGGTTGGGACAATATAATGCAAATTATTAAAGTCAGTCCTTGTACATACATCCTTGTAGCAAGCATTGAGGCTCGACTAACAGCACCTTTAACCAATTATTTAATGTTTAGTTATTTAGCCCTATTTCCCTGAGCAGTTATGCTGAGGAGTTTTCCCTTCATGGATAGTTTTACAAAGCCTGAAGTATTAAAAGTACTATGAAGATATACTTCTAAGAATCCTATTTAATGCTACTTAACTAAACCTGTATAAATCTAATGAAGGGAGTGACTGGTACATATACCAACTGTCAGTCTGTGGTAACGTAACCTTAGACGCTGCCTGGCCACAAAGTTTGGAAATTATATTTAACCAAAAGAAAATAAATAAAATACAGCAGGTTACCTTATAGAGAAATACCATGTATTCTAAACAAATTAAGCCCATGGTCTGAACTTTTATATCCATCTAATCTTTTGAACTGAGGGGGATCCCTTTAGTTACAATGTGCCAAGTGAGATTGGTGACCAAGAGGAGGCTTAAAAAACAAATGCAAACTGCTTCATCACATACAAGATAGAAATATCTGGCTAAAGAAAAAAAAATTACTACGTAAGCATTGAGGACACTGTTTTTAAAAAGGCATATATATTTGGACAAAATGAACCTAACTTGCAAACGAAAGGACTATTTTTGAAAGGAGTATTTGAACATCTAAAGGACAAAAATATCAGAGAGGGTGTGCATGTGTATGTACAGGCAGGGCTGGCCAAAATCACTGTGCCACCGTCTGTCACTTTCCTCGCTGCTCTCACCAAGCCTAACCACAGCTCACATTTCTAGGTCTAAGTCCAAAACATGGTCAATGAGAGGAGACTGATATAAGAGGCGCCATTTTCCTTTCACTGCCCTGGAGATTAGATTTCTCCTCATCTGCCTAGGAATTCATGATGCTTCTAAATTTAGGCAACAATTTATGGGTTTATGAACAAATGGACCAATGGCCAGCCCAATACTGCATTAGTATCATAAAATGTAAACCCTTTCAAATTCGAGATAGCTTTGATTTCTTTCTTTACAAACATAATAGAGTCTGGTGATACTTCTTATGGATCGTTTCCACAGTACACATTCGCCAAGATGGTTTTGACTTGCTAGGTTCTAAAACATGACTATTTACCATCTTCCTTTTTTTTTTTTTTTTTTTGTTTCTCACTGACCATTTGTCTCACTTTTAAACCTTGGTAACCTACTCATCAAAAGAAAGAATAAAAGAAGGGAATTTCATGTTGGATAAGGCAGGCTCTATGAAGTATTTTTTTAATAGGTCTTCATAAGACATTACAAGCTATTGAATTCCCATCAAGAAAACCTATTTCTATTTAATTGTGCTAAGTGCTAAGGTTTTACTCTTTAGGTTTTCCATTTTTTTCCGCTTGTGCATTGTTCCTATGCAGGCCCCTCTGGATATGAGTTGTGAAGTCATATTTGTCCGTGCAAAGATGCTGGCATATGCTGCACTGGAAAGGTCCACTGTCACCATGGCAACTCATATGCAAAGCATACATCACTTCATCCAGAAAGACAATGCCACAGTGCACACATTTTGTTGAAAGTTCATCTTGAGTACTTCTATCAACTTTCTCTGTTTTTACTACATTCAAGGGACCTTCACTTTTTACATTTGATGGTGCCTTCGTTTTCTCCTTGGAGGCACCATTTGCAGTTGGCCCAGGTCTGGAATGCTTGATCGCCAAATCTAGAGGAATGTCATTGTCTGATCCAACAGCTGAAAAATGAGGAGGCAGATTGAAGGTGGGATAAGGCACATAGTTTTGGCAAGGATTTGGTAGGCCAGGCACATGACTCAAGTAGTGCGGATTCCCAGGAACGGAGAGCTTATATTTACTCCAGAACCGCAGCCAGTCAGCTTCACTCTGGAAGTCATTATGTACAAAGGGAAGTCCGAAAAGGGGGTACTGGTACTTTTCAATAGGGCTGCCTGGTGGTGAATAATTCGGGTGTTTCGCAGGTCTCATGTACTTTTCTATGGGACTGCCTCTCTCAGAACTTCCTTTTCCTTCTGATACGGATGAACTATTTCCTGGGTCTCCAGTACTTTCCTGAGGACTTTTTATCTGAATGTGCAAAGGTTGCATCCTTTTGTGAATATCCAGAGTTTGGCTGACCAGGACTGGCTGCTGAGCAGAATGGCTTTTAGTCAATGAACCCTGGGCTTCGTATTTACTCAGGCTAGGGAGCGGAATTTCTCTCTGGTGACCTTCAGTTAAATGATCTTCTGACCTCCTCTCTAAGGGGCTTCCGTTGACCTGCTCCTCACTGCTACCCCTCTGCTGTTTGTTGAGCTGCTCAGCCTGAAGTGCCTCTGGGTTAAGGCGCTTTCTTGTCCTTCTCCTAATAATCTGCTCACCGTTGTTTTGTTTAATGATGTTTAAAGGCCTGGGAGTCTGCAGAGAAAACACACACACAATACATAAAAGGAAAACATTAAAAAAATACATTAAAATGCATTAATGATTCCTCACAGATATGACCCGCACTTAAGTTCAAAGCAAGGGTAGACTTTATGTTATAGATTTACTAAATCTCCTCCTTTTGCCCTAAGCGGGATCAGAGGGAGTAACCAAAGTGCACTATTTTAGCCTAATTAAATCATGTCCAACTTCGCAGGGAGGACTGAAAACTTTAATCTACTTAAAAACAGCTTTTCCAAACTCAAGAGATTTTGGAATTGCATCACTGAGTGATAAAACTGTGTAGAAAGTTACTTGAAGAAACGTGATTTTTATGAAATATTTCTCAACTTCTGAGTCATGCACTAAGATGTCAATACAGGAACGTGGGAGATAGCCTTTATTGACAACAGTGGAAAAATTATACATTGTTATAGGCTGAGATAGGTCCCCTCCTTTGTATGTTAAAGCTCTACCCCACCGTGTGCCTAGAGCTGGAGATATGGTCTTTAGGAGGCAAATAAGAATAGATGAGGGCACAGAGAGAAGGCAGTCTTCTATAAGCCAGGAAGAGAGTGCTCCAAACAGGACCCAACCACACTGGTCCTCTGACCTCCAGCCTGCAGAACTGTATGAAAATATATTCTGTTGTTTAAGCCACTCAATCTATGGTATTTTATTTTGTTATGGTAGCCTGAGCTAATAGAAGCATTCTTCTAAATAATTGCCAATGTGAATACAAAGCTATTAAATATCACAGCACAAATATCAAAGACTAATGAGGAAAGACATCAGGTAATCAAAGCCGTATCAGTGGGAGACTTTTTTTTTAACCTCTCACTTTTATTTCTCCTTGTTTAGTAGGATTTTGTATACATAATCACTATGGAAGATTTTACTTGTTAACAGGTGAATTGTTTTCTAGTGAAAATCTAAATTCTTTTGTAGCTTTGGTTCAAATACCTGATACACCATTCTATTCTGTGCTTAGATCGAATGCTTTCACTCTGCTTGTTTTTTATTCAGGTTAAGCAATATATGATTGGTATTTATGTACATGTTCAACAGGTGTTTATATTATAGGACTAAACTCCATAGACAAGACTATACTAAAAACTTTACTTGCAGTAAAGAGCTCCAACTTTGATTTATAAAATCAAAAGAGTAAGTTTAATAAATTAATGCATATTTATAGGTGAAAATTTAGGGAAATCTTTAAGTGGGCTAAAACCTGATTTTTCTAAAAGATTACTTAAAGCAGCAAATCATTTCTACATAGAATATGAACACACACACAAACATATATATACACACATACACACAAACACACACACACATATAAAAAGTAATTTGTGAATTATTCCTAGAAAGAATTCATTTGAATGCAAGAGAGTATCTTTTACATCTTAAACAAAATATAAGAAATCTAAATCCTTTTTGGAATGTTTCTATTGTCACAGAGGCATTTTGAAGGCAAGATAACACACTTGTTGCTGACAATTCAATTATTGGTTTCAGGACGAAAATTCTACATCCCTTGGATATACCATATTCATTTGTTCAAAATGTTCATGTTTCTAAATAGCTCATATGTATATTACCAAAATATGCAGTATTTACTCTATATCTTGTAAGGAAACATGAAATTTGCATTAATATTCTTCTAAAACCTTTGTAACTTCTGTGACAGTCTTTGACATGAGATGTGAGCATAACCTTTATGTACTTAAATTTATGATTAAAAAAAACCTCAAAACTGAACACATCTTGTCTCTGGAGAGATGAATATTAAAATAATTATAAAAAAGTTTACTTTATATCATAGTTGTTAAATTATCATAACCTGGAAGAGCAGTAGTGTAATTAATTCTTGGCCTATGATTGGCCAGAGTTCAATTAAAATCATTAATGTCAGTACTCATTAAATGAAAGCTTATTGCTGTCTTTAAATAGTGAAGTAAAGAAAAAGTAAGGTGATGTGTTGGCGGTGGGGAGAATCTTCACGCTAGCTATATGTAATAACTAAGGTTTTACAGTTTACCACCAATTAGTATTGTTGGCAGCATGCATTTTTTAAAGAGTGCTTCCAATGGTCCATTTATGAGGACGTTTTGTCTAAAACTGTATTCCCTGTAGCTGTAATTTATTCATTGGCTATGCTAAGAGCTATGGTAAATTGCCAGACAAAATGAAAAAGGCAGAGGGAAATAGATTTCTGTTTACGAAGTGGGGTATTCCTATTTTTAAAGGCAGTTCTTGTCAGCATATAAACTTTCTAAACTAAAAAAAAAATCCTTCGGGAAGTCACACGCATAGATAGATGGGGGACTTTGTGAGTTTAAATTTTATTACAGGATTCTAACTAAAATTTGAGAAGAAAGGACCAGAAAGACCTCGGTGAGGCACAGAAAGAAGCCAGGCAGAGATTTTAAAACACAAAGCATCTTCGCACCTTACTCTATCTGAGATACGTGCTGTTCAGACACCTCACTGGAAGAGGTCCATGGGAAGAAGGGAAGAGGTTTTACCTGGCATTTGCGGCTCCTAGTCCAGATCCACTCTTCAGAACGTGCCTGACCTCCAGCTCCCAAAAGAGCCAATATGACACTTGCAAATTCTAAAGTTAAACTGAATATAAGCACTCTTTCCCTGCCCTATATTTTATGAGTCCTCTTTTTTAAAAACTTATGTATTTTTGAACTTTTTAAGGTTTCTCCTTTCTGCCTAAACTAATTTCACCAAAGTCTGATAACCACTAGTTTGACTACCTGTTACAAAAAGTTCCCAGAAATCAATCATTTTCCTTTTTTATATCAAAAGAAGCATAATGCATTGCTAATGATCTCAAATGTATCTCCCCATAACATCTAAGACTATTTCACCATAAATCACATGTGCTCTCAAAGTGACTGTATTAAACTCTGTGGGAGCAGGCGTTGCAAGCCAGGGAATGGTACACATCACACCACAGACCAGGCTGCTTTATAAAGCTTTTCCTCAAACAGTCTAACAAGTTCTTACCGAGTGAAGCTTCTGGTAGAGGCCACACGCGTTGCATACATATCCGCCATTTGCATTCTTTCGCCAGAGAGAGGTCTTTGTGGTCAAGCAATTGGCACAAAAAACACCCGAGCCTCTACGCCTCTGAAACGGGAAAAAAACACAAGGTCAGAGGTGAGTCACATGATCAGTGGAGTTAGACCAAATCAACCCAGGAGTTTTGTCTTTAGACTAGCAACAATGACAGTATAAAACCACACTGCCCATAATGAGGTCAGGTTCAATTGTGTTTAATAGGCACCACTGATTTTCATTATAATTAACCCTACAGTGATGGATGAGGTGTGTGCAACACCAAAGGCTTTTCACAGAAACAGCTTTAACTTTTTGAACTTTGGTTTTTGTGCCTTTAATGATGGCTCCTAAATGCTGAACCCTAAAATATAGCTTTTAGAAAGTGTCAAAACAAAAGTCAAAAGACAGAACATGGCAATATGTTTAATATACTTTAGAACAGGGGAGACATGGTACCTGAGCTTTAACATATAGTCCAGCTTCCAATAAATGAGGCATGTGAACTATTTAAAATGAAACCTGATTTGTGTCTTTTTGTATGTCATTCATGTAACGCAAGTATGAAGAGAATATACCACACTCAAATCCAGTTTTGGGTTTGCAATTGTAAACTTTGAAAGAGAGCACCTTCGATTTCCCAAAGCTGAGGGGACCAATATAAACTTGTGCCAACTAGAAGTACAGTGTTACTGAGAACCCTTATGAGGTGCGTGCTTAAGCCAGACAACATAGTCCCATCAATGGCTATTTATTTTATTTGCCTCAGACTTGGAAATCACAAGCATTTCCGAATACAAATTGATTTTAGTGGGCTGAATTCTGTAATCACCAGATTCAAAAAGAATCTAAGAATATTTAAAAGTAGATAATTAGTATTGCTTGTTCCATTCTTGCTATCAAGTAATGATTCCATTAAACTCATTGAAACAAAAGTCAGGCTGTGTTTGTAGGCGCAAATGTGAACAGGCAGGAAATGAAATGCTCTTGCTACGATAAAAGACAGCCTGAATTGCAACTTTGCTCTCCTTTCTTTAGGAAGCGAAGCCTTTAATGATAAAATATTCATGTTAGATAAGGAGTGGAAAAAGTCTTGCTGGAACCCTATTTTATTATAAATTTAAAATTACAAATACCGTAAGTCAAAATTTCAGGGATTCATAAAATTTAGGCAATTTATTTAACTTGAGTCCATACTGTAGATGAGTGGTAGCCCTGCCAAGAAAATACAATGGTTATAATTGTACTCTGATACATTTCAAATGGAAAGCTTTCTGCAGACATAATTTTGGCTTCAAGACTGGAACACTTTCTTGGCATTGAAAGGGCATTTGATTCATCGGGTGTTTCACAATGTATCACTAAAAAGACCTGGTGAGCAGCCAGTTCCCTATAGGGTAATTTTTCCATCCAGATGCAAGTGCTATCAGAGGCCCTCGTCAGCTAAACTAATTATGATCTTGCAATTGCTGATGCCTGCTCACTCTAACATTCGACATCCTCCATTAATCATCAATACAAGGAAAATGAATGAAACGTAAAGAAATGAGGGCTGGTAAGCTGCACAGCCATAAAAATCTGAAATGAGAGCAATAATTTAACAAGATTGGGGGAATGTTTTTAGTGTGCACAAAGTCAGGCTAACAATTGCCCTTTTCAACCAAGAACACGATTTCATTAGTGTAGCAGGTTGTGCTACTTTAGGTGATGTAATAAAAGCTAGATTTCTCACAACGATAATCTCTGGCTCCCCTTTTTCTCCCTATCCGCCCAAGTCAGGACCAGGGTAATACATCAAGGTTAGAGCGACGGCACATGTTGGGTGTGAGTCCACAAGTCCCAGATGGGACCTACTGCAAAAGTAGAGACTGCTCCCTCCCGAAAATCAATGAAATATTAGATGCTATGTTTATCAAACATTCTGGGGCCCCTTTTATCTGAAGTAGGTTGGGGAGCCTAGTTAGGTTATAATTGTGAAACTTCCCTGGGGCCGTGCCATCTTTTTCCTAGATCTAAATAACACGTTTGGCAAATAAACACCAACTTGATCCACATAAAGGCAATGTAAATGTCCATTTGGAAACTAACCCACATATATGGCTGAGGCTCAAATTTGAATGTGTAACCATTCACTCCAGCCTGCTTTTCTTTCCTTATGCCCTGGGTGCTTGACACGGCATGCCAAAGTGGGTGTAATCCTGGTTTCAGAGAGTGTTTCAATCCTTGCACAATTTTGTGCCTAATTCTCTTGCAAAGAAAATGCGCTTCATTAGTTAGAGGGAAAGTCCTAAAATTATAGCACTGGTTTCCGCAGGCATAAGCAGCACTTATGCTCGACTACAGAGGTATATTTTAGGAAAACTATTCCTTATTTTAAAGACATCAGGGGTATTCTGGATTCATTTACCCAGAGTCAGTACAGCATGGAGGTTAATAATCAGATTTAGGAGTCAGACTACTTGCATTCAAAACATGTTTCTGCCTTTTGCCAGGTGAAACTTTAGGCAAGTCACTTAACCTCTCAAAGCTTCAATTTCCCCATCTTTAAAGTGTGAGCCTCTATAGGCTGTCGGCAAGTGGATGCAATTAAAACAGTGCCAGTGATGTAGCAAATACTCATTAAGTTAGTTATTTGTCAAAGGGATTCAATTATTTTTTTTGCAAGAGAAAAATACTTTCTTACTTTTGTTTTTTCCCCTTAATATATTTATCGACCATTTAAGAGATGCTTAATATCTATAGTTGGATATTATCAAATGTATTTCATTTGTGTCAATCTTATCAAATATGAGAATGGAAAGTTTAGTCAGAGTGAAATATCTAGGTGTTCACACTTAGAATTCAATAGGAGCGTACTTGCGTGGGGGTGGAAAGTAGGAGGGAGGTGAGAAATATTTCACCTATTAAGTTACCTCCCATCTACACAAATTTATCACTTTGGTAAGCACTATACAGCCTTATTTTTGGTGCACTTGGAATTTCTGGAGGCAGCAGACAATGTGGGGTAAGTGGACAGTATCCTTAGTTGTGTAACCACCGCTATCACTGTTCCACATGTCTCTGAACTATAACTTAGATGAGAGCCCTGATGTGGTCGCTCTGTGTGTAATGTAACCTGGGTGGACACAATAAAGCATCTTTTTGAAGTTATCAATATCCTTAGCCCAACCAAGTGTAGCGAAGCTGTCTGTTGCCAAAGGAAGGCAGAATAGAAATCTCTCTTGCCCCACTTTTTAGGAACAAGCTTGGCCTTGTTAAAGGGAAAGAAAGGAACTGAAGACTTTATTTCATTCATAGTTTATCATGCATGACACAGTTTTAAAATATTTTGCCATTCTCCTTTATACAATGTTTGTTAAGGACAGAAGTCATGGCTCCTAACAGTCATCAAATATTCTAAGTAATAAGCACCTAGGACAGTGCTCTGTCTTAAGAGGCTCAAAATTAATAAATTGAAAATAATCTACTGGAATTAAAAGAAGAGGAGAGAGGAGAGGAGAGGTGAGGAGAGAAGAGTAAAGGTGAGGAAAGGAGAGGAGAGGGGAGGGAAGAAGAGGAGAGGAGAGGAGAGGGGAGGAGAGGAGAAGAGAGGGGAGGAGAGTAGAGGAGAGGGAAGGAGAGGAGAGGAGAGGAGAGGGGAGGAAAGGAGAGGGGAGGAGAGGAGAGAGGAGGAAAGGAGAGGGGAGGGGAGGAGAGGGGAGGAGATGGGAGGG